>CM035435.1:98176452-98221452 GCA_020310875.1 Ceratopteris richardii
CCAACACCCCCCTCCCTCTCGCTTCTGTCGTCCTCGACAGAACCTTGTTGTGCGGTCTGCCGGATGTAGTTTCGTAGGAGGTCGTGAGCGAGGGTGTGCTCAGATACTCGAATGCCTCGGGCCAGATCAGCCTCGAGCTTCTCCCAGTCAATCGGTTGCGGTTCGTCGGGTGGCGGGAGTTGATAATGCGTGGAATAAACCATTCGCTCACAGGCAAAAAGTTGCAATAAATGTGTGGGCCTGCTGATGAATACCTCGGAATGGTATTCCCAAAACCCGGTGGTGAACATCTCTTCAAAGGTTTGTTTGTAGCATGCCGGGAGGTATTTTATCCTACAGTGCCAGGCATAACACACCCGGAGCGATGGCGTTGTGCTCATGTCATATACTAGATCAAAGTTACCATGCTCAAATCCCGGGGTGTTTACATGCGGTGCTTTGACTCTCCGGAAGACTTTAAATATCATTTGCATCATGTCAAATATCTTGACAGTCATATGCGCTGCGATATCATCCATATGCTTCAGGCGAGGGAGCCAGTGACGGATTGTGGCCATCATATAACCAACAGTGGGCAACTCGGTGGGTGGCTTGAAGTAGGGGTAATTCAGCCAATCCTGACACTGCCTATTGTTTTGTACTTTGATAGCGAATGCAGTCCAGGAGCGGCGTCGAGGTACTGGTCCCCAGCAAGGATTATACTTTAAATGTAAAGGCGCTTTCACCCATGTGCTCATCATTTTTGGGTACTTCTGGAGTAGGTCTTTGCGCCAATCAGGTTGATGGATCTCTCCTCTTTGCGCATTTGGTGGCAAGTCCGCCGGCTCGAATTGTGTAGCATGCGTGGGTTTCATGCCGGTTTCTTTCTCTATAGCTAGCTGATATTCAGCCATTAACATGAAGTATGGCTTATACTGCAGCTCATGCCCAGATATATAGCGTCGGGGGGCCAAATGAGCAAAGAAGGGGGATTGTAAGATTCTCTCTTCAATCATGGCCATGGCATGTAACTGTGCCTCTACTCTGGCCGAATGTGTCGTTCCAAGTTCCTCGATCGTTTTCATCCACGCGGGGGTAGGAAGTTCATAGGTCATCTGGCCTTCGGCCGTGACTTGTCCGCCTGGGATGGGTATTGGCTCGTATGCTTCTTCAAACGTTTCCTCCACCGGAATGGTTATGTGCTCGTCGTCAGCTGGGATCTCCGGTGGGGAATCAGGCCGTGGTGGTGCTTCGTATACATCAATTCTTGACTGGAGAGTGATTACCTGGGCCCGTAATGCGTTTAGTTCCTCTATGAGTTCAGGAGAGGGGTCCACGGGTTCTGGTACTTCTACTGCCACTGGTAGTTGTTGTGGTGCCGGTTCTCTGAGCTGTAGTAACTTGTGATCTTCTTTTAGCTTCTGATGTTCTTCGTTCATTCGATCATAGTCCTCTAGCAGTCGAACGTGGTCATCTAGCAACATCCGCATCGATTCAGATGGGATTGCCTTGAATCTGCTCCGACTTAATGGTTGTTCAGGGTGGTCCAGTGCCGCTTCCAAATTTTCTCTATTCTGCGCTTGGAGTCTCACGTTCTCCTCCTGGGCTGCGGCTAGGTGCCTCCTGAGTAGGCCCATATTTCTGGTCAACGTCGCGTTCCTAATTGTTTGGGCTCGAAGCAGGTTGTCCAGATCAGCAGTGGCTTCTTTTGTCTTCTCTTCACATTCTAGCTCTAGCTTATGATATGCCTCTCTTAGTTCTTGGTGTCGCGTATTTAACGAGGCATTCTCGATTGATAATGAATTGAGCTTCGATTGCAATTCATTGGTCGTCCTCTGCAGCTGTTGATAATTGTTGCCAAGAGACGCAAACTCATCTCGTACTTGTGACATGCATGTGAACATTTGTTGAAGTGCAGTGTCTATGGTGGGCGATAATAGTAATGAAGTGCTAAGTGAGGATGCAGTGGAAGTAGATGCAGCGGGAATGGGAAATGGGGTTGGGAAGGTGGATGCAGTGGTGATCGTGGAAAATTGTGACGTACCTAAATATGATGGTGCTGTGAGTGGAGTGGGTGCTGGTGCGGTGGGTGGTGAGATGTCCATGTCACTGGACGTGTCAAGTGCGGTGACTGTGAAAAGCGGTGTGTATGTGGGTGGTTGTGTAGGTGTGAAGACGGGATTTACAAATGTAGAGTAATTTACAGGGGGAATGGTTGGAGTAGCTTGGTGAAAAGGGGATATAGGGGTTATGGTGGGTTGGGGAGGTGAAACTGGTGAGAAGGTTAGTGGGGTTAGAAAGGTGAAAGGGGGTCTTAAAGGTGGGGGAAAGGATGGGAAGGATGAAGGGGTGAAGGGGTTAACATGTAGACGCGGAGGGTTGGGTGTGGGCATGGTGGCATGAATGGGCAGGGCAAAGGGTGTGGCTATGTTGTCGTGGACTGGTGTGGATGTGGGAGGAGCAGGTGGGTGTGCTGGGGATACAGGATGGGTTGGTGAAACATGAGGTGAGAGAGGAGTAGATGGTGTGGATGTTATTTCAAGGATAGTGGTAGTATGTACAACGGTAGTACGTGGCGGGGAGTCGACTAGGATGGCTTCTTCGGTGAAGGATCTTTCCGGCCGTAGGCGTGCATCTTGTGCCTGGTGGGATGATTGAGCACCTACCGGAACTCGAATATATTCACCGGGCTTCGATAGCAGGCGAACTCTGCGAGGGTCGTATTGGGGGAGTGGCTTCCTTTGTAAATACCTCAGTGCTTCGACCGGGCCGATGGATTGGACCAGTTCTCTAAACCCTCTGATGTAGACTTCTTCAAACCCTCCGGAGACTAGTTCTTGTTCGATTAGGGCCTGGCTCTCTTCTTCAGTCAATTTCTTCCGTGCCCAGACTTTCTCCATCGTACGATATAATTTCTTGATTGCCAGCGTGTAAGCTGCTGCTTCGAAAGTCTCCTCTTCGTGCGTACTGGTGTCACCGTGTGCATCGGTTTGTTGGCCTTGGCCGTCTGTCTGTCCTTGTTCTTGGGAATCATGCGTGCCCTGGCTGGCTTCGTCATCACCTTCGTCATCGTCGGTGGCTGTTCGTTCGTCATCAGAGCTCGACACAACTTGTCCCTGTGGCAGATCCCGCGGTGTGGTAGGGTAGCTGGGGCGTTCATATTCTTGGGAGAACATTTGTGCCTCTGAAAACTGGAACTCATTTGAGAATGCATCCGGCATCTCAAAATCGAATGTTGTGTTTATTGGTTCTGCCTCCATGTGTGGTATTGGGAAAGAAAAGGCTTCCGCACCAATAGTGGTGGGAGCTTCTGCTGTCGTGGTGGTGGGTTCTGTGGTTGCAGCTGCCTGAGGTGCAGCGATACTAGTAGTGCCCTCCGTGACCACTGGTCTAGACAACCTTATGCGAATAGGTTGCACTGTGGGAGCGGCTTCTGTTGGTGATCGCTCTGGAGAGGGTTGTGGTGATGGTGACTCTGGCACTTGAAGGCAAGGAATGGTGCCTCTCATGCGCTTACCTGCCCGTGTTCTACTGGGCTTCCTGGCTTTCTTCGTCGTTCCTTTGAATGCTTTCAGCTCTTCTCCTGTTAATGCACGTTCAATTGGCAAATCATAGGCCAAGCACATATAAACAATTCTTGTCAGCGCACAACATCCATTAAGCACTTTCTTGCGTTCCCATCTGTGTTGTGCCAAATACATTTGATCAATGATCCAGCTCGCCAGATCAACCGTCTGAGGTCCCGTACATGCCAAATACAATCCAAACCATATTCTCTTATGTGGCATGGTAAATCTGTCCTGAGCGGGGAATGCGAAGTGTTGCATGCATATCCTTAGTGGCTTTGACAGCTCCGGTGTAATTGCTGAGATCTCCTCCCACTTAGTGACATCCCCACGTTTCATAGGGTCTGGAATTAATCTTTCTCGATCTGTGGGCGTGTGGGTGCCATGAATTTTGATGGCAGCTCTGATCAAATCCTTTGAGAGGTAAAACCTTTTGTAAGGTGGATCATCCACTAAAGACGGCAAAATAAAAGTTCCGGGGATATCCTTATTCTCTGAGGCCAGCAAAGTAGTGATTAAATAATAACACCTGTAAAAGTAAGGTTTGGGCAGAGGATCACTGAAATACTCCGTGAAGCCTGCTCTGGCCCAAACGTGAGTTAAATCCTGGGTGTTCTGTAGGGCTTCGAACTCTCTGGAGAAGAATTGGTATTTTCCCCAAGTGCGGTCATCAAATGTCAAATTAGATTCAAATATGAAATCCGCGTCCGCTAAGGGTCCTGCAAGTCCCTGAAACCAGTGAGAGTTACGGTGTATCTTTTCTGTGTAGCCCATAGGTGGATTGTCAATCGGCATGGGCCCTGGAAATCCTTGGAATTCTGGCGGTGGAGCAGTCGGGTGGGATTCTGCTCGTAACACGTTGAGGGGCACTGCAGCTACACTGGGGCCTGCTCCTGATGGTCCTTCGTCGGTTTGCATGATGACTGGTGTGTTAATGAGAAAGATCTGCTACAAAAGATTAACACATTAGCATGGAAATTAATTATGATCCCATTAAAGTGAGACCGCAATCCCTTTCCATAACTGATGCGTAACCCGTGTAGCCAAGTGCTGTGATGTGATGGATGCAATGCTTCTTGCAGCACTAGTGCAGGTCTCTAGACACCTACACGTTTCAGATTAAGCATACATTTCTTGATTAGATGAGATTATGAGTGATGTGTTATGATGGTGGGTGAATTTATACAAGGTTTAAAGGTTAGTGATTTATTACAAGGTTGTATGTTAGTCGGGGAGTAGTTAGACAATGGGTTAGGGGAAGACGGTTGGACACGCTTTGGTATCCATTTCCTAAGAGTCCTTGAGTGGGTGGTGGGTTTCTGCTGAGGGGTCAAAGGTAGTATCGGGTGTGGTGGTGTTGAGGGATGGAAAGATTTGTGAGGGGTATATATTACATGGCTTAAGTGTTGAGCTATGATACATGGTTTGGGTACCCAAATCTGCGTGGGTGTGGGTCTATGGGTAAGGTATTTCTTGGCGATCCAAATTTGTCGAATGCTCGGACCTGTAGAAGAAGGTCGAGGGGATGGTGGATACTGATTCTGTTTCTGCCCTGCCTTTTTCTTGTCGATCTCTGCTTGGTTGGAGTTCTTCGGTGCTTTTTGTCCTTTTGGCACCCATATTAGTCTGGTGCCGCTTCCTTTGGGTGGCCTATACTGCTTTCCTTGTGGTGTCTTCTGATATTGCCGTCGGTCTGGGTTCCTTCGTCGTGGTTGACTCTGTTGTGGTTGCGGTTGAGAGGTCGGATGGACGCTCTGCTTTGGAAAAGAAGGGAGATCCAACACTTGCGTGACCTGCCCATTAGGAAGTGATTCGTTCTTTAATTTTAATCTAGGCCAGTCCGCAACAAGTTTGGAAGGATGAGCACCGCAGGGTGTCGTGCTCATTTGGCCGCTGATGCAACCCACCTGACCGCTGATTGTGTCCATCTGCCCTAGCGGATGGGTAGCTGCCTCTTCTAGTTTGCAGGAAGTCCCAGGGAAGATCTCCTGTCGTCCTTCTGATTGACAACTGTCCATAGCCAAGCCCGAGTGGGTTGGTGTAGACGTAACGTGACTGGTCTGACCCAAGATCTTCCGGTCTTCCGTCGCATGCGTTTCATAGGGTCTAGGGTTACAAACCTCAATCGGAATGCCGTTAGGGAAGTCAAGCGGTATCACTCGCTTCTGCTCTAAGGTTCCAATCTGTAAGGAGCCTTGTCTAAGATTTAAGTCCACTGAGTGATCGTATAGCCAATCTTGGCCAAGGATTAGGGGTTCTATCAGGTCGTCATCATGGCACACTAGTAGCTTCGCTGTCATGGTCATATCCTTAATGAGGATAGGAAGGTCCACCTCACCCATGCAAGGGGTTTCCATGCCTCCTAAGCCTATGAGGTATGCCTCAATTGGCCGCATTTCTATTCCTGAATCCTTATAGTGGGACCATCTAATCGCACTAGTCGCAGCACCTGAGTCAATTAAAGCCCTGAGTTCTTAGCAAGGGTTGCCGTGCTCTAGCCTAACTGTAATGAATGGTCTTCTGTCCACTATGCTAGGATGAGTGGTTGACTTTACTTGACACATGGCCATGGGATATCTGGGTGATGTTTCCAGATGGTTATAATGTTCTCTCCCTAGTCCTTGTCTTCTTAGCTTCATGCGCTTAATGCGTTCTATGGCTTCTGCCTGAGCTTCAGCTCGTATTCTATTTTCTTCCTCCTTACGCTTCTTTGCCAACGTGAGTCGTCTAAGCATATCCTCAGTAAGAGGTTCTTAATATAACCTGACTCTACAGCCACTAATGTAATTAGGCATTATATCTCCTTCTAAGGTGGCTAACTGTACTGCTCCACTAGTCGAAAGTCTGTTAATGATCATAGGTCCATAACCTCGCTTTTCTAACTTCCGTGCGTGCTGTTTCAGCGTATACACTAGAACTAAATCTCCTTCTTTTAGGCCTTTATCTTTCACATGTGCATCAAAATATGCTTTCTGTCGCTTCTTCGCTGCGTATATTCCTGCTGCTGCTTTCAGCCTGGTTTCTCCTAATCGTTCCAAGTCCATTATTCTTGCTGATAATTCATGGCCGGTCCACTGATGTTCTTGTGCAACCTTAAGGGTCGGTATCAAGAAGTCCAAAGGAAGCACTGCATTTTGACCAAAAACCATCTGAAAGGGAGTTGCATTGAGTACGGTCTTGTAGGCCACTCGATATGCCCAAACAGCGTGGTGTAACTGTTTGTCCCAATCTGAACGTTTGTTGTTCACGAGTTTCGTCAGTACGTTACAAAGTATCTTGTTAGTGCTTTCAGCCTGACCATTGGCCTGAGGATGATATGGTGCAGATTTCTTGTGAATCACCATAAAATCCTGTAACAAATATTCAATGACTTGGTTTAGAAAGTGAGTGCCTCGATCGCTCACCAACTCTATAGGCAATCCATATCTTGTAAAGACATTTTCAAATAAGAATTTTGCAGTCGTGTGAGCATCATTCTTTTTTGTGGCTTTTGCCTCTACCCATTTGGTTAGATAATCTGTGGCAACAATAATGTATTCCGCATGTGTACCTTTTGCAGGGGGGTTGATGGGTCCTACAAAGTCTATACCCCACTTAGAAAATGCACGTCCGCCCATCATGGGTTTCAATGGCATTTCATCTCTGCGAGTAGGAAACTGAGTTCTTTGGCACACATCACATCTCTTTACATAGGTATGAGCATCCATGTGAAGAGTGGGCCACCATAATCCTGCAAAGAGAATGGCTTTGACTATCCTATCTGGTCCAAAGTGACCTCCTGCAACACCTTGGTGTGCAGTCTCTAGTATGCTCAGATAATCGCTTTCATGAACGCATTGTCTTAGATATCCATCTCGTCCTCTTTTGTATAGATTATCGCCAATAAGTGAATAGTCTTGAGCTTCCTGCTCTAGACTGCGTTGTCGAGCTAAAGTCATGCCTTGAGGGAATGTATGCATCCTCAGGTATGTCACTAATGGTTCACTCCAGTCTGGTGTGAGAGACACGTGATATAATGTCGCATGCTCTACTGGTGGTCTTTCACAACACACGTTGCATTCCTTACACAACTTGTAGACATCTGCTTCCATCGTAGGCCAATATACTCCCAATCTCTGCAGAGTCTGTAATGTTCGATGTTTTGAATGATGTTGCTTTAGTGCACCTATGTGTGCTAATTGCAACCAATTCGCATGTTCTGATTCATCTACACAACAAGCAAGAATCTTTTGATTATCCTGTTTATATATGCTTCCTGCCATTATTTGGTACCTCTGAGACTTGGTAATCTCTCCTTCTTTGATCTTTATCCTAGGATTCTTGGGTCCATATGTCAGAATAGGGACTATAGGCTTAGCCCATTCTGGTGCTATCTCAAGGTTAAACAAGTATGCATCTGGTAATTCATCCGCTACTCCTTGAGGAGCTTCTCCTGAGGTTAATCTTGAAAGGTGGTCGGCTCTAAGATGCGTCTTTCCTTTCCTAACTACCACTTCAAAATCATACTCCATGAGTAATAGAAACCAGCGTATTAATCGTCCTGTGTTACACGGTTTGTTGACTAAGTATAATAGGGCTTGATGATCTGTAAAGAACTTGAATTTGTTGGCCAACAAGTAGTGCCTAAACTTCTTTACTGCGTAGATCATTCCTAATCCTTCTCGTTCCGTCGTGGTGTAATTTCTTTCTGCTGCGTTCAATTGTCTGCTCGCGTAAGCTATGGGGAGATCTATGTTACCTTCATTCGTGGGTTGTGCTAACACGCATCCTATGGCGTAATTGGATGCATCCACATGTACATGGAATGGCTTACTCCAATCTGGGGTAGTCAATATAGGTGCTGAGCACAAGCGTCGTTTAAGTTCATTGAATGAATTTTCACATTCATCTGTCCATTCAAAATTGGTTAAAAGAGAGTACAAAGGCTTGGCAATGATTGCATACATGTGTATGAATCTCCTATAATAACCGCAATGGCCCATAAATGCCTGTATCTCTTTCACATTAGTTGGTCTGGGTAGATCCTCAATTACCTTCACCTTTTTCTCATCCGTGGAGATTCCATTTTTTGACACAATGTGTCCTAGAATTTTGCCTTGTCTGACCATGAAAACACATTTTTCTGGGTTCAAACAAACCTGATATTCTCGACATTTGTCAAATATTTGTCTTAACTCTGGGATATGTGTCTGTCTTACATTTGAATGAGCACATAAGTCATCGACATAAACTTCCAAGCTCTTGCGTAAGAATTCCTTAAAAACATGACACATGAGTCGCTGGAAAGTGGCGGGTGCATTTGTTAAGCCAAATGGCATCACACGAAATGCAAATATGCCCCATTCAGTGGCAAAAGCCGTCTTGTGTTGGTCTTATAGAACAATGGCTACTTGGTTATAGCCTGAGAATCCATCAAGAAAGCTGTAAACTTCCTTGCCCGCAACTCTTTCCAATAGGTGTTCCGTGATAGGAAGAGGATAACTATCTCTAATCGTGGCGGCATTAACTTTTTTAAGGTTAATACACACACACAATTTTCCATTCTTCTTGGGCACAACCACAATGGGGGATACCCATTCGGTATGCTCAATTTCGTAAATGAATCCTGCTTCTATCAATCGATCTATCTCCTCTTTAATCTTCGCAGCGTAGTTATCATTATACGTGTACGGTTTCTGTTTTGTCGGTTTTGCATCTGGAGTCATAGGGATTCTATGAGAACATATATCTGGATCTACTCCTTTCAAATCTTTGTAACTCCAAGCAAAAACATCTCTATATTCGCGCAATAAGGCAACTAATTCTTCTTCTTCTTCAGTCGTCAAATCATGCCCTATGTATGTGCATTTTTCTTCTTCTCCTTCTATGGCAACTATTACTTTCTTGGTTTTCTCTCGGTTATCATATACTTGTCCATCATTCGCTTTTCTATTAGGCATTCGTACCATGATTCTTCTATCTTCGATTTCATATTTCTTGAAGTTCTCGGGTACTTCAAATAAAGATTCTTCTTTTTCTGTCCTGGTATCTTTCTTCTTTCTTTTCTTGCCTTCACTCTTGTTAGTCACTTCCGTGGCTAATCTTACCTCATTCGTAATGTCCTCGTGTCTCTGAGTGTGAGTCTCTACTTCGTAGAAATATTCCTCCTCTGATGCAAAGGGTGGGTCCATGATAATTGATTCTAAATCAACATCGCTTGCATCCTCAAATGCATCAGTGCTAGCTTCACACTCTTCTAAAATTGCATCGCACATGATTGGCTCTATCGTAAACACTGAAATGTCATAGCCATCCTCGTCACAGTGGGGTGTCCATTGTTCTTCATTGATGGCTACATCCATGGTTGCTAGGATTTCTGCCCAACCATGGGGTTCAAACTCTTCGTCTGGGAATACTACAGGTGCATAAGCTGGGTCCTGAAGAGTTCTTGGATGTTGTTCTGCACCTAAGGTCCTGGCTTCTAATCTTTCTTCCTCTTGTTTAGCTACCTTACACATCCATAAATGGGTATCCTCATGCAACCAAGAAGGATCTGATTCTAATGAGTGCACGGATCCCGTCTCTACTGGTGTCTTATGGATGGTATTCCATTGTATTGGGGGTACATCTCTGTGTGAATAGTCTTTAAGATTGACTTTGGTGGTCACTCCTAAATGTTGCAAGTACAAAGAATTAGTTCCCCAATCTTGTACAATTTGCAACTGACGCATGAATGGTCGTCCCAATATCATCTCATAAGCATGATTTTTCGCAAAGTCACAAATGGCGAAAGTATGCTCAAATTCTACACCACAAGTGGTGAGAGATATGCCTTCTAGTAAGCCTAATGGTTTTTCTATGTGTCCATCAGCCATTTGTAGTTTCATCCTGGTGGGTCTGAGTGCTGGCTTACCCCAACGTTTCCACAAAGCGGTGGTAGCTATGGCTACTCCGGCTCCTGAATCTAAGATGGCTTTCGTGGTGTAGCCCTGATGGGTTATTGGAAGATATGTGTTACCTTCCTCTCCTTCGCTTACGTCTCCAATCTTTTCCACGGGTATCTCTGTTACCTTCTTATGTGATCCTATCTGAGAGGGTGTGGTAGCTAGCTCAGGGAATTGATTTGCTACGTGCTTCCACAATTCTGGTTTTACCTTTAACAATTCCTCCAGAGTGAGATTACACTGTACTTTAGTGTTCTTGATCACTTCCGTGTTCCTAGGGATCACTGATTCTTCACTCCTCACTATTATCGTGGGTGCTCTCATACTAATAGACTTTGCTTCCCAAGGTCCTGTGAACTGAGGTAATTCTTGTAAAGAATTAGATTCAAATCCTGTGGGTTCACTCAGTTGTACCACCTCTACCTCATCATATATAGAGGGGATGTCTTGGGGAAATTGTTCCTGCAAATCGTCTATTTCTTGAATACGAGGATGGGTTCCTTGTTCTTTTCTCCATTTCTCTTCTTGTATTTCTCTCAAAAATTCATGTGAGTACCTATGTATGGAAGACAAATTGTATTGACTTTCTGTATTGGGTACTTGAGACAAGGATGGTGCATTCCTTTCCTGTGTCTCTGAGACAATAGGGTTCCTATGCTGATCCTTTTTCTCTTTGCTTTCTATCAAGTGTTCTAGCCTCTCCATTAGTCCTTGAAAGTGTAATTCCGGTTTTGCCATGTTATTCCAATTAAGATATCTAGAGGCTTCAAACAAAGCTTGTGCTAGTTCTACCATTTTCATGCACAGTTTAGTTCTCTCAATTTCTAGATCGGCTCGAGGGTAGTTTTTACTCATTTCCGTGACTTGAGGTCCCTCTTTTATTCTAGCCTGATATGCACGAAACATCATGTCTAGATTTTCTGGTATGGGTTCCGCTAAAACCGATCCTGATTTCTGAGCTGGGATTTCTTGGTTTAATTCTTGTGAAGTCAATTCTTGTATTTTGGCTCTAGATTCCCTTAAACTTCCTTCCAACTCACTTATCTTTTTACTCCACTTTCTCTTGATTCTTTCTCTAGAATCTTTCCAAGACTTTGTCTTTTTACTACTAGATTCTGCAACTTCACTAGTTCCGGCTACTTTCTCTTGATTAAGCTGTTGGTTTTGTAAGAGCGCCTGGGCTCTGGTTATAGCTTGGATAGGCACGTATGTAGGGTTGGATCCATCTGCGTTGTTTACAATACCTATCACGTTGATCGGTGTCACATTCGAAGCATTGACTGGGTTCTTAGGACAATCTTTGATTATGTGTTCTTTGCCACAATCGGCACAAAAGCCTTAGATGCTATAGTACTGTGATTGCCTTGCTATTGGGGGATGTGGGCAATCCTTTATGAAGTGATCTCCTTGACACCTAAAGCATGGTCCTCTAGGGCCCTGTGGTCTCTGTTGTCTCAATTGGGGCCGTGGGTTTGGGTTTGTGTACATCACATTAGCATAGTCTGGCTCCCAACTAGGTTCCATTGGTGGACTATCATAATGATATGTCTCCACATGTTCTGGTGACTCCGTGTAATAAACGGGTGGACTAGTTACATGAGTAGAGTCAAAACTGTTTGAGTTCGGGTCACTTTCTGTGATCAAGGGTGAAGAAGGCACTAAGGCCCTACTTAGGTTCTCTTCTGCAGCAGCGTATTTCACTGAGATGACATTCGCTGGTGGGGGTGGCTGCTGAGCTAAGACAGGTTGAGGTCTCTGTTGAGCCTGGTATGGGTAGTTCTGAGGAGGCCTATAGTAATAAGGCTGAGCATTGTATTGGCCTTGATACCTACCTGGCTGTTGGTATGTTTGCGGGTAGTTCTGTCTCACGGTTTGTTTGTTGTATGGGCAGTCCTGAGCCGTATGATTCGTGTATCTTCTCTCAACTGTACAGTATTGGCCACTAGGATTGGCTTGTGGTTGTGGTGCATTGGGGCACACATTTGCCAAATGATTTCCACCACAAGTGTAACAACGTACATTAGTTGGCAGCTTGGGCACCTGTTTACTAAAAACTCCTAGTTTTTGGGCCACTTTTTCTGCTAGGTCCTCTATCGAGCTAGACAATTTTGTGGATGCTAGAGAAGAACAATCCGAGTCCTTATAGACCTTTGAGAGTTCTAATTCATCTCCTAGGTTGTCCTCGATGTCTATACATATTCTTACACACTCCTCTAGCGTTCTGGGTTCTTTTAGGTACACATAGGAGCGTAGTTTAGTGCTCAACAAGCCATCTAGGAACAGTGATACTTGTTTGGCTTGTGAGGGTAGCTCTTGCATTGGACATCGTTCAACATATTGTCTGAATCTACGACCTGCCAGTCTTACTGTTTCCTGAGGGGTCTGTTTAAAGCTATGAATCAACGAAGACGTGTCGTGTCTAATCCCACTTTTAGAGAATTCAGTGATGAATGACTCTAAAAAGTGATGGATGTCTCTGAATTGCCTTTGTTGCAATGGTTGGAACCAAGTTAAAGCGGTATTCTTTAACGTTAGCCCAAATGCGTTGTATTGCGTGAACATGTCCTCGACTTGTTCTGCTCTTAGTACTTGCTTGAATTCTGCGACATGGTCATAGGGATCTCTTGTCCCATCAAAGTAATTCTTCATTGATTTTACTAACTGTGTGGGTCTCAATACTCTTGCGTGTTCGCGTGGTCTAGGTAGAGGGAAATCATCTCTACCACCTAGTATTCCATGATCTCTTTGTCTCTCCGCTCTATTAGTGTTCGTGGTTGTTCTATCTCTCCCTATGGGGTGATTAAAGCTTACTTCCGGTCTCTCTTTATTTCCTTCTCTTTGATTTCCATGGGCTGAGGAGGTTCCTGCCCCTTGTTGACTTGTATTCATGTTTGTTCTAGATGGAGGGAATATCAGTTCACCTCTCCATGTGTATGTGCTTTTAGCGCGCTCAGGCACCACAAAGACTCTTTCTGAAGTCTCATCCAGGTATACAACCTTTCCAGGTGTATCTGGGTCCTTGAATTCGTAAATTGTAATGATGCCTATCTCACCAGGGTGTTCCTTTCTGTACCTCCAAAAGGCTTCATCCGTCTCTTTATTTACAAACAACTCGGTGCTCCTGTTATCTTGAGGGATCCATTCTGGGATGAGTATTCTTGTTAATACGGATTTCCCTCTAGGTGTTCTAGGTTCTTCTAACGGTTCTTTTCCTTGAAATTTCGCTTCCGTTTCTAATTGAATTGTGCCAAACTCATTAGTATCGTTTGGCTGCGTACTTAGAACGTACATGGTTCCTTCTTTGTCTATGTAAGCGTCTCTCTCAAATTTCACCACTGGTCTTTCCAATCCAATGGGTTGATCAGGGTTGTGCAGTTGCACCACTTGCCTTTGCAAACCATCCTCATAGATGCGAGCACCTAATCGGTTGGTTCGGAGAAACTCTAATTGCGTTCTATAGGGTCCTTCTGGTTTTTCTAGGTATGCTACATGAGACCCTCCTTCTGGTCTGTCTGCGCTAAATGCCATTTCTGATTCGCTAGTCTCTGAGCTCTCGTAGGGGTAATGACTATTCAATTGCTGAGCCCACGATCGAGCAGTAGTTCTTACACTAGCCTCCGATGATCTAAGGCTTCGTCGGTCCGACTTACCTATATGTTTGCCCGATCTAAGGTTCATTAATTTTCTTCCTCGCTCACTCAATTACACACTTAGATCGTCAATGGTTCTTTGTTATTACTTTCTTAGTTCTTTTTATTTTTCTTTGGATTCTTGTTTTAATATATGCGTCAGGAATTCGACTTTCCGTTATAGTTTTGAGTTCTCGTTCCGTCAGACTTAGGTTCTTTTCTTTAGGTTTTCGTCACACACATTTATCTTTAGTCTTGAACTTGAAAGAATTAGGTATCTTGAACTTGAGGCGTTCCTATCGTCTTAAATCCACAATGCTACCGTTTAGCCTAAGCTAAGAATTGACTGAGGGGGTTGAGTAATCTTCCAACCTCGAGTCGGCTTTTATGGTTGCTCTGATGCTCAAGAAGCCGCGCTTCCCAAGCTCTGCTGTCTTCACTGCCTTGCTTGCTTGCCTTTGATTGCCCTTGCTAGACCTGGAGAAATCCAATATTAGACCAATTCACAAGGTGATCAAACACTTGAGCATACACACTTTTTTAGTCCCTTCCCTTTTGCCCAAAATTTTCAATGTGTGCCCCCTGGCTTCCTAGTCCCAAACTAGGTGAACCTCAAAATAGCTTATCCAAAAATAGATGTATTCTTTATGAAAAAAACAGTTGAGGTCACGTAGTACTCGTCACGAGCTATTAAGCTCAAAAAACGGACTTCGGATGAAAAAGTTATGAGCGTTCAGGCCCTGGGGGGTAAAAACTGACAATCCGATTTTCCTTCAAATATAGGCTAAGGGGTCTCTTATGAGTCTAATGGTCCAAAAATTTTTCAAAAATACCCTCAAAATTGGTCAAAAAATGGAACCCTAAATTTGCGATGGGGGTGGACAATCGCGATGGTCTGGGACCGTCGCGATGGTCCAAGCGAACCGTCGCGATGGCGTGGAATTTGGACAATCGCGATGGTGCGAAAAGGTGAACCGTCGCGATGGCTCGAAATGAACGATCGCGATGGCGTGAGGTCGAACCGTCGCGATGGCCCGAAGTGAACGATCGCGATGGCGTGGAAATGGACCGTCGCGATGGTCCGAAAAATGAACCGTCGCGATGGCGTGATCAGGCGGACAATCGCGATGGCGCGGTCAACGGTCAAAGGCGGACAATCGCGATGGTCTGAAGTGAACCGTCGCGATGGTCACAAGTGCGATGGCGTGAGCCAATCGCGATGGTCCGATTTTGGGCTGTCGCGATGGTCCGAAAAATGAACCGTCGCGATGGTCTATCTTGACACGTGGCACTGTCGTGGCGATGGCGTGAGCCAATCGTGATGGTCCGGGGTCAGCTGAACAATCGCGATGGTCCAAGTGGACCGTCGCGATGGTCCAAGTGGACCGTCGCGATGGCTCAAGTGAACCGTCGCGATGGCTCAAGTGAACCGTCGCGATGTTCCGAGACCGTCGCGATGGTCCGGCCGAGCCGTCGCGATGGCGTGAGCCTATCGCGATGGTGCGACACAATCGCGATGGTCTGAGCCAATCGCGATGGTCCACCAAAATGTGAATTTTCGAGATGCGCCTGTGGATTCGTAGATGCGCAAGGGTCGCCTACCTCGTGGTGTGGTCGCCTACCAAGAATTCCGAAAGTTGCAGACCATCGCGATGGTCCACCACACTCGGCAGATCTTTGACAGAGAGTAAATTTTTACCTTTTCCAAGCTTTCCTGATGCACTGGAGCTCTGTACCTGCAAGAAAACTCAAGAAAACGCAAGCACACACAAGCACAAAAGTTCTCTCTCGCTCTCTCGCATGCACAAATGAGGGGAAATGAGGTGAATGGGTGGATATGGTGAATTTTCTGATTTTTTTTTGGAGATGAAGATGATGATGCGATGATGAAGATGGAGTGTGGGGAAGGTGAAAAACACTAAAAGCTAAGTAAAAACAACAACAAAAACTGAAATTTTTACCTTCCAACGCCACTTCTTGCTATACTCTTACCATCACACATTCGTCCTAGACTCGATCCCCGGCAACGGCGCCAAATTTGGTGTTGCTCTAGCACAATGGTGAGAACCACGTTAAGAAGCTTCACCTCCTTAATGTCAATCCGCGGAAGAGGTAGGAGTGATATGAAGATCGTGAATGAGAGATGATGTGAGAGTGAAGGTGAGAAGCACAAAAATGCACACACATATACACACACACAATGAAGAGACAAGCAAGACACAATGGAAGGTGGGAAATTAGCTCTATTACTCAAGAATACTCTTACAAGCTCACACTAGCTCTAAGCTCACACTAGCCAACATGAACCAACCTCAAAAATGAGCTCTCTAGCTCTTTTTATAGTTTCTAGACTAGTTTTGACCGGTTTCACATCTAGTGACCGGCCTAGTTAAAAAATAGGTCCTAGAGGCTATTTGGAAGGTTAAACGATGTCTAAAAATAACGAAAATTGGTACGCATATTCTACCTAAGCTCCTCAAGCTCGAGGACTCCTCGGCTTGCACAAAATGGAGCTATGAATTACAAAATGGGGTTTTGTCTATATTACATATGTTACAAGAGTGATGAAAATCACTGTTGGATGTTTGAAGAGGTAATAAAAACATAATTGTTTGAAAAAATGATCCGACTGGCTCCCTGCTCCGTCTTTACATGCTTCCATGTCGTCTGTGCCTCTGACTGTGCCTCTGACTGCTTCCAACACTCTTCATCCTACCAAAAGGGGTCCTTGAGACTTTGTGACTCCTCATAACTCTCTTGTACTTTTTTCTTTTAATAAAAGTTTGAGTTTTTGTGGATTAAAAAAAAGGGATGAGGTAAAAGCAAAGTATCTTTGAAACTCCGAAGTTCATCTTATTTTTGGGAAGGGACTAACCATCACACTTGAGTGGGTTCCATGTACAAGGGATGACCTCATTTATATCCCTCCCTCTATCTCTATCAATAAAATTTCACATTTTCTATGAAAAAAAAAGTTACTAGATAAGCAAGTTGAGTTTTACAAAGTTAATTGAACTCTTTATAATTAAACAATCAATTATTCAATGATGTTAGAACATGTCACATTGTTGGAGAATTCCTCTCCTATGTGCAGCGAAAAGTGTAGAAGACCTTCTCAAGATCAAGACTTTTACCTATAGCTGAATCTTAAAATGAAAATTGGTATCAATTGGAACTTGAGACTTTGGTCACTCAAACTAGATAATAATAGCTTTCAAATGAGCTATCAAACACTCAATTTGGAGTAGTTTTGAATTGGCAACTTTTTGGCTCAAAAGAGGCTACATGTATTTAGATGTTCACTTGTTGGAGTTTGCATAAATTGAGAAAGAACTCCAACGATATAACACAACTCTGGTCTTGTGATCATAGCATATATCAATGAACCTATAATACTCCTGTATGTAATTTCATCATGTAACTCTCCATCATTTGAGCATAGCTTCACATTTGTGTCCATAGGTTGAGTGAGTGGTTTGCATTCACTCATTCCAAATCTGAAAAGAACATCCAACAGGTACTTTCTTTGCATCAAGTAGATGCCATCTTTCCTATAGACTACCTCAATGCCTAAAAAATATTTTAGCTCACCAAGATCTGAAATTTTAAACTCCTTACCAAGTTTTCTTTTTATCTCTTGTATCCCTGCAACATTACTTCATGTTATGATGAGATCATCAACATATATGCAGATGTATACCTGTTTGCCTTCTTCTTTCTTCATGTAGAGAGAAGGATCTGCACTACTTGTTCTATATCCACACCTTGTGAGGTACTCAACCAATCTTTGGTTCCAAGCACGTGGTGCTTGCTTCAATCCATACAAAGTTTTCTTCAATCTGCAAACAAAATCTGGATGCTTTTGATCTTCAAATCCAATCGGTCGACTCATGTATATCTCTTCTTGAAGTTCACCATTGAGAAAAGCATTTTTTATGTCAAGTTGGTACAATGGCCATCTCTGTTGGAAAACAATGTCACATCAGTCCAAAATCCATTTAGGGCAGAATCCCTAATTTTGGTACTTAGTCATTTTTGGCACAAAAATGGGTAAAATTTTTATGAGTCTATCTTGTCGAGCTTGAAGAGAGCTTTCCAATGATATATGACATTTAGTCATCAGAGATCAAATTTGGGAGAAAACCCTAATCCTAATTTTTTGCTAATTTAGGGTTTTGACCTCATATGATAGCTCTCGGCATGAGGATCATAAAAATGTTGTCAGATCATTCATCAGGTAGTCAGAAGTGTGAAAAAGTAGGTCAAGAAGTTATTTTTAAAGCTAGCTAAAAGAAACTTTAAAAATAAAGCAAACTCACTTAAAATAAAGCAAAAGCAATTTGAAAAGCGATGTGATTAAAATAAAGCGCTTTTTGCGAGTTTTTCATGTGGAGCTTTAAAACCTATATAAGAGAGTCTTGGTCATTTTGTTAGCCATCCTACACCAATTGCAATGCTAGTTTTTGGTCCCTCAATAGAGGTGGTGCTCTAGCACACATGAGGCAGCCATGGTGCACTCTAGGAGCATGTTGAGGAGCAACTATGGAGTTCTTCTTGGAGAAGAGTGTGCTCACACTCTTGCTTATGGAGAGGACTTGTCCATCAGTAGCTTGGTGGTGTGGATCAGCCATCCACATGATGTATTTGAAGATTGTCTTCTACATGAAGATTTCGGTTTACTTCAAAGACATTGGATGGTTTACATAAGATTTGCATCTTATGTTAAGAATTCAGGTACATATTCTCTTTATGTACACATGTACTATTTGAAGTATATGGAAGTGGTATCCATATCAGGAGGAGTCCTATTCGGCACAAGTATAAGAGAATCAGTACATGTATGCTTTATGCATATTTGTATGAGGTGTTCGAGAAGGTATGTTCATATGAGTTTGAGGATTTCTGACAACAAACTTGTTAGCATTCTTTGCTACTTTTGTAAGTATGTGATCTTTCACACACGTATCTGACTTAGGGTCTTCCATAGCCTAAGTTCACATTGTTGTTGGTGCAAGGCAATCAACAATTGAAGCTTTGAAGTCAAGGATTGAAGAAAAGATCAAGTTATGAAGCACGAAGAAAGTACATGTTCAGAGGATGAAGATGTGTATACATAGAGTTAGCACACATACTTTTGTATGGTTATGAGCTTGTACATATTTGCCTATATATACAAGTAAAAATGTCGGGGCAAATGTGAGAGAGTGTGAAAGAACAAGAATTTAGAAGAATTAGAAGCCATTAGACACTTGTGAAGTGAGTAAGATAGCTCTCTCATCCAGATGTAAAACTTTTCAGTAATGAGAAAAAGTTCCGCCCGATATTTCTATGTATTCTCCTTCTGTGCTTGATTATTTCAAGAATCCTTTTGTATGTGTCTAACTCCATAGTTAATGAGTCTATGGTTAAAGTTTGAGAGCCTAATTGTAAACAGGCTGTGAGAATTATGTGTAGGAACATTCATATGTGAGAAAGTGTTGAGTAACTTCTGAAGGCGCAATCTCGATGATCAAAGAACTGATCAGTTCTCAGTGCACAGTGTAAAGTTTTGCATAAATGAGGAGTCAAAATCTAAGTTGGAAGGTAATCCATCTATGGCTAAAAGCATTTGCTTAAAGGGGTTCTAGTTTGGGAGAACCAAGCTTTAGAAGTTGCAGGTGTCAAAGTCGACTGTAAAGAACTACAGTTTTAGACATCGGTGACTTATTGAGATCATTTCTCAAGATCTACTAAGTCTTTTGGAATGATTTATCTTGGAGGAGGTGAGCAAACTATAGGCAACACTTTTGCAAAGTTTTATCAAAAACTTTACACATTTGATAAGTCAATGAGTGAGTTATGTGTAGTAGACTTTCTGTGTAGTCATCTTCTTCATAGTTTGTTCAAGATTTTGGTAGTTGAGTATTGATCCTCCAAATTGGTGAAAGTTTTAAGTTATTCTTAATATAGAGGTGCTCTAACTTCAAGGATAACTTGTTCTTTTGGAGATTAACACTCTCCATTAGTGGTATCAGCGCAGGAAGCATCAAAGTTGAAGAAAGGAGGACCCCGACTACTGCAGTTATTAAAGAATTCAACATTTGAAGATACAAAAGGTGAAAGCTTGAAAGCAAAGCTTCAGAAGGAGGTCAGAAAATATCAAGGAAGACAAAAGGAACTTCATTCGAAGCAAAGGTAACCTTATTCCTCATAAAGCTTGAAGGATTTAATACACAGGTGAAGAAAGGATGGGAAATTCTCTTCAGATAGAGAAATTGGATAGAGAAAACTATACAACATGGTCAATGAGGATGGAAGATCATCTTATGAGCAAAGACCTGATAGGTTATATCACAGGTGAAGAAGAAAAGCCTCAGTTCAGAGATCCTAGTGTTCCAACTAGGGATGAACTATCAGATTTGAAGACTTTGATGAAGAGAGATGCTCAAGCTAGGAGCATTATCTATATGGGAGTTAATGAATACTTGCTACCTCACATTAGAGGTCTTGAAAGTGCAAGTGATATATGGAATGCTTTGGAGGAGCATTTCCAAAACACCACAAAGTCAAGGAAGGCATCCTTGTGGGCAGAGTTTACCACATTCAAAAAGAAGGCCTCTCAATCCATTTCAAATTATGTAACAAGGATGAAGGACATTGCATATGCATTAGGAGCAGTTGATGAAGATATTGAGGAGGATAAATTGGTAAGGCAAATCCTCACAGGTTTGAGAGGTGATGACAAATGTAAGCCGTTCATTTTGTCTACTGAATTGTCACTAGATCATTTTACTCCTGATTTAAATCAGTTGCTAGGACACATGCTAACCTTTGAGCAAGATGTCAAAGGTGATGGTGATAAAAGTGCAAGTCAAGCAATGTATTCAAAGGATAAGAAGAAGAATAACAAAGGGAAACAACAAGCAAATGAAGATGAAGGTACAACTCCAGGCTAACTTCCTTAGAGGAAGAGGAGGTGGCAAAGGTAGAGGAAGAGGCAGAAGTAATAAAGATGGAGTTAAAGCTTGCTAGATTTGTGGTGATACAAATCACTTAGCTCATGATTGTTGGCATAATACTTAGAATAATGGTGGATATAACCAGAACTTTAATTCAAGAGGAAGAGGTGGCAGAAATCAAAGAGGTAATTTCAGAGGTAGAGGTAGTAGAGGCTATTTTGGAAGAAATGCAGGTAGAGGATTCCAAAGCCAACAATACAACAATACCTACTACAATTATGCTTCAGATCAGAAGGAGGAATCAACCTTGATCATGAATGCAACTTGTGAAAGACAAAGTGAAGACCAAAGAGTTTTCTATATTGACTCAAGGTGTACCAATCACCTGAGTGGCAACATAGCTTTGATGACTGATTTGGAGAATAAGGTAACTAATCATGTAGTTCAAACAAGTGACAATACAAAGCACAATGTGAAGTCAATTGGATCAATGAAGGCCAAGGATGGAAGTACTCTCTTGAGTAAGGTTTTGTATGTTCCTACAATTCCAAAGAATTTGATAAGTGTAGGGCAAATTGTTGAAAAAGGTTATGAAGTAAGGTTCACTAATGAAGGAGTTTTTGTGGAAGACCCTAGCAATGGGTATAAACAAATTGTTTCAGGAAAGCAAGAAGGAAGATTGTTCACATTGAAGATTCAAGGTAATGTTGGTCATGCCTTGTTCACCTATGGAGGACATAAGATCTCTTAGTTAGATCTTTGGCACAAAAGGCTTGGACATTTTGATGAAAGAGGTATTAAAGATATGGTTAACAATGGTTCAGTGCTTGGATTGCCTAATGTTGCACGTCAACATATGACATACAGATGTGAGGCATGTCAATTAGGTAAGGCTCATAAGAAATCTTATTCCAAGCATGGTTTTATGTATTCATAGAAGCTTGAGTTGATACACACAGATGTATGGGGACCATCAAAGGATTTCAGTATCAATGGTTCAAGGTATTATGTGATTTATGTTGATGATGCTACCAGGTGGATCACTATCTATGTGATTAAAGATAAATCAGAGGTATTCAATACATTCAAGCATTATCATGTGTATGCAGAAAGAATTACAGGTCAAAAGTTGAAGAGACTAAGGTCAGATGGAGGGGGAGAGTATTTTCCCAATGAGTTCAGTGACTACTTGTGGAATGCAGGTATAAAAGGGGAAGTTACTTGCAGGTACTCTACTCAACAAAATGGTGTAGCAAAAAGGAGAAATAGAACTCTTGTTGAGTTTGCAAGATCCATGATGAAGGAGAAAAATTGCCCAAATTATTTGTGGGATGAGGCTGTAAATACAGCCACATATTTGGTCAATAGGTTACCATGTAAAGCTTTGCAGGGTATGACACCATATGAGGCTTGGTGGGGTAAGAGACCTACCTTAGATCATTGCAAAGTGTTTGGTTGTCTAGCCTATGCATATGTGCCATCTCAATTGAGGCACAAATTGGAACATAAAGCTGAAAAGTATGTGTTCATTGGATATGATGATAAGCAGATGGGATATAGGTTGTGGAATCCATCCACAAAACAATTCCTTGTGTCAAAGGATGTTACATTTGATGAGCAGGGTACTTGGTATGCAGGTACAATCAATATTCATGCAGGTGATGAAGAAGTTGTGAATCAAAAGAAAGGTAAATCAAAGGTTCAGATATTTGATGAAGAAGAGAATAATGAAGTACGGGTTGAAGTTGAAGAAGTCCCAAGGTTTGATCCAGAATGTGATGAACCAGAAACATCAAGAAGTGGAGAACTCAGAAGGTCATCAAGACACAAATGGAAACCTACAAGGTATAGCTAGGACACTTCTTTTTTGGCTACTAAAGATTATGCTTATATGGTAAAGGCAGATGAAGACCCTTCTACATATGAAGAGGCAAAAGGTAAGGAAAATTGGGAGAAAGCTATGCAGGAAGAGTATGATGCATTGATGGAGAATGAGACATGGGATTTGGTTCCTAAACCAAATAGTCAGAAGATCATTGGATGCAAATGGGTCTACAAGACAAAGAGGTATGCAGATGGAAGTGTGTCTAGGTATAAAGCTAGACTTGTTGTGAAAGGGTTTGCTCAGACATATGGTATAGATTATGATGAGACCTATAGTCCTGCAGCAAAGATGACAACCATCAGGACACTCATAGCTATTGCTGCATGTAAAGGTTGGAAATTATGTCAATTAGATGTGAAGAATGCTTTTCTAAATGGTTATATTTCAGATGATGTTTTCATGGAGCAACCACAAGGATTCAAAGATGAAAGGTATCCAGATCATGTACGTAAGCTCAAGAGAGCTTTGTATGGTTTGAAGCAGGCTCCAAGGGCATGGAATTATAGACTTGTGAAGTTCTTGAAGGAACTTGGTTTCTAAGTATCTAAAGCAGATAGTAGCTTGCTTGTTAAAGCAAGTGATGATGGGTTCATTTACATGTGCATATATGTTGATGATATAATTCTTACAGGTACAAATGAGAAAGGCATTCAAAGCCTAAAGAAACAAATGGAGAAAGAGTTCAAGATTAGTGACTTGGGAGACTTGTCATATTTCTTGGGCATGGAGATCTCATACACTCAACATGGAGTGTATGTAACTCAAGAAAGGTATTTGAAAAACTTGTTGATCAAGTTTAAAATGGAAGATTGCATGGTAGCACCTACTCCAATGGAAGTGAATCACAAATTGAGCAGATATGGAGGAGAAGAATTCAAGGACATGAAGCTATATCAAAGTTTGGTTGGTAGTCTGATCTATGCTACATTAACTAGGCCTGATTTGTCATATGCAGTTGGAGTATTATCTCAATTCATGCATTGTCCTAGGAAAGAACATTGGATTGCAGGACAAAGAGTGTTGAGATACATTAAGGGTACACTCAGAGAAGTTTTGTATTATGGTTTTACATCAGATACAAACATCAAGATATATAGTGATACAAATTGGGCAGGTAATCCTGATGATAGAAGATCAACTTATGGATACTTGTGTTATGTGGGAGATAAGTTAATTTCTTGGTGTTCAAAGAAGCTCCACAGAGGCTGAGTACAAAGGTATGGTTGAAGCTGCAAAGGAAATCATATGGCTAAAGACTCTTATGAAGAGTTTTGACATCATTCAGAGTACACCCACTATTCATGGAGATAACATGAGTTCATTGTATTTAGCTTCTAATCCTATTTTTCATGCCAAGACTAAACACATTGAGATTCAGTATCACTTTCTAAGAGAGAAAGTGATGGATAAGGAGATTGAAGTCATACATACTTCAACAAAAGATCAGATAGCTGATATGCTAACCAAAAGCTTGGATGGACCAAAGCTACAGAGGTTCAAAGACATGGCAGGTATAAAGAAGATAGAGAAAACCTCAATTGATGATTGAGGGGGAGTTGTTGGTGCAAGGCAATCAACAATTGAAGGTTTGATGAAGTTTTGAAGTCAAGGATTGAAGAAAAGATCAAGTTATGAAGCATGAAGGAAGTACATGTTCAGAGGATGAAGATGTGTATACATATGTACATTAATTTAGAGTTAGCTCACTTATACTTTTGTATGGTTATGAGCTTGTACATATTTGCCTATATATACAAGTAAAAATGTCGAGGAAAATATGAGAGAGTGTGAAAGAACAAGAATTTAGAAGAATTAGAAGCCATTAGACACGTGAAGTGAGTAAGATAGCTCTCTCATCCAGATGTAAAACTTTTTAGTAATGAAGAAAAGTTGCACCCGATATTTCTGTGTATTCTCCTTTTGTGCTTGATTATTTCAAGAATCCTTTTGTATGTGTCTAATTCCATAGTTAATGAGTCTATGGTGAAAGTTTGAGAGCCTAATTGTAAACAGGTTGTGAGAATTATGTGTATGAACATTCATATGTGAGAAAGTGTTGAGTAACTTCTGAAACAGGTGCAATCTCGATGATCAAAGAACTGATCAGTTCTCAGTGCACAGTGTAAAGTTTTGCATAAATGAGGAGTCAAAATCTAAGTTGGAAGGTAATCCATCTATGGCTAAAAACATTTGCTTAAAGGGGTTCTAGTTTGGGAGAACCAAGCTTTAGAAGTTGTAGGTGTCAAAGTCGACTGTAAAGAACTAGAGTTTTAAACATAGGTGACCTGTTGAGATCATTTCTCAAGATCTACTAAGTCTTTTTGGAATGATTTAACTTGGAGGAGGTGTGCAAACTATAGGCGACACCTTGTGCAAAGTTTTATAAAAAACTTTACACATTTGATAAGTCAATGAGTGAGTTATGTGCAGCAGACTTTCTGTGTAGTCATCTTCTTCACAATTTCTTCAAGATTTTGGTAGTTGAGTATTGATCCTCCAAATTGGTGAAAGTTTTAAGTTATTCTTGATATAGAGGTGCTCTAACTTCAAGGATAACTTGTTCTTTTGGAGATTAACACTCTCCATCAATTGTAATTTGGCATTTGTATATATGATAGTGTGAGTAAGCAGTGGCTTATGTAACACTTTACACATGTTGTCTAATCTCTCTCTATCTTTGTCTCATCATTTGTATGATTAAGTGTGATATGTTAATGTTTTGTCAATATTGGAAGATTGTTGAATTCTGTGTTGTAGATCTTGGACCTATGGAACTATGGACCTGTGATATTAGTTATGGGCCTACTAAATTTCCAACAATCTCCTTGTTGCACTCACTGCAACCAAGGTTCTAATTGTTCCCATCTTTGCAATCGGGCTGAAAGTCTCTTCATAGTCGATTCGTGAGTCTACTTGAATCCTTTTGCTACTAGTCTAGCTTTATGCCTAGCTAGAGAACCATCAGCATTTCTCTTTATTTTAAACACCCATTAATTTGTACAGTCTTCATACCTTTAACCTTTCGAACTAGCTCCCATGTGTTATTGTCCTTGAGAGATTTTATCTCTTCTTCCATAGCTTGCTGCCATTCTTTTTGTGTACATGCTTCTTCATATGCATTTCGGTTCTTTGTCTTTGACCACCTGTGTCATATATGCAAAATGCTTTGCAATAAAACTATCATAGCTCAGTCTTTGAATTGGATACCTTGCTCTTGAAGACCTCTTTTCATTTCCTTTTGAATATTGCTTCTTCAACCGGTTCAACTTTACCTTTGGTGTAATCACCTCTTCATACTCTTCTTCACTTGCATTTGAAACACTATTTTGGATAGCACTTTCAGCTTCAAATCTTTTATAACTTGATGTTGGTCATGAGGAATGACTCCTTAGTTTCCCCTTCCATGTTGAGCTTTCTCCATGTGATGTAGAAGCTTCTCAACCTGACATTTGAGTTCTTGTTTGTTGAAATTCTTCCTGGACAGCACCTCCATAATCATCATAATCTTCTTCAAGAATCTTCTCTTTCCCTTTGTCTCCAAACCATGGCCTTAGCTCATCAAATACCACATCTCTTGAGAATCATAACTCCTTTTTTTGAACATAACACACACATCCAAAAACTTTGGGATGTGTAAGGTCAGGTTGCTTGCCAGAATAAACCTCCTCGGGAGTTAAATTATGCACTCCAGCTATTGTGCACTTGTTCATCAAATAAACAGTCGTACTAGCGGCTTCAACCTAGTAGTTTAGTGGCACCTTCAGTGGCACCTTCATCTCGTTGAGCATGCATCTTGCAACTCCTGTGATATGTCTACTTTTTCGTTCAACAATTCCATTTTGCTGAGGCATGTACCTACATGTAAATTATCTTTTGATGCAATTTTCATAAAGAAAATCTAAAAATTATTTGGATAAATATTCCCCTCCTCCATCAGCCCTCAAAGTCTTTATGTATTATCATGTTTCCTTTTCTACCTATGCGTTAAATCTCTTGAACATAGAGAACACATCTGATTTCTGTTTTATGCATAACATCTATACTTTTCTTGAATGATCATCAATAAAAGTGACAAAATATCTATTACCAGCCATCGATGGTTGTTGTGATGGTCCCCATACATCTGTGTGTATCAAGTCAAGGACATTCCTTGCCACATAGTTGCTCTTCTTGAATGGTTGTCGAGTTTGCTTCCTAGTTGGCATGCTTCATAAAACTCATGCAGTCCAGTGTCATTGAGTCTTGGAAGACATCTTACCACTTAATGGTTGCTCATGTCCTTGAGCTTGGGAATGTTGATATGCCCAAACCTTTTGTGCCATAAATCAATTTCAACAATCCTTTTGTTTCCAAATTGAATATACATCACCTTTCCATGTGCTTGTTGAATGTCCAAAGTGAACATCCTACCTTCTTTCCATCCTTGAGCAATGATCTTGAATCCTTCTTTTGGATTCTTTATAAAGAAGCTTTTTTCATTGAAGATAACATGATATCCTTTCTCTACCATTTTTCCTACTGAAATCAAATTCTTTGCAATAGTAAGAACATGAAGAACATCAGTCAATACCTTCTTGTCTCCAAGCTTGATTTCTCCAACGTGCTCAATTGTGTATTGAGTTTCATCACCAGTCTCTACACATCCTTTTCCACTTAGAGCTTGTAGATTTGTGAATAAATCTCCTTGGAATGTCATATGATTGTTGCAACCTAAATCTATAAACCATTTTTGGTCATCACTTCTTGGGCCGTTGTACTCATGCTTCATGGCAAGCATGGTTTGCTTGTCTCCTTCACTTGATGTACTCCCACAGTTATTTTGGCTCCTTTGGTTTCCCCCATTCGGCCTTCCATTCTTTCGCCAACAATCATTTGCATAATGTCGTACTTTACCACAATGATAACATATTATACCTTTATGAGGATTGCATGAACCTCAACCTCTTCCTCTATTTCTTCCTCGACCTCTTCCATATGTGTTGTCATTTGAGTTGTCCTTGTCCTCTGAGTTGTGTTCGATGGAATTTGTGGTTTTGTCGCTTCTTCCTCTTCCTCTTGAGCCTCCTCTTGAGTTTCTTCCTCTACCTCAACCTACATATAACATTTGGCTATCGATGTCCTTACCTTTGTTGCCTTCTCCTTGTTGAGCAGCCTCTTCAGCCACAAGATTTGGTATAATCTCGTCGAATGTTGGTAGAGGATCTCTATAAAGAATGTTTGTGATGAGGGGCTTCCACTTCTCTTCACTCCTCAAGTCATTGAGGGTTGTTTGGACGATGTCTTCCTCTTCTATCTTGCATCCAACTGATGCTAGCTGATCTCGAAGCTCGTTGATCTTGAACGTATACTCACTAATGCTTTGGTTTGAGCTTTTCTTCATGTTGTTAAGCTCGTTGTTGAGTTGCATCTTTCGAGACCTTGTTGAGGTAGCATACACCTTCTCCAATGCTTCCCAAACTTCCTTGGCTGTCTCTAAGCTTTGCACATGACCGATCATAGTGTTAAAAATAAGTTGTGAAATGAGTAACATCACCTTTCGATTCCTCTCTTCCCAATCTGCAAAAATGTCTCCTTTGTGTTGGAATGATGTTGGGATCTTGAAGGTCCACTGGTTGTGGATCATCTCCAGTAACTAGACTCCATAAACCTTTACCTTTAAGGTAGTTTGTCATTCTATAACTCCAAGACTAAAAATTATCTTTATCTAACTTCTCAACTTGTTGTCCTAAATCAGCTATTGAAAACTTCCAAGTTTGAAGTTTACCTCAAGATGTTGTGGCACTCTCTCTTGACTTTACAAAGATCCCCCTTGATTTGTAGCTTCTCCTTTTCTTTACTTCATTTCCAATGCTTTGCCTCTTCAAGATCCAATGCTCTCCTACCAGCTGTTGGAGAATTCCTCTCCTATGTGCAGTGGAAAGTGTAGAAGACCTTCTTAGGATCAAGAATTTTACCTATAACTCAACCTTAGAATGAAAACTCATATAAATTGAAGAAGACAATGAGCTTGAGACTTTGGTCACTCAAAGTAGACACTAATATCTTTCAAATGAGCTATCAAACACTCAATTTGGAGTAGTTTTGGTTTGGCAACTCTTTGCCTCAAAATAGGCCACATGTCCACTCAGTTAGGCTGAAAACTGGACTTCACTAAAAACCAAATAACTCATAGAGCATGCTGAATTTCATAAAACTATTTTGAAAAAAATGAAATAAACAAGATAAGATTTCCAAGGAATATTTAAACTCTAAAAATCGGTACATACATTGAGAGATATGAATCTTGCAATTAGGCTACCCAAAAATTGATATGCGGCTGGACATAGTCTATGAGACTGTAGAAAATTAAATGAATAAAACCAAATGAACTACCTACAAGGGGACTTCAATGCCTTCTTCCTCTGTTCTTGAGTGTTATTGCCTATAAATTATTACTTGTGTAACATAATTTGGGATTTCAAAAATGATAATTCATCTTGTACTTTATTTACAGTGATCTATAAGGTGGAGTTATCAGCATGCCTAATCTGTTTTGATTCTGTAGTCTATTGTAACTAGCCTTGCAGTATTAAATGTTCTTCTTCACTTTCCTCTTATTTGGTTTCTAGATTGAGAATAGCTCTCTCCACACATGCACTTGCTTAGCTAAGGTATCTATTATGGCGGCAAGACTATCTTCTAAATCTTGTACTCTGGCCTTGAGTTGACCATTCTCCACTTGTAAGCTAATATTTTCCTGATATTTTCATGTTCATGTTGTTGTGAAGTTCCTATCTCCTTCTCCATCTGTAACAAAGAGTGTTAACATTCTAGCCACATTAGCTAGAGTTCATTCCATCATCTTAAACTCTTTCATGTACAAAGGGTAGATTATATTGGTACAGGGGAGATCACATAGCTGCACTCTTTTGTGCAAATTGCACCATGGGTCCTTTATATGTTCCATAAAGGTACAAAAAGATACCGAACCTTTTTTGTGGAAGTCCTTATGTGGATCCGACCGAGATTTCTACTCAGTGTCTATTCATTGATCTTGATTTGTGATCTATTCATGAACTATATTCCTATTCTTGTTGACTCTCTATTTGCCTTTGATTTTTAGCTTGCCTTCAGAGAGATTCTTTCTGTTGATGTGCAGCCTCCTATTGCCAGAGTGCTTCCTCTTCTTCTATCCTCATGTTTTCAACCTCTTTGGTTGTTGCCGCCTGCCTCTTCTTTGCTTCCACTCTGGTAGCCGCTTCTTTAGTTGAATGTTGTTCTTCCTTCATAGCACTAGAAGATCATGATTCCTTGCGATCTTCCTCCTCTACTTGCCCAAATGCTTCTCTTACCATTTTTGCTTTCCTTTTCTTCATGGCCTTGACCTGTGTAGTCTCCCCATCTTCATCAGTAGCATGCCCATGCTTGTGTAGTATTTCCTAGAGAAACACCTCCTCTAGAACCTCTTCCACTTCTTACTACACATGCAAGGGTCCTACTAGAATGATAAGACTAAGGAAAATATCAACCTTGTATCCAATGTTTGCGCCTTCTTATTAATTTGGAATAGGTGTTTGAACTCCTTCATGAGCTTATGAAATAAAACTTGCACCCAATTGACCTATCCATTAGCTTCTATGGTTGTTGTAAAAAGAGAATACAAAGTTTGGGAGAGTCCATAGGTTTTACTTTGCATATTCACTGCCAAAGTAGCAAATCAAAGACACATCTTCACTAGAGAGGTTTCGGGGAGATGCACATACTTAAACTCCTTAGAGCATGGTTTACCAAAAATCTTCTACATCTTTGTCAATGGAGCTAGAGATGTCGGAGTTGTAATACAACCATTTCTAAGATGTAGGGATCTAGCAATAGAAGCAACATCAAGAATAACTCTAGTTTCCTCATTAATCTGGAGTTCGAACATCAGGATGTTCTTACTTCCTTGCTAATGCATATGAAGTATTTCGATGGCGATGCACCACAGTGCACTCTCCTTCTCAAGAGCTCCTCGACAATATCCTTAGCGTAGAAAACTGAGCTCCTAAGGCCGCACACAATACTCCGTACAAAAGCTGCAAAATACGCAGAAAAACATAGTACATGGGGAGCACGAAGACAGACTTCTTAGGTCTTACAAATGCGATCGAACTTACAGTCTGTGACTGACTAGGCCACTATATGTTTTATTAAAGAACATATACAAAGAAGTGTCCAGTGGCCATTTGGCCTTTCACATGGACACTAACGGTAAGAATCTCCCACTAAAGGCCAATATGGCCAAAGTAACTACGTGAGAAAAATAAAGAATGATAAAGAATACCTGAGTGTAAGTATACAAACTATACCTCCCACCTAATGGGCATGTTACACAGTATACAAGTGACTGTGTAAGATCAAGAATCAAGTAACCCCCATCAAGAGACAATAGTGTCGAAAGCTATCTTGTGGTAGAGCTTTAGTCAAAGCATCTGCAACATTATCTCAAGTGTGAACCTTCTCAAGAATAATGCACTCAGTGGCTAAGAAATCTCAAATGAAGTGATACCTCACCTCAATGTGCCTGGTCTTTGCATGATAGATCGGATTCTTAGCCAAAGCAATGGCACTCTGACTATCACTGAGCAAATGAGGTACATGCTGAGGTAAACCCATATCACAAGCAAGACGAGAAAGCCACAATGCTTCCTTACATGCCTCACTTGTTGCAACATGCTCTACTTCTGTGGTGGAAACAACTATACATTCTTGAAGACGAGATCTCCAAGAGATAGCACCTCCAGCAAAATGAAAAATGTACCCTGATATAGACTTGTGATTGTCTACACAACCAACATAGTCAGAATCTATGTAACCAATAATGGATGCTTTCCCTCTACCTAAGCATTTACACTTTTCCTTAGTGCCACTCAGATATCTTAAAATCATCTTGACTACTTCCCAATGTTTCTTGCCAGGATTAGACATCCACTGCAAATGAAATGTCTGGTCTCATAGCTACCATAACATACATGAGACTACCAACAACAGACTAATAGGGAATTTCGATCATGAATTCCTTTTCCTCATCTCATTTGGGGCAATCATCCTTGCTCAATTTCACATATGTGGGTAAAGTTGTACTCAATGCCTTTTCACCCTGCATATTGAACATGTGAAGTACTTTGGATATGTACTCACTTTGAGACAAGTATATGCATCTTTTACTCCTATCACGAGTAATGTGCATGCCAAGAATATGTTTGGCATCCCCCAAATCCTTCATATCAAATGTCTGACTCAACTTCTTTTTGAGAATTGACAAATCATAAGAGGACTTCCCAACAATCAACATATCATCGACATAAAATATCAAGCATATCAAGTTGCCATATGAGCATCTCTTTATGTAGAGATAATGATCCTCATTACTTCGAGAATAGCCTTGAGACCTCATAAAAGCATCAAACTTTTGGTACCATTGTCTAGGGGACTGTTTAAGTCCATACTAGCTCTTCTTAAGCTTACAAACTAGACTTTCCTTGCTAGGAACTACATAACCCTCTGGTCGTTCCATATAGATCTCATTTGTAAGATCTCCATGCAAGAAAGTAGTTTTCACATCCATTTGGACTAGCTCTAAGTCCTCCGTTGCAACGAATCCAAGCAACATGCGTAGAGTAGCCATCTTGACCACTGGAGAGAAGTTTTCCTTGAAATCAACACCATGTTGTTGCTTAAAACCCTTCGCAACAAGTCGTGCTTTATACTTTGGAGAAGCACTATCTGATGTGAATTCCAACTGATATACCCATTTACATGGTAAAGCTTTCCTACCCTTTGGCAAAGGTACTAAGTCCCAAGTACCATTCTTGTGAATAGAATCCAACTCACTCTTCATGGCATGCTCCCACTTGACATGATCCTCTGTCTACATAGCCTCTTTGTAGCAAGAAGGCACACCGACATCTGTTACCATAACAAAATCTGTACCTGGAACATATCTATCATGTGGATGTGAGACACGTGCAAAACGTCTCAATGGTTGCTGAACAGGAACATGTGCAGACTGATCTGAATGGAAATTCTCTTGAACATCCCTATGTGCAACATTTTTATGCATGCTAACCGGAGGACTAGTATCCTCAAACACCACTCTTCTCACTTCGTCCTCCTTAATGGGTTGTTTATGCATCTTAGACTCATTGAAAATGACATCACTACTTTTGATCACTGATCGTGTTTTAGGATCCCATAAGTGATATCCAAAATGTCCTTCTTGACCATATCCAAGAAAAATGCATTTCTTTGACTTATGGTCCAACTTTTGTCAAGATTCTTGGGTATATGAACATATGCTTCACACCCAAAAACTCAAAGATCATCATACTATGGTGGCTTCCCTGTCCATAACTCTTGTGCCACTTTCAGACCTTTGGCAGTACTAGGTGAAAGGTTAATCACATGAACTGCAATCAATACTGCTTCTGCCCAAAAGCCTTGTGAGAGGTTTGCATGCTGCAACATAGAGACTACTCAGTCTTGAATAGTTCTATTCATTCTCTCAGCTACACCATTATGTACTGGGGTATAAGGAGTTGTAAACTCTCTACGAATCTCTCTAGACTGACAAAAAGGCTGAATTGATGTGAGGTATACTCACCCCCATTATCTGAATATAAAGCCTTAAGCTTAGTTCCTTTTTCAGTCTCAACTGAAGCAAGACATTTTTTGAAAGTAGGGAATACCTTATCCTTCGATTTGATAGGATATACCCAGACTTTTCTAGTAGCATCATCTATGAAAGTGACAAAGTAAAGAGAACCACCTAAGGACCTAGTGGGCATAGGACCACACACATCTGTATGAACGAGATCTAAAGGCTGAATTGAAGAGTCAATGTGCATTTTATGCACATTTCTGGTTTGCTTTCCATATTGACAATGCTCACAAAATGAAAAATCAGAGAAAGATAACATAGGTAAGTAGCTAGAACGAGAAAGATTTTCCATTCCACCACGAGATATATGGCCCAAACGACCATGCCAAATACAAGACATAGGCTATTCAGTAACAGCTAACAAGTGTTCTTTCTGTGATACAAATAAAGGATAAAGTGAGCCAACTTTGCTTCTTTTGCAATAACCATATTGCCCTTTGATATGCAAAAGGACTGAGCATAGAAGACCACCTTGTAACCAAGGTCGTCAAGTTGACCAATTGACATCAAACTATGTGACAACTGAGGTGCATGGCGTACATTATGCATAATAAATTTTGAACCATCAATGAATTGCACAATCACATCTCCTATCCCCACAACATCACACTCGTAAGAATCACCAAGTCTCATGATACCAAGAAACTTTGCTGCATAATTAGAGAACCATTCTCTATGTGGTGTAGCATGGAAAGAAGAACCAGAATCTAGCAGCCAAGTGTGGGAAAGAGAATCAGCCATAAGAGCCTCAAGTAACACAGTACTATCAAGTATCAACACATCAACATCAACAAAAATAGCATTAATTTCTTCAATCTTCACAGTCGAGGTAGATGGTGTAGGTAACTGTTTAACATGCCCATCAACATTCTGTCCTTTACCTTTAGCATTCTTTAACAGTCTTTCTTCATGTGTCTTTTCTTATGACAATAATGGCATTCGATATCCCTCTTCCTTGATTTACTTCTACTCTTATTCCGTTGACCATTCTTTTCCTTGTTCTTGCTCCTGCTACTTTGTTGATTCTTTCCTTGGTGCTAGACCTGGCCATTTCATCTAACTCATCCCAATCATCTTCATCCATATCAGTAGGCTTCTTTGAAGTTCCATTTACTGGCTTCCATTGCCTCCTTTGAATCAGCACATGTTTCATCTGATTCTTCCATAGAGCAAAGTTTGTGTCATCAAATTTTCAGATCTCAAAATGGTCTTTGCCTTGCAAGTTATAGCTCCTCCTCGGAACACTAGCACTAGATCTTGATCCACTGGATGTGCCTCTGACCTCTGACGCCATGATGGTAGAGAACTAAATGGAATGATAGTGGAGATAGAAGAGTCCGAACACCAACGAATAAGTGTATCAAGGAGTAAATCGACCACTGTATAGTTGAGAAAACCAAAAATCTGGAAAAATTTTGCCATAGTATCCCCTGCAAAATGAGTGTATGACCACTGTCAAAATATCATAAAACTGCAAGTACTGACATGTTTACCTGCATAGTGAATCACTAACTCCACTACATATAATCAGTTACCCAAAAGAAGCCAACTAGGCTTATCGAGCACCTATGAATAGCTATCATACATCTCCTATGGCGAGGCTGGGTAAGTCTTCCACCTGCATCACCGAAGAGATCCCGACATCTGGGTGTCTCCCAGTTAAGAAAACCTCACCATGACCCTCTTTATGAAACGTAAAAGGCTTTATGCAAAGAACGTAATCGCTATATCAATGAACAGATGGACGTACATAAGGGGTATCCACAAAAGCGTACATGATGTTTATGTGCTCAATATATGCAGTAAAATGACACTAAAAGGCTGAATGCACAGCCCAAAAACTAGCGAATAACACCTGCATGTGTCTGTCAACTCTGATGTTTTTGGCTCAAAAAACCTGCATAAATTTACAACGGCTGCTCCCACCAAAACTGAAATCTTTCAAGAAACCTGTAGTTTTATGAGTGTGGTTGAAAACACAGCCCCAAAGGTTGATATTTTATGTTGGAGAAGTACAAAGAACACTCTTCTTGATGTTCTTGGACCTGTGTGAAGAGAACTATGTGCGAAAGTACTCCAAAACGACTCCAAAAGACACCCCAAAAATGCTTCAAAAATAGGCTTTCAAAGCAAAGAATGAAGCTTTGAGGGACCAAAACATGTTCAAGATAATGTCAACCTTAGTCTTTCCCCTTCTTTAGACACCACAAGAGTGTAGCTTAGTGGCAAGAGATTGCCACAGTTAAGCGAGCTCCAGGGGGAACAGTATTGGGATGGGTGACCTCCCCGGAAGTACCGGGAACCTCTATATTCCTTGATCGTTGAGGTCCTCCCTTGCGCACAGCCAACGGCGCCAACAACGACTTTGGTGACTCGTATGATAAGGTATGCCAAGGTATATGCCTTGGTTTCCACCTTAGTCGTAAGCCTTGGAGGAAGCCCAGGGGGGGTCGCTTCACTCGCACAAAAGGAACAAAGCTTTTGCATCGAACTGCTCTAATACCAGTGAAGTATTTTGATGGCGATGCACCACAGTGTGCTCTCCTTCTCGAGAGATCCTTGAAGATATCCTCAGAGTAAAAACTGAGCTCCTAAGGCCACACACAGTACTCTATACAAAAGCTGCAAAATACATAGAAAAACACAGTACATAGGGAGCACGAAGACAGACTTCTTAGGTCTTACAAATGCGGTCCAACTTACAGTTTGTGACTGACCAGGCCGCTATATGTTTTATTAAAGAACATATACAAACAAGTGTCTAGTGGCCATTTGGCCTTTCACATGGACACTAATGGTGACAACATCTAGAGTAGGAAAGTGAGTGCCATCAGGTGTATTGGAATATGCTTGTATTGGAATATGCTTCCAATCCAACATGGCATATTCCTATAAACTCCTACTTGTGAACCACTCTATGTGAGCTCATGATAGCTCATGCTGAATATGCAATTGATGCATATCCATAAACTTGATGGGATTAGGTAAAAGATTTTTTGTCATCCCAATAAGTAGGCTAGTGCAAGTTCACTGAAAGGAGTATGATAATGCCAACAAAAATCTCATCATGACAATGCAAGAAAATTTATGAGCACTCAATATCTATAAAAAAATGGCACTTTATCTTATATATGAAGACTCTCTCACATCTCCTTCAGCTGGGTGCAATGCCACGTACAAGTTAATCGATCCTCAATCTTTGGGAATTCGTCATCCTATGGTGAGAACACAAGTGATCTCTTGAGCTACCACCCATAATCCTCGTAACTCCCATGCATTTTGGCCACTGAGAACTTCTAGATTGCATGCAATCATTGCTACTCTTTATTACACCACTTATCTATATACCAATGATTAAAGTTTATCTTATATATATATATATATATTTTCCATATTTACATATTTACTAGAAGGTGGAAAACATTGCATTGCTTAGGAGATCAACAAACTCTGTTAAGGCGAAAGCTTAGACCCATTGACCATAGCCCCTAGTACCTCGTCATCCAAGATAGTTAATTTGAATGTGGCTCGGCCCACTTTAGAGTGAATATGGAAAGGGCCAGTCCAATGTAACTTGAATTCCCATGCCTTCTTTTTCATCACCTGCAAAACACTGGGGTTTTTCAGATGGCGTTCATGCCACCGTACTTGCCTTTGCTAGACTTCCTGCATTAGCATAAACATATGGTATCTGCACTCCTCCAAGTGATGCAAAGTACCAATTTGGTACACAAAAAAATATTTTGGTAACATGTGGTCTTGCACTTCAACCCTTGAAATGTGAATAGAGAATTCCATAGGGGTACAATAGCCTTCTAAGCCATAGGCTAATTTAGAAGGATTAAATCCAACAACTACCTTGTACAAAGTTTAGTAGGCCTACAAAACACTTGGTAAATACTACTCCCACTTAGTTGGTTAATCCACCAACAAATTTGTAGCATCATCAATGAAACCTTATTAGTGCTCTCTACGAAACCATTAGCATGAGGATAATATGGAGAGCTAAACTTATTCTCAATGAGGTAATAGTCTATCAAAATTTTGATGATCTAATTTAAGATATGAGTGCCTTGACTAGAAAAACATATAAAATAAAAAAACATATATTCCCCCTCTTGATCAGAACGGGGGGTGCCCATTTTACATGCTGATGGATTTTCACCCAAAACCAGAAATTGTTTGAAGCACATAAACACTTCTGACTTTGCTTTCAATGGATATACCCATGCATGGTTGGAAAAATCATCAATGAAAGCCACGAAGTAAAGATAGTTCCGAAAAGAAGGTGTCTGCATACGATCACAAACACCATTGTGAACAAGAGGCAATTTTTGAGTAGCTCATATTGAACCATCTTTTGGGAAGGAGGAACACTGAATTTTGCCCAAAATAATCCTTTATGGACATGTTTACGAGGTGCCTCAAGTTTGGGTAGAGAGGACACCATTTTAGATTTCTACAAGCATAGCATACTAGCAAAATTCAGATGACCAACGTGTGCATGCCAAAGCTTTACATCTTACATAGCCTGAGAATCTTGAACTAATCATTCATAAATTTTGCATAATCATTCACATATTTTGCATAACCTTTGAGCTTATACAGCCCATGACATAAAATTCCAGAAGCAATAATGACATTGCCATTTGGCATATCATGAACTGTACATCTATCATCAACAAATTTCACAACCAAGCCAATCTTGGCTAATGTTGAAATTAATAACATATTTTTCTTGATGTTTGGCACAAATAAAGCATTCAACAATGTAAAATAACTATCATGACCAGTAGTCAAAATGATTTTACCAACTCCCATGATAGGATAAGAGGAGTTGTTGTCACATGTGCTATAGGGGTAGGCTCAAGTGAAGTGAAGAAACTATGTTGCAAGGTAATATGTTTGGTTGCCCCACTATCAAAGTACCAAACATCTAACTCTATTGCAGACATACACTATTCATGAAAAAACGGGTCATAATTGCAAACAGTATTAAACGCCCACTCTTCATTATGCACAAGATTTGCAGCTCTGATTTGGGTGTAGAGGCTTCTCCAACAACCATTCTAGCCTCTTTTTTCTTTGCCTCTTTTGTAGCTAGTTTTGGATGTTGGTGCATGACAACCATCAATTGATGTTTTGGACAAAGGTTTGAAGTCAAAAGATGAAGCAAACATCAATACATGAAGATTGAAGTTAGTGCTTAATCAGAGAATGAAGGCTTGTATATACATGTACATTAAATATGCTTATACTTTTTGTAATGGTCACAAGTTTGTACAAAATACCTATATATACAAGTAGAAAGTTGGGGCATGTATGAGAGATGATGGATGAAAAGTTGTAAGAGTCATTAGACACTTTAAAAGTGAAGAGAATCCTCATCAAACAGATGTAAAGTTTTCCTGAATAGAAGAAAATGCACCCGATATTTTGCTCAGTGCTCCTTCTATGTTTATTCTTTTGTGAAATGCTTTTGTGCAAGTCTAAGTCTATAGTTGAGTGACCTTTGTACAAATTTTAAGATCCTAATTGTGATCAGCCTGAGAGAATTGAGAATAGGAGCATTTACATGCGTAAATGTGAAGAGAAGACTGCAGTAGGTGCAAAGTCGATGATAATGTTTTGGCCAGTTCTCCTTCCACAGTGTAAAGTTTTGAGCAAGCAAGCACTCATTCTTTAAGTTGGAAGGTAAGCTACCTATGGTTGAAAGCATTTGAATAAATGGGTTCTAATTTAAGAGAACTATGCATTAGAATTTGCAGGTGTCAAAGTCAACTATAGAGAAGTATAGTTTTAGACATAGGTGAATTGTTTGGAGTAAATCTCATAGCAGCAGGTGTATGATAAAAAATAGAAGATTTTCATTGAGTCTTCTATTTGGAAGTAGTCTGTTTTGATTCAATCTTTTCATAATTCATTTCCAAATTACATTGGCACTTTTATGGTTTCATTGGAAAGCTAAGAGGGCCCACATATCAAATTTGAAGTCACAAAGGGCTAGTACTAAGCAAGTTTTGGTTGTACCTACTCATCACTTGAAGTGTCCATCCATCTTTCCCAATAGTGGTATCAGAGCAAAGTTAAGGTAAAATGGGAGATGGTTTTCCTTCTTTCATTGATAAATTAGACAGGAACAACTATCAGACATTGTCTCTGAGGATGTAGACATACTTGCAAGGAAGGAGCCTCTATGGATACATCTCAGGAGATGAGGGGATGCCCATATTCAAAAGCAAAGGATAACCTACAAGAGAAGAACATGAAAGACTCAACACATGGTGTGCCAAGGATGCATTAGCAAGGTCCTACTTACTTAACTCAATCTCTGATTTTCTTCTTCCACATATTAGGAACTGTAAGACATCCCAAGAGACTTGGGAGACATTGTCTTCTTATTTCTCTTCCAACACAAGGGCCAGGAAGAATCAATTGTGGATTGAGTTCACCACTCAAAGAAAGCAACCTAAGCAAGCTATCTCAGAGTATGTGACCAAAGTTAAAGATGTAGTAGATCAGTTGGCAAGATAGGAGAAGAAATTGAAGAGGAGTAGATTGTAAGGCAAGTAATCAATGGTATTAAAGCTGATGACAAATGGGAGAGCTTCACAACTGTCATGGACTTGTACATGGACATGCAGATTCCAAACCTTACCACACTCATGGGGCAACTATTCACCCATGAAGCGAAGCTCAACAAGAATGGAGACTCATCAAGAGGTAATAGCTCTTTTGCCCTATACACTTATAAGAATAAGTCTAAATAGAAAGGCAAGAACAAGAAGGTAGAAGATGAAGGAACTACCCCCCAAGCCAACTATGCAAGGAGAGGTAGATCATCAAGGGGAAGGGGCAGAGGAGGTAAGCAAGGTAGGGGAGACCTTATAACTCCTCACCATGCAATATTTGTGGATTATCAAATCATACTACAGATGAGTGTTTCAGGAACTTCAATAATCAGAGAGGAAGAGGATATCAAAGAGGTGGATATACACAATCAAGAGGCAGATTCAATCACCACCAAGGATACAACAACAACTACAATAGCAACTACCAAGGAGGATACAAGTCCAGGAAGGATTACAACAACTACATAGAGGAGCAAGAAGATTCTCTTTTGATTATGAACATGACTTCAAAACCAGGTATAAATGATGACCATCTCTTCTACATTGACTCAGGATGCTCAAATCATGTGGCAGGCAATGTAGCTCTTCTCTCTGACCTTGAGGAACCAAAGGGTAAGCATCAGGTACAAACAGGTGATGACACCAAGCAGTGAGTGATTAAAGTTGGAAATGTTAAGACCTCCAATGGAAATAAGAATCTATTGAGTAGGAATCTATATGTACCAACAATTACCAAAAACTTGATGAGTGTTGGACAAATTGTGGAAAAGGGTTTGCAAGTTAGATTCAACCAATATGGAGCATTTATGGAGGATCCCAAGCATGGGTTCACGAGAATTGCCAAAGGAGAAAAGACAGGTAGCCTATTCACTTTTGAACTTGAGGATACAAGGAACATTGCACTTTATAGTTATAAAGATCAAACATTATCATAGCTTGAAATTTGGCATAAAAGATTAGGGCATGTAGGTGAAAGAACCTTGAAACAAATATGCAGAGATCAATGTGTTCTTGGGATACCTAATGTATCCAAGCAACACATGATTTATAAATGTGGTGCTTGTCAGTTTGGAAAGTCTCATAGGTTACCCTTCTCAAGGAAAGGCTACATGCATGAGGATTATCTAGAACTTGTTCATATAGATGTATGGGGACCAAGCAAGGATCCCTCAATCTTTGGATCAAGGTACTATGTATGGTTCATTGATGATTACAGTAGGTGGACTATATTGTACTTTATGAAGCACAAAGATGAAGTATGCAATTGCTTTAAAAAGTATCTTGCACTTGTTGAGAATCAAATAGGGAGAAATCTAAAAAGGCTAAGGTCAGATGGAGGAGATGAGTACTTCTCAAATGAGTTTGATATGTCCTTGCAGAATAGAGGAATCAAGAGAGAAATTACCACAAGGTATACCCCTGAGAAAAATGGGGTAGCAGAAAGAAGAAATAGATTCATTACTGAAACAACTAGGTCAATGTTAAATGAGAAAAAATTACCTAACTATTTATGGGCAGAAAGTGTATCTACTGCCACTTATCTTTTAAACAGGTTGCCATCCAAATCTCTTGATGGGACGACCCCATATGAAGCATGGCATGGTAGAAGACCCTCACTTGATCATTGCAGGATATTTGGATGTGTAGCTCATATGTCTAATCCTGGCAAGAAACATTGGGAAGCGGTCAAGATGATTTTAAGATATCTGAGTGGCACTAAGGACAAGTGTCTATGCTTAGGTAGAGGGAAAGCATCCTTTATTGGTTACACAGATTCTAACTATGCTAGTTGTGTAGACAATCCTACATCTACATCAGGGTACATTTTTCATTTTGTTGGAGGTTGTATCTCTTGGAGATCTCGTCTTCAAGAATGTACAGTTGTTTCCACCACAGAAGCAGAGTATGTTGCAGCAAGTGAGGCATGTAAGGAAGCATTGTGGCTTTCTCGTCTTGCTTGTGATATGGGTTTACCTCAGCATGTACCTCGTTTGCTCAGTGATAGTCAGAGTGCCATTGCTTTGGCTAAGAATCCGGTCTATCATGCAAAGACCAAGCACATTGAGGTGAGGTATCACTTCATTTGAGATTGCTTAGCCACTGAGCGCATTATTCTTGAGAAGGTTCACACTCGAGATAATGTTGCAGATGCTTTGACTAAAGCTCTAGCACAGGATAACTTTCGACACTGTTGTCACTTGATGGGGGTTACTTGATGCATGATCTTACACAGTCACTTGTATACTGTGTAACATGCCCATCAGGTGGGAGGTATAGTTTGTATACTTACACTCAAGTATTCTTTATCATTCTTTGTTTTTCTCCCATAGTTACTTTGGCCGTATTGGCCTTTAGTTGGAGATTGTTCTTGTTAGTGTCCATGTGAAAGGCCAAATGGCCACTGGACACTTCTTTGTATATGTTCTTTAATAAAATATATAGTGGCCTAGTCAGTCAGAGACCGTAAGTTTGACCGCATTTGTAAGACCTGAGAGGTCTATCTTCGTGCTCCCTGTGTATTGTGTTTTCTGTGTATTCTATAGTCTCTGTGCGGAGTATTGTGTGTGGCCTTAGGAGGTCCGTTTTCTACTCCGAGGAAAACGTCGTGGAGCTCTCGATAAGGAGAGTGCATCGTGGTGCATCGCCATCAAATCCCTTCACTATAGCATTCTGGTTCAACATCGGGAAAGAATTAGCCATGTGATCAACATCGCAAGTATATCAACATTTGATAGTAGTGACCTTCTTATGTTTCCTATTCTATAAGTTTCCTCCTAGTTTCTGTGTCACAAACTCAATTGATTCCTTCACTGAAGATGAAGGTTTCAATGTGACACTAGCCAAGAATTTTGTTCCCTTGTAGAGTTTGAAAAATTCTAGCCCCTCTCCTAGATTGTCTTCTATGTCTATGCACATCCCCACACACTATTCTAGTGTGTTCAACTCTTTCAAATACACGTAGGATCATAACTTTCCACCCAAGAGACCATCTAAAAACAATGATGCATGGTTAGCCTATGTAGGTAGCTCTAACAATGGACATCTCTCTATGTACTACTTGAATCTATGCCCTACTAACCTTACTGTCTCTTAATATGTTTGTTTGAAACTATGAATCAAGGATGAGGTGTTGTGCCTAATTCCACTCTTAGAGAACTCAGTGATGAAAGTGTTAGCTATGTGATGTTTCTATAGTGGCCTCGTTGCAAGGGTTGAAACCATGCTAGGGCTTTATTCTTCAATCAAAGTACTTCATGGTCAACACTACTTGCAAGGGTCTCAAAGTTCTCGATTTTTGTCTCTGTCTAGGTAGAAATAAATCATCATTGTCTCAATCTGACCTATGCCCTCTAGCCCTCTCTATATCTAGATTACTTGTACCTTGTTTTGACCTACCTCTCCATGGCTTGTGCACATAACTTACTTTTGGAGCTTCTCTTTTTTCTCTATATAAACTTCTAAAGAGTTTCCTTTACTTGCACTAGCCGAGGGCTTGTGTAGGGGAAAAACCTTTTGGCCTTTCCAAAAATGAGTCTTTTTATTATAGTCAAAGACTAAGTACATTCGTTTTGAATCATGACTCATATAGTTGGGTTTCCTTGGAACATTTGGATTCTTGAATTCATATGCTAAGTAATCTTGCTTAGTATGAGGCTTGTCCGACTTGAATTTCCATAAAGCCTCTTCAGTAGCCATGTTAGCATATAGCTCTATGGTGGTGTTGTCCTAGGGTATCTTTGTGGTAGCTATGATTCTGATCAATAATGATTTTTTCCTAGGAATGGATGGAATCTCCTAAGGATCCTGATCTTCTTAATCTCAAACTTCAAACTCTAGGAGGATGTTCCCAAAATTCGTTCATTCTATCAGAGTGACTAGTAACCACATACATAGTTCCTTGCTTATCTATGTATGATCCATGTATTGGATGGTCTAGGCCATAGGGGTGTTTTGGGTATCTCAACTATATTATTGGTCCTCTCAAACCGATTTACTACTAGAACCTAATCGATTGGTTTGAATGTACTACAATTATTTCTTGTAGGGCCCCTCACATAGCTCTAAGAAGTTTCCCTATTGCTATGAGTCGGTCTCTCTGTGCTATAGGAACTATCTAACTCACAAGTTTCTTGGTTGTCACTAGACTGGTGGTTATCTAGCTACTTAGACTAGGACTTGGCCGTGTGGTTGACACTAGCATTAGATGACCTTAGGTTTTATCGATCCACTCCCTACATACTTTCCCAATCTAAGGTTCATGTATTAACCCAAGTTCCCTTTCCCTTCCTTTTAATATCCACTTTCTAATGTATGTTCACTTATCAATCACTTGTGGAGTTATTTCACTTGGTTAGTTCTTGTCTCAATGTGTCATCATCAGGAACACTTAAGTTGGTCGATTTGATCATGATTCATCAAATTATGTTGTTTTACCCTTATGTTTTGTCGTTTTATAGTTGTTTAAACATCTTGAATTTGATCTCTTTAATTTTCTTGAACTTGAGTATTCTTAGCATCACCCTATGCTATATTAATAGCATTTAGCATTTAGCCTAAGCTAGACTTGACAAAGAGGTTTGTGATTTTCCAAAATCAAGTCGCATTTGCAGCTCTGAGTAGTACAAGAATATCTCCCAAGCTTTTGCTCATTTGCTATGATCCCTCGTGTGAGGCTTAAACACTTACACTCTAGCCTTGTAGCTCTTATGTTTAACCAAAAGACTTTAAAAATAGACCAAATTTATGACAAAAATAAAAACCCTAATTTTT
>CM035435.1:98228952-98251452 GCA_020310875.1 Ceratopteris richardii
TGCATCACTACATGTCATGAATAAACAAAATTATAAAGAAAGTAAGTATACGTACAATCGATCTTGCATAACTTGGTTGCAGTCACCAATCACATCTCTTAGAGATCTGGCTCTCCATGGATCAGTAATTGCCACCTCTCATGCTCAAATTAATAAACATGTGAAGCAAAATCTATGAGTGATCATTTCCCAGCATGCCACACTTTACTTAAGACTACATCAAAACATGCTGATTGTGCTATCTCAAAATCCAATATGTCCTCGTAGAGCTATATATAGAGGCATTTGGTTGGGAGGAGAGTCATCTCTCTAGCACATGGTGGTCATGATCTTGCATTCGTATCAAAGCTTGGTTAAGCTTTCATGGAGACCTTGCTCTCATTATCTCCTTCCTCAAGATCTCATGATTATCATCTTGTATATGTGATAGATTCAATTTCATTTATAGTTTGTGTATATTTCCATATTATCACATGTTTCGTAAATATTTAATTTCCTCATTTTGCATATATGTGCATATTATCTCTTGTTCGAATAGCTGGCATTCGAAGTCCAAGTACTTCATTTTGCAAAATGTATGTATGTGTCCTTGGCATGGGACTTGAACTCATGCAGACGTCTCTAGATGTGCACGCTGCAACCAATATGTTGTACGTTGTATGCTAAATGGAACCTCTCAATAAGATATTTCTTATCATTATACTCTGGCGATGAAGTTCTCATAGCAGCTGTGGTCGGCCAGATTCAAACTATCGACCTTCCAAAGATGGAAGTATGCACTTACCATGAGGCTATCCTCTCTGTATGAAGTTGCTTGAAAAAACATATCTATATATACGTGCTAACTGTCTTAGAGGTAGATTCGAGTCCAAAAATCGAAGTCAGAAGCTCATACATGGCAAGAATTCAAGCTTCCGCTAGGTTACACAACCATGTTGTCGTAGAGGGGTGTGAAGGGAGGCAAACACTCATCCAACAGATTCATGCTAACCTAACCATGTGACTACACGCAGGGTGTTTTTTAGTATGCTTCAGGATTTGGGTTGAGTTCTCTGTTTTTGGGCGATAAAAGCTAGAGTTTTTTTTTTATCTATTTAAGTTTAATTTAAGAACTAAGATTCATGTGAAAGTGCATTTCTAGTCGATGCTAAATTCTTAGACATAAGAGAGTGGAATATATAAAACTTAATTAAATCGTAAAGTGGAAGTATGAAAAACTTTAAGATCAATTTTAGGCCTATACAAATGCTTATAATAAGTTATAATACAACTCTCAGAAAATATTCCTATACAAATTTATATTTTCTATTATCATATGCTGCTTCAATCTCGTAATCTCGTCCATTCTTCTTCAATACTCGTCAAGTTGTCTTCACAATGATCTCTACAGTCATGTTTGAATGAAGCTCCATGCCCTCGGCCTTGTTTTTGAGGTAGAACGCCAAGAGCTCTTCATCTTGTTAGGCCACTGGATTGGCATCATGTAATATTATATTTTTTCTATACCGCACATACCGAAAGGTCGTAGCGAAGAGATGTAACCCGTTTTCTATTAATGAAGAGACATTACGATGTTCTCCAGAGAGAGGAGACGGGATCGCCAGACTGTCTGTCTGGGCGATTTGCGACCCTACGGAGACGTCGGAGTGCAGATTCCAATAACTCTGAGTATTGTTACTTTACTTTGTTGAGTTACATTAATTTCTGGTTAACATAGTAATGTTCGGTGACGATGATCAATTTGCGCTACGGTGATCATTAACTTCTGTGTTACCTATGGCGTAAAGAATAACTGGAATGCGAGTAGTAAGACTGTGTAGAAGAATTGATACTGAGTAATAGTGTACTGCTTAATTTGTTAGTTAAGTGGGAAAAACTAGATAAAGGGCCTCTGTATTGTCAGACCCCTACCATCCCCAAGAACCCGAAAAGAGATTAAAAGGCGGACTTGACAAAAGTTGTCCTTTTAACACTGGCGCCGTCTGTGGAAAGATGGCAATTGATTAAGAAATCAGTAAAGGTAGAGCAGCACGTAAGGCAAGTGGTACAGAGGTGATATATGCCGGTTACTCGGTCCGGCGAGTCTTATCCAAAGTATAGAAGAGACCAGCACCCCTAGACAGTTCCAAATCTATTAGGGACACCCTCAAGCAGTAGAAGTGCAGGCCATTTAGGCCCAGTTGTCGAAGGATCGGAGCCAGTTAGCAGTGATTCCGATACCAGTTCGGTGATACATGATGAGATTCCGGTAGATTTTGGTATAATTTCGATACGTTCTGAAGAAGGTACAGTAACTGCTGAGTGTACAGGGACGCAGTGCGCAATTGATTCGACACCATCTGGTCAGAATTTGAACCTTTTCGAGGATAAAGTTGTGTTACCCAGAGAGATCGTTGCCGGTGGAAGTATACCTTGTTTCGGTGAAAGTTCGACAAGTTCCGGTGAAAGTTCTGTATCAGTTGGTGGGAATTTATAGTTTTTCGGTGATAGTGTGGTAATCCCTGGTGGATCCTTATTACGTACACCATTGTTTGGGGCAAACTTGCCTCCTTTTGATACCACAGCTGAGGATAGGCTATTTGATTTGGAGATACGTAAGAGATTCAACGCTATTTTCGAGCCGGAAGGTGAGCAATCTGATAATACAGATTCCGAAGGACAAGGCACACCCCCTCAGAACTCAAGAAACAGCAGCGGTACCAATATTAGCACCATGAGTGGTCAACAACAGCAACAACAACAGCAACAGCCACATCCAATCATTCCACTTCGGCCGGTTCGAATAGGGGTGACGTACACAAAGTTCAATGGATTTCCAGGGGACGATCCTGATGCACATGTGTGCACGTTTGAGATCAGTTATGCAGTATTAAACCACCCACCTGACCCGGCGTACAAGGCCATCGTATTTCAGGCTACATTGGTCAATGAAGCAGCGAGGTGGCTAACACAGTATGATATCAACCATTTCGCTAACTATGATTATGTGAGAGATGCGTTTTTACAGAGGTTCCGGTTGAAGAAGAATCCTGCCGAAATGTTTGATTATTTGCAGAACAATCGGCAGAAGCCGCACCAGACTGTTCAGGAATATGCAACATTGTTTAGAACTCACTTAAGACAACTGCCTCCGGCACATTCTAATCTACCGGATGATGTTATAAACCAATGGTTCATTAACGGTTTGACCCCACAGTTAAGACAAATTATGATCATCCACTGTGTGGGGACTATGACACTAGATGCTGTTATTGCGATGGCCCTACAACTAGAGCATAGAGTTGGGGGATTCATCGAAGACTTGGAGTGGCTGAAGACTAGTAAGAACGTAACAGATGACCCGGCTAAACAGATGTATTGCACCAAGTGCAAAAATCCAAGGCACACCAGTGCTACATGTGCCCTTAACCAGATGTATTGTGCCATCTGCAACACAACAGGACACTCAACGGAAAATTGCACGTATAATGCCAAGGTGCAGGGGCGAGCAGCTGTAAATGCCATCATACACGAACCAGGTCAACCAGCAACACATTACGTGCCACCACAAATGTGAAACAATCAGTCACAAGGATATCGAAATTATAGGGATCAACGGAATACCAATTTCAGCTCAAATTGATAGCAGGCGGGTACATCAGCAAAAGGTACTTCTCTTCCACCACCTCGATGTCATTTTTGCGGCGAGATTGGCCACATTCGTAGGTTTTGCAAGGAAGCAGCAGAGTACGACAAAAGGAAGAAGGAGCGATAGAATCCAATGACCAACATGGTTTATATTTCACCAGTTGAATCACAAGCAGCAGCGGTTCAGACTAGATCGGGTAAGCAGTTACAACCCGCTGCTCAGGTGTTCGAACTTGGTATCCGCGAGCAACAACGAATGTATACAAGGGCTAGTCAATGGACAGCCAAAGAGCCAATGGTGTTTCCTGATCCAATTCCGGTAACACAGGTTCCCCTGCCTAAGGCAAGAGCGAATGAACAAACTACTGCCCCAGCAACAGTAGAATCATCATCAGAATTGGTGAGAAGTACGATCCAAACAGATCAGGTATAGGATATTCTAGCCAAGGCTTCAATTACACTCCCTTTGGGACAATTGCTCTCCTTAGTGCCAGGAGTCAGGCAGCAATTCCAACAATAGGTTAGTCCTGGATCTTCCTGTACTCCGGCGACTGCCACAATACAACCGGAAGCTGATTCTACGGTGGATCATTCAGTCCCATTGATCACTGTCTGGCATAAAAATCACAAGATTACTCAAGTGCTAATTGATGGCCGTTCAGGTGTGAATATAGCAACGGCAGCACTCTTCAAGCAATTGGGGTGGACCAAAATCGAGCCCGTACAATTTTGCGAATGGCAGACCAATCCCGAGTCCATCCGGTGGATCATTCAGTTCCATTGATCACTGTCTGGCATAAAAATCACAAGATTACTCAAGTGCTAATTGATGGCCGTTCAGGTGTGAATATAGCAACGGCAGCACTCTGCAAGCAATTGGGGTGGACCAAAATCGAGCCCGTACAATTTTTTGTACGAATGGCAGACCAATCCCGAGTCCATCCGGTGGGACTAGTACGGAATATTCTAATTACCTTGCAGGGTATCACGTTCAAAATGACTTTTGTAGTTCTCGAACTACCAGAATCCAGCCTCGACTACAATCTACTTTTCGGTCAACCATGGTTGAAACAAGCCAAAGTGGTACAGGATTGGTCCGCACAGGAGTTAACTTTCAAAGATAACCACCGTAAATATGTAGTTAAATTAGATGCCATGCAACCCTACGAGCTTCATGCAAGACCATATGTAGCGGAGCCAGTCCACATGTTGGATGGCTTATCTGACAACGAGGAAGAGGCATTTTTGAAGACCAATAAGGATCTGATCTCATTAGGAACTGTAGATCTCCAGTCGATCGCAGACAAGTGGAGTCCGGCCTCTTGCACGGTGGTACCAGTGACCGGAGATGCAGCTGCAGATGATAGTGTTGCTATGGATGGAGCCACCTTACATCAACTTTCGCAGTCAGCTGATGATCTGGTAAAACCTCGACAATTTTATGTACCGGAAGATCAGTTAGTAACATATAATTTGGGTGATGCGGTCAACCCGCGACCCGTTAAGATTAAGGCAGGATTGTCAGAGACATTTCAACATGATTTGATACGACTCCTGCGTGAGTTCTCCGATGTTTTTGCTTGGGACTATCGAGATATGAAAGGTTTGGACCCGCGAATCTATCAACATCGGGTAGTGCTCAAACCGGAGGCGAGGCCAATCAAATAGTCTAGTTACCGAATGAACCCCAATTATGCAGCACAAGTCAAAGCAGAACTTGATCGGTTACTTAAGGTGGGATTCATCGTACCAATCAAGCATGCTGAATGGATATCTCCAATCGTGATCGTTCCGAAGAAAAATAAACAGCTGCGCATCTGTGTTGATTACCGGAAACTGAATGCTGCCACTGTACCGGATCCATTTCCTCTCCCCTTTCTGGACACAATGCTCGATCGGGTGGCAGGGCACGAGATGTATTCATTTTTGGATGGTTACAGTGGTTTAACCAGGTGAGGATGGCCGAACAGGATATACCTAAAACAACCTTTATCACAAACTGGGGTGTTTATGCTTGTACGGTAATGTGGTTTGGGTTAAGGAATGCTCCAAGTACGTTTCAACGATGTATGCAAGAAGTCTTTTCACCCTACCTGACTACTTTTATGCAAGTATATTTGGATGACTTTTCCTTATTTGGCAAGATTGCGACGCACCTGTATCATTTACGGTGCTGCTTTGAAAAATGTCACGAATACCGATTATGCTTGAATCCGACAAAGTCAATTTTTGGAGTCTCTTGTGGCAAACTACTCGGACATATTATCTCTGCACAAAGAATACAAGTTGATCCGAATAAATTTGCAGCTGTGTTGGAGGCTCCAGTCCCCACAACACCAAAAGAAGTTATGCGCTTCCTGGGCCAGATCCGGTGGCATGGCAGACATTTACGATGGTTAGCTCATTTAGCAACACCACTTAATTGGCTTATGACTAGTCCTCCACGGCAGTATGAATGGACTCGAGAGTGCCAAAATGCATTTGATCGTTTAAAGGTGTTATTGACACAGGCCCCCATTTTGCAACCACCTGATTGGGACCATCCGTTTCATGTCTTTGTGGATGCATCGGACATAGCTATTGGCAGTGTTCTAATGCCGCAAACTAACAAATGGTTTCGGCCTGTATATTATGCAAGTCGCCGATTAGCCCCTGCTGAAAGGAACTATTCAGTGACCGAACGAGAATGTCTTGGGTTGGTGTACTCTGTGAAGAAATTCCGACATTATTTGTTGGGCCAAAAATTCACCTTCCACGTGGATCATGCCGCACTTGTGTATTTGGTCCGGCAACTACATTTAGGTGGTCACTTGGCTCGATGGGTTTTATTATTACAGGAATTCGACTATGAAGTTATTCATCGACACGGCACAACACATGCATTGGTAGATTTTCTATCTCAGTTGGATTCCGGTGAAGCTCCGGTGGGGGTTGATGACACTACACCGGCAATTTACACTACGGAGTCAACTATTGAAGAATCTACCGAACCTCTTGTTCCTCCTACATACTACGATACGTTACTCACTTTTCTAATTGACGATGTCTTCCTCCTCATACTCCCCCTGCTTTGCGGCGGAAATTTGCCGTTTACAGTCGCAGATTCCGGTTGATTGTAGGCCAACTGTACTACATGGATCATACTGGTGTTTTACTTCGATGTATTCCACCACATGAAGCAGAATCGGTTATTGCTATGGCTCATTCATTACCCTCGGGTGGACATTTCGAAGCTGATCTTACTCACCGTAAAATTATGCAAAGTGGGCTTTGGTGGCCTACCATGTACAAAGATGTGACTCAGTTTGTGCAGCAGTGCGATACCTGTCAACGGTCTGGACATCCATTACATCGGCACCTCTTTCCCCTTCAACCTGTATTACCGTTGGAACCCTTTTAGAAGTGGGTTCTAGATTTTATTGGTCCCATAACACCTCCAGCTACTCTCACCAACAATTGCTATATCTTGACTTGTACTGATTACGCCACTCGATGGGCGAAGATTGGGCATTATGGTCAGCCACAGCTGTTTCGGTGGCAAAATGCCTGATGAAGGACATCTTCCCACGTTATGGATTACCTCTGGAAATAGTGACATATCAAGGAACACATTTTGCAAACCGCTTAATGCAAGTACTGACTCAAACTTTTCAAATTGTCCATAAATTCAGCTCACCGTACTATCCACGTGCCAATGGTTTGGCGGAAAGTACCAATAAGACTTTGTTGACTATGCTCTGCAAATTGCTTTTAGAATGTCCAGAATGTTGGGACCAGTTACTACCTGCAGTTTTGTGGGCTTACCGGACTACCTACAAAGTTGCTACTGGCATGACCCCATTCAAGCTTGCTTATGGATTGGAAGCCATTGCACCGATGGAAGTAGTAGTGCCGAGTTTACGCATTGCCTTAGCTCAGAAATTGCTGCCAGAAGACTCTTTGCCATTTCGGTTGGATGCACTCAGAGCATTGGATGAACAGCGCTGGGAAAGCTTCATGACTCTTCAAGAAGTTCAGCTTCGTCAAGCCCATACCCATGATCGGTTCCTCAAGACTCCTGTGTTTACGGTGGCCCAACTTGTGTTATTTTATAATGCTAAAGCAAATCGATCTGCTGGAAAATTTAAATTACGGTGGTTCGGTCCTTATCGAATTAGTGAGCAAGTGGGACCCGCTACTTTTCGGTTGACTACCTTGAATGGAGTTTCCCTTCCCAAAGTGATTAATGGTTCAAAGTTACGCCCATATCACCAACCGACGCATCACCACTGACGTGTTCTTCGGTTTTCCGCGTGTCACTTATTTTCTTTTTATTTCCTTGTTTCGGCTGAATATAGACCGTCAGTCACCTCGTTTTGATATCTAAATATGATTAATCGCCAGAACCTTCAAATTAGCAAGAACCATGTATATCCAAGGCATCGTAGATGAGCCTTAATTTTGTTTTCCTTGCGGGTTCAAGTCCACCGTGCATGCCAGTGTTAGGCCGTCGGATTGGCATCATGTAATATTATATTTTTTCTATACCGCACGTACCGAAAGGTCATAGCGAAGAGATGTAACCCATTTTCCATTAATGAAGAGACATTACGGTGTTCTCCAGAGAGAGGAGACGGGATCGCCAGACTGTCTGTCTGGGCGATTTGCAACCCTACGGAGACGTCGGAGTGCAGATTCCAGTAACTCTGAGCTCTGTTACTTTACTTTGTTGAATTACATCAATTTCTGGTTAACATAGTAATTTTCGCTCACGATGATCAATCTGCGATACGGTGATCATTAACTTCTGTGTTACCTATGGCGTAAAGAATAACTGGAATGTGAGTAGTAAGACTGTGTAGAAGAATCGATACTGAGTAATAGCGTACTGCTTAATTTTTTAGTTAAGTGGGAAAAACTAGATAAAGGGCCTCTGCATTGTCAGACCCCTACCATCCCCAAGAACCCGAAAAGAGATTAAAAGGCGGACTTGACGAAAGTTGTCCTTTTAACAATCTGTCGAATGAAAACGAAAGCCTGCAAGAAAGTAACATTAGACAAACATAAGTATGCTTTTAATTAACATAAAACACTCATTTGTTAATCTAAATATGTTTTTATACATAAGTAAATGCATGTATTTAACTCCTACACACATCTACTTTAAATAGGTATATGCACATATTTTACATATGCACATACATTCAATCATATCATCTACCTACTTCATTTATGCACATGTACTTATGCATTTACTCATATGCACATGTACTAACTTTAATATGGACATGCACTCTCACATGCATACATGCAAACACACTTCACATGCATCAAACACTTAGTTGTTAAAATTATACATCTATGCATACATACACAAGCTTACATGCATTACACATACATATGCATACTTACATTGCATATGCAAATGCTCTACATATACACATGCACACATGCATACTTATTAACATATATCAAACTTCATATGCATATATTAACTATACATGCATGCACATTCATACTACATATGCTAACATACATGCACACATCCACTTGCATACATGCATCAACTTTTTATGCATACATATACTATACATATGCATGCCTATTTACATTACATATGCACATGCGTTTCTTTCATGCACAAATGCACACATGCACACCTAACTTCCTAACTTACATGCATATGTAAACATCATTCTTGCACACATGCACACTTTCCTAACACTATCATACATGCACATGCACACATTCACTTTTGAATACATGCACTTCTCACTTACATGCATACAATCATGCATACTTCACACACTCATGCACATACCTCACTCATATACGTATGCATCCATTTTACTTTACTCATGCATACATGCATCACATCACATGCATACATGCTTCATATCGCATGCATACATCACATCACATGCATACACTGATGCACTCGTGCACTCATGCATTCACATGCACACATGCTAACTCTATTTCACATGCACATGCACCACATCATATGCATACATGCACTTGTCACTTACATGCATACAATTATGCATACATACATTCATACAGGCATGTATAAATACACATGCATACCTAAACATGCATACATACATGCCTACTTAACAACCATACATACTCTCACTCTCTTTCTCTCTCTCTCTCTCTCTCTCTCTCTCTCTCTCTCTCTCTCTCTCTCTCTCTCTCTTGTTCCCCCTCTCTCTCCTCCCCCTCTCTCTCTCTTTCTCTCTCTCTCTCTCTCCCTCTCTCTCCCTCCCTCTTTCTCCATCGATCTCCATCTCTGTGCGCGGATGCTGCCAGGCCCTCTCTCTCTCTCTCTCCATGTTGTGCATGGGTGTAGTCTCAGTCTTGGTTTTCTCTTTCGCATGGGCACGAAGGTGCCAGAGGATGGAGAGCAAACTTGAAGCGATGCATATTTCAAAGGGAATCTACAAAAGGAGGAGGCTAGGGGGGCATGAAACAATGCCATATCCAGACCAAAGGCATTCTATACAAGTCGAAAGAGAGGGGATTGGAGATGAACGATCTGTTGAAGCAGAAACAAGTTGGTATTCATGCATGGCCCAGTTCATGCACGCACCAGAAGGTGCTCACCCCTTGTAAAAAAAACCAGTGTTTTCTTCACACCAAGAGGCATTCTAGATTTTGAGTCGTAAATCGAGTGGTCTCTGCCGGTAGCTTTCCAATATCCGAAAGCCATGGCTCTATTTGTGCGATGGTCCTTGGGGTATTTCTTGTCAGAGCTATGGAAAAAAATACCAAGCCTCTGATTCACAGTTGGCAATACAGGAGAAGCTGAGGTGTTCCCATGGATCGTGCGTGTATAAGTCCACCTCTACAATCATGTTCGAATGAAGCTCCATGCCCTCAGCCTTGTTTTTTAGGAAGAACGCCAAGAGCTCTTCATCTATCGAATGAAAACGAAAGCCTGGAGGAAGCAACATCCACATCGCCATGATCTCTCTCTCTCTCTCTCACTTCCTCTCTCAACATCTCCGTGCTATCTACAACATCCTAAACCTTTGCTTCTCTCTCTCACACAAACATTCATGCAAGAAGAAGATATCAAAACAGCATCTCTCTCTCTCTCTCGGCTTCACGTATGCACCTGTAGGAAAGTAACATTAGTTTTTCTTCAATGAACACTATTACTTTTATAGTTTTTCGATATTCATGCGTGGCACTCAAATTTCCATGCATATAGAGTCAGCTAACTTAATTGCATACTATACACATAGCTACTTTAGCATGCACACGAATCGTCGTTAACTTAAACACACACACTTACTTATGTCTTCTTACGTATGCACTTTTTTTACAATATTCATTAATTAATATGATTTTAAGCATTAATCTAAACGATTCTACATTAAATTAAATATATTACTTAATTATTAGGTTATTTTGAACCTAGTTTTTATATAAATATATATATATATATATATATATATATATATATATATATATATATATATATATATATATATATATATATATATATATATATATATATATATATATATATTCAACCATTATGATTAATCATTAAAGCTTACAAAAGATTAAAATTAGATATTTCAGGAATAAATTACATAATAAAAACAATATTATTTCTTATTTTCAACCCACATATATATATTCATGCTAGGTAGACAAAAACACATTTCACATAGACATAAGATATGTATCTTTTAAGTATTCATATGCAAATACATATATATGGAAAAAAATCCACATTCTCATTCATTTTCATAGTCATATGAACATATACCCCATTAAATGCATTTCACATATAAATATAGATACGCAATCCTATAAACATAGGCACATATAAATATCTATATTTATATTTATGAATGCACATATACATGATCTCAAAAACATATAATAAACATAAAATGAAGAGTTAAAATAAGGATCAATTATCCTTTCATTCTGAATATGATTTCTTCTTTTTCTTGCAGGTACCCAAGAGAAACGTTAGTCAATTTAAACCAATGAATTAAAAAAAACTATGTGAGAGAGATATCAACTAATTGACTTTGAATCAAAACTTTTTTATTTTTCCATATGGTAACTCAAGTGAGGAAATCCTTCCGACAACGTCATGCAACGCCTACTCAATTTTCAGAGACTACTACTGCAGATGATAGCAAAAGGTGTTTGCATGTTATTACATCTACTATGTGCAGTAGCTATGGATCCTGCCACCCAATGGAAACAAGAAAATCTGCTATCAATGGGCGCCTTCAAGTGACATCATAGTTCTCGAGCTCGAGAAACAATGGATGTTCAGTATGCTTGCCCTACAGAAAAAAGGTTGAATTATCTTCAGATGTCGCAAGTGCAGGCTAAGAGCGAAAGGACATCTTCATCTTCATGTCGTAGTGCCAACAGAATTCGATTTTGCATCTACCTATTGTCTGATTCCACTTACATGCTCGCTTGTAAGTCGGATGGTCTAGCATCATTTTTGACAAAAGCAGGATGCTGAGTAGAGGATTCGAGCTATAGACCTCTTATGGATAAGGGCGATCCTCTCAGCCAATTCTCCAAACGCATTAGACGTCTCCTCTGTTTGGGATATTTAATATTGTATATAATCTGCCAGAGACAAAAAGAAAAACAAAGAATGTTCTCTTCTAGAACTGACAAGCAGACGGGAATCGATCTAGAAACATCCACAAATTTACTGAGAAGCCCCAACCACTAGAGTAACGAGCTTTCAATTTTGGTTTTCCATATCAGTTCTACAAGAATTAATTTAGAATGCACGAATTGTCTCAGAAGCTCTAGCCGCTACAATAACGAGCTTTCAGTCTCGAACTTATAAAGAATTTTTAAGGGTCCTGAGCACAATTTGAAGCACTTCATTGGTCGGAGGCATATAGCTCAACCCATTCGAGATAGGCTACTACTAGGATTTGAATCATCGACCTTTGATTCTGAAGGAAAGAGATTCCAAGGTAGCTATGAGCATAGAAAGATGCTTAGATGAGGACCTAAGGGTGCAAAGTGGCTTTTCCAGAGGATCAATGGAAAGACATAGCTAATTGCAAGATAAGTATTTTCCAAGTTAATGATTGGTTTCAATATTTGGTTTTTGCTCTCTGCTTTCATGAAGGACGCTTTTTTATCATTGAAGTATGATATTAAACTTCATTCTTGATAATCTTGGTGCAAATTATGGAAACCTACATGAAAGAGCATAAAGATATTGAAACACTCATTGAACATAAGCATAGGCATGCATCTACATTTCTCCTTTTCAAAGAATGTTTTCATGCACAAAACACATTTTCTTCTTGCTTGAAAAAGATAGTTAATGCTCAAGTTTATGCACATGAACAATTATATCTTTTTAAAAGCTAGCAAGAATGTTTGTGCATGGATGATTGGGAACATGCATTTTCAAGCTCAAGAATTGCTTGATTTAAGTTTGGTGCATGAAAGGAGAATGGCAACACGTGCATGCACTCACATGCATTTGCATGCAAGCACAGACATTCACATATGCATGATTGCTTGTTAAGTAGTTGAATACTTATACTTTCGTTACCTCTTTTTTCTAACTTGACTTAGATAGCTAGAGAAAATAGTAAATTAGGTAGTTGCAAGGCTCCTGGTTGCCATGCAACTCAAGTAGCTAGTTTTTTTTCTCAAACGTGATACGTCTCACAAATTAGGAGTCTCAATTAGGAAAAGTAGACCTTTCAAAAGTCAAGTGTTCAGTTTTCTTGCTCATTGGAGTGGCAAGAAAATAGGGCTGCTTGAAAGTTTCCATGATGATTCTAAGTTTAGGAAAACTTAGAGAATCCTAACGACAAGCCTAGATGTACTTGTTAGCTTGGATTTAAGAAATCTTACATCCAAGTAGGATGATAAGAGTTTTCTTAGATACTTGAGCACTTCTCATGAATGCTCCTATTTGATTTTATCCCAAGCCGTGATCAAAATCAAAATAAAGCTAAATGGAACTTACACTAGATGATCTTTTAAAGTTCACAAGATAGTCGTTCTATTCCATGAGTAGCATCCCTGGTAAGGATGCAAAGTGCCAAGAAAAACTATGAAGCTTTCATAAGTTTTTCATTTGATTTCATCCCAAGGAATGATGGAAATCAAAGGTTGAACCTCAACATCAATTGATCTTTGATGTTAAATAGAAGGATGTTAGGTTCCATAGTTGCATCTCTGGTAAACAATGCAACTTGCTAAACAATCATGGAAACATGAAAAAACTCTTTTAGAAAGTTAAACTTTTGGTTTCATTCAAGTTAATTGAAGCTTCAAGAGTAAACCAAATTAAGTAATCTTTAGGAAATGAGATAAGTTCCTAAGGACTTGAAGCAAAGTGTGAGCTTTTCATTTAGGAATAGAAAGTTCCAAGAAATGGATCTCCAATCCATGAACTTTTCCTAACAAGCTATAAAGTTCAAAGTTATGTGTTCATAGTAATATTACTATTGGATCAATCGTCAATAGATGCTTGGACTTTAAACATAATTTTGACTGCCAAAATATGTTTAAAGTACTCTAGTAACATCTAAATATTGACCAATAATAATAAATATTGTATCAAACTCAAGAACAGGAATCAATATCACATAAATAAAAGTTCAAGACAGACTTTCATAGTGGAATGGGAAACCATATCCAAATGGTGATATTTATTCTCTAGTTTGAAACTCGAGAAATGAACACAACCAAATCAGTAAAGCTTCAGGATATTGTTTGAAACTCTAAGAATTTCTTTACAATATCCTTTAAGCATTGCAAAAGATTCCAAGATGAATCATTTGCTCAAGTTAATTGATTCCATGGAAAGAATCTCAAGATCTTGAAGAATAACATTCTCCCAAGTAGTGAGAATGAAATTCTTCATACTCTTTAAACAATAAGTAGTTCTCTAGACATCCCAAACCACCATAAGTGGTACTTAAAGTCAAAATGGTTGATATCACTTGGAAGTGTATCAAAGATTCTTAACTTTAGAATCTGAAAGGTCTTAGTATATGCTTGGACTTGAGTAAGGGAAATATCTCTAAAAATCCTGTAGGTAAGCAAAGAAGCTTTAGATAGTTCAGGAGATCTTAAAGATAAAGACTAAGTCTTTATTTCAGTCGCAAGATCAACTAGACTTGATCAAGCTTGGCCATGATTGTTCAAGAATGTGTGATTGGAACTACTCTGTAGATTGCCCAAGTATTGGCAATAAAAATTCCTTTTGGGAATTATTCACTCTAGTTCCATTTATCCAATGGAAAAATATGAAAAGAGTAAGTTGTTCCAAGTCTGAATAGAGTGAAGAAATTCCAAGAATGTAGTCTGCAACCGTGAAGACGTTACTTAAGTCTGTGGAAGGTAAAACATAATGTTTGCCTATCCTTAAAGGGATTTTGATACAAATCTAGAAAGCATGCACGGATGCTTAAGACTTAGGCAATAGAGAGATTCCTATATAAAGTCCCCGAGGTATGTACCTAAAGCATCAATAAAGAAAGGAATCTAAAGACAAGAACTCAAAAGCTCTTGTCACTACAAATTGGTCAAGGATAAACCAATTGAAATTGAATTTGTGAAAATTAAAGTACTTGGAATTCTAATTGGTTTTCATTTGAAAACCCTAGCAAAGAAGGATGGATGTTCCATCAAGAGGTTTTCAAATTTCCAAGGCAAAGCACGTGATTATGAGATGATCATGTGAAGGAATCAAAACCTAGAATATCTAGTTAGAGGTAATGCCTGAAACTTCAAAAATTCTTGTAAAGAATTGAAGGAAGAAGGTACTCTATCAAGAGATGTTTTGACTTTAGGATAAATATCACTCACACATTAATGTGAATATAAAATAGGGTGGTATGGGACACCATAATTTATACTCATATTGATGTAGGAAAGATGGTATGGGACATCAGACGGTGGGATGATAATTGTCTTTTAGTCCTAGATTGGAACTTGAAGTTAGGTTTAATCCTCAAGGGAATTAAAACTTCAAAGATTGAGTTTACGTTCAAGGAGGATAATAGTAGTATCTCAAGATATTTCAAGATAACTTCAAGATCAAGGAAATAGAAGATATGAAGTAAGTAACTTCCAAGATCTTCTTGAAACACTTCAAGATAAAGTGTTGTTAATTCGGAAATATTTTATAAATTTTTGAAAAAGTTGGACTTTTACTTTGAGTTGATCTTTTCAACCAAGGATTTGATTGACTAAGTCAAGCACCAAGTTCCTAGTGTAACTTGGTAAACTCACTCTTTTGACTCAAAGAAATGCACAAAGAATTGCATTCCCAATAAGGAGTCAGAAAGACTGAATATGACCTAAACTTAGTCTCAAGTGAAGCATTATATGAATACAAAACTCATCAATAGAACCTCAGTAGGTCGACACACTGTGTTGGTTACCACACTAGTATCTTGTGATTGGATGATGTTTTTGATTTGCTTTGAATCTTTTTTAGAATCAAGCTTATTTCTCTTAAAGATAGAAAAATTGCTTCAATACCCTATTGAAACAGATCTTTGAGAAATTAAAGTCCTGAGTCATCTAAGCTTTGACTCATAGCAAGTTTATATATCTTCGAAGTTTGAATTGGTTGAATAGAGTTTTAGTTCTTTCTTTCTGCTTTTCGAATCTTTTGGATTAGACTCAGATATGATATTTGATTCTTTTCATAAAAGTCAAGGGTTAGCTGGATAGAACCAGGTAACTAAATTAAACATCCTAGATAGATGTTCTCTACAAGAACCTTTTCAAACATCAAAAGATGACAAGTCCAAGATTAACTTATTCATTTGAGTTTGCTTCAAGTTATAGTATAAATGATTTCCTAGAGTCCAGTATACTCTAGAATAGAGAAGCTAGGAATTGCTCAGCAGATTGATGATTCCCAATAACTTTTAGCTCAAGTCTTTGAGAAAAGTTTCCTAAGTTGGACAATTTTCATTTGAATTTGAATTGGTCAAGTTATAGTATGGTTGACTCAAAGAAAATGGTAAACCTTCTCTTACAGTCTACATAGGATTTTTAAACTAATTAGGACAAAGTAGTCCTCTATTCGGGTGATAAAATCAAGTAAATGTTGGATAGGAGTTAACCATTGTACAAACATCCAAGTTAGATGTTTGGGACAACCAAACTTCCAGTTCTCCAACTCAAATACAAGTGAATCAAGAGTTCTCAAATACAAGTGTTGTGAGGGATAAGAATCCCGCCTTTGTTACTAAGTCCATGCACCAGCCATGCCCAAAAATGGAGTAGTAATTTGAATCCACCCAGTTTACATGTTTGTGCTTGGATCGCACATCAAGAAACTATGAATTGGCCAGGGATGTTTTTATATCCACCCTTATTATTCATTCACTACTTTGTAGTTTGAGTAGTTTATCAAAGTACAAAGCGAGACAATGTTTTGAATCATTTGGGCAGGGATGCCACCACAGAGATGAGACATGTTCTTCCAGTTCTAGAACATGACCATGTTCTTCCAGTTTTAGAACATGAGGCTCGGGGGTTGCTTACAGTATATATAGCTCTAATTTTTGAGGATGAAAATATTTTCTCCAAGGGGGAAAGAATGTAATAAAGTAATTCTATGTTCCAGTGCTTGGATCGCACATCAAGAAACTATGAATTGGCCAGGGATGTTTTTATATCCACCCTTATTATTCATTCACTACTTTGTAGTTTGAGTAGTTTATCAAAGTACAAAGCGAGACAACGTTTTGAATCATTTGGGCAGGGATGCCACCACAGAGATGAGACATGTTCTTCCAGTTCTAGAACATGACCATGTTCTTCCAGTTTTAGAACATGAGGCTCGGGGGTTGCTTACAGTATATATAGCTCTAATTTTTGAGGATGAAAATATTTTCTCCAAGGGGGAAAGAATGTAATAAAGTAATTCTATGTTCCAAGGGTCCGGCCGGTACAGACAAATATGAAATCAGACATCCTTTGGTCACCCATGTGTATGAACAAAGATCTCAAGTCTAGACTTACTAGAAGGTCATTTACTCTTGTAACCAAGTAATCCACTTAGCCTAGTGGTTAAGTCTCATGGGTGTGAAGGAGGAGGTCTTGGGTTCAATCCCCATGGGGTACATGGGGAGAGTGTTTTGCCCAAAGAGCTCTAGAACCTTCTATAAGCATCCACTTGAGTTAACTCGACTTGACTGGGACACTTGGCACACTTGCAATTACATGGCCGACACATGGATGGTTAGTATCCACCTGCCCAAGAAGGTAGTTCCTTGGAGAGAGATATATATAAAGGAATTTGGTTGGGAGGAGAGTCATCTCTCTAGCACGTGGTGGTCGTAATTTTGTAGAAAGCTTGATTTGGAACACACATAATAGACTTGTTCTGCCTAAACCGATCTTCTTGCAATAGAACAGAAATTAACTCTTCAAATGTTAAGGCATTTGGATTGCCTTTCACCCTCAAATGAAGAGTAGAAGCAAAACTCTGATATGAGTCGGGAAGACCATTCAGAACATTCTGCACAAGTGAACTGTTAGGAAGGACTTCATCAGCAAAAATCAAGTGTTCCTTCAAATCCTTGATCTTTGTCAAAAGAATATCCATAGAATCACCTTCATTCATATACTCACTCTCCAACTATTTTTGGAGGTAAGCAACACGAGCCTCATTCCTAGCCTGGTACAATGTGGTAAGTGTATCCTAAGCATTCCTTCAAATCCTTGATCTTTGTCAAAAGAATATCCATAGAATCACCTTCATTCATATACTCACTCTCCAACTATTTTCGGAGGTAAGCAACACGAGCCTCATTCCTAGCCTGGTACAATGTGGTAAGTGTATCCTACGCATCCTTAGTTGTTTTGCAAGAGCGAATGTGAGGAATAATGGCATGTTTGACAGACAAAGCTATCAATGCATGTGCCTAAGCATCTTTGCCATCCTAATGAATTTGCTCTACAGTAGGTGCAACAGGAACCGCAACACAAACAAGAATCTGAAGAATATCAACATCTTCAATGCCATCTACATCAACTTCAATACCTGTATTTGAAGGTGTAATAGGACGTTTTTCAACACCCTGCACAATGTTCCACAATCCTTTTGCAACCAATACATGTCGCATCATATAAGCCCACAATGGGTAATTGGTACCGTCTAACTTATCCTCAACAACCAACATACGAAATACATCACTGCTTTCAGTCATGGTCACTGACTAAAATAACTTGATGTAGAAAAATGATTATATCTGAAAAAGTTTAACAGAACTAACCTGACGAGTTCTACTATACCTGTAACAAACTTCGAGACGCTTATACTCACGAACTGAAACGTGTATATATCTTTGGCACAAAAAGATGAAATAGCCTACACAAGCACTATGATAGTGCGTTTGGAGGCCAAAACGAGCTCAAATCGTGGTTTTGGCACCATACAACAAAGTTATTTTGATCTCCTAATCACCTTGAGTATGCTCACCAAATTTCATGCGATTTTGAGACTGTGATCAAGGGGTGTCGATGACGCCCTAGATGAAGCGATGACCTGCTCTGATACCAATTATTGGAGTTAGACGTCTGCAGAAGCATGCAAACAACACAAGGAAGAAGAAGAAGCTTGGAGCACAACACACAATACTGAATGTATTACCACTAGAATGTACAAAGGTAAGTAATCCATTAGGGCTAAAGGCGTATATACAAGCCGGGGGAAAAAAACCTCCTAAAGAGGGAAAAAAGTGCCCCAACGGTCCTAGTGTGTTCACACACATCACTACCTAAATATATCAACAAAAAGTAAGAGTTTCTCTTTCCTTCCTAGTTAAGATAGAGTTAACTTGTGTCTCCAAAGAGACCATCTGCGTCTTGAATTGTTCTATTAGAGAAGTCATGCTACCTATGATCATCTCTATCCTATGGGTTTGTTCCTTGAGCTCATTAAACTGCTTATGTGTAACAAGTTCATCATAGAGCTCAATGAATTGGTCATCTCCTTCTTGTTCAACATCTCCCATCTTTTGAACATGTCCCTCTAAAGTTTGGCTCTTCAGGTGGGTAAGTGTGTGCTTATTGGCGTTACTCCTTAGTTTCCATATTTATTCCCCCCCAAATGTAAAGAATAAAGAGGGAAATGAAGATGGAGGTAAACTTTATATAACAAAAGAGAGAGAAATATTACAAGAGCACTTCTCTAGTGGTCCCCAAGCTATCCAAAGCAATTTTAAAGTGATCTTTGAAGTATTAAGGCTTTAATTTGAGGTTCTTTCCAAGTCCAAAATAAAATTTGAAATTTCGGATTGGCCCGAAGAGGATCTTAGCATCATAAACCACTCAAAAGAGCTCCAAAAACAACTTCCAAGTGCTCAAAAACCAAAGTTGAAGCAAAACTAAACAATTTTGAACTTCGTGCCAATCCTTGCCAATCTTCAAATTGTACTCCAACACCTGTATATGATGTCCACAATGCTAACCCAAGAAGACAAAAGTGAAATCAAACACCAAATGCTACAAAATGAGGGCCGGAAGTGATTGACTAGTTCCTACTAAAGCTACAGAGCTTTTTAACATATTAAATATTGTCCAAATGATGTGTTGTTTGTTGTTGAGTGAAACTTGAAGATAAGATTAGAAGTAAGACCAAGCTCACTTCAATCTGATCTTTGACTGCAAAGCTATGGCTCTCGAAAGGTGTAGATGCGGGTGTAGGTAAGTGAAGTAAGAGAAAGTGAAAGAAGGGTATCTTTATAAGCTCATAAACACATCCATAGAATATCCTTCCATATATTTCTCTAACCCATCCCCATCTCCACAACCAAGATTACAAGTACATATGCTTGGATTCTCAATATGTTTTGCAATGAGATCTCATATCCTTCTTGATGAGGAAACAAAAAATCATGAGAATATTAAACTCTCTAAGTACCTTTAGTAGACTTTTGATGCACTGGGAGAGTAGTCACTCTTGTGAGTTCTGAGAGAAGGGCAATTTTTCCCACATAGAGACATGCAATGGTAATTTTGCACATATATAAACAATAGTTCCTTCTCTCTGTCTTCGTCCAAGAGGAGAAGAGGAGAGGAAGAGAGAGTGACTCCCTTGGGTGCTCGCATGTGCCTATGTGAATATACTTCTGCCTTAGGGATGTCCTTCACCTTCACGCATGAACTTGCTCCATGGGTGTGTGGTTGCATGGTCATTGTCTGGCTCAGATACCAATGTTAAATGTCTTCAATGAGTCCTCCCATTTTGGTACAGGCACCCAACACAAGGAAGATGAGGAAGAAGATGGTTAGCTGACTAATTTAACAAAGTTTGCACACGGAGATAGAAGTCATAATAATCTTCCTCTTAACCATGCATCTATTCTAATACTCCCTCTTCCCTCTCTCTCTCTCTCTCTTTCCATGAAGGAAGCCTTCCATATGGTCTCTCACATGGGTGCCACATGGCACTCATGTGAGAGCTCTCATGTGCCCTAATCACTTCCTCAAACTCCTAGTCAACCATACAACAAATAGGGAATGGAACTATGCATCCTATTGAACATACGATGAATATAGTTTATCCATGGAGATGGAAAATGTAAAATATCCTTTTAATGTATTGTATGTCCCTAACATAACCAATAATTTGATTTTGTTGGATAGATAAAGGAATCAAAATTAGGTTCAAATCAAATGGACGATTCATTACATAAGGAAACAAAGTGGGTAGGATGTTCAATTTGAATCTTAAAGTTCTTGAGTTGAATGAAACCATGTGAAAGTTCTTGAGTTCAAACATAGAAATATATAATAAATGCATCGGACACAAAAATCAAAGGAACTTGTTACTGAATTATCAACTTTTAAAGTTGTAGAAATGCAAAAGATGCATGAAGCATGCCGATTTAGTAAGCAATTGAGGTCACCATTTCCACATGATAAGTAGGTCAATGAGAATGTGCTAGAGATAGTGCATAAAAAATGTCTTGGGTCTTACCAAGATCACATCTATTAGAGGCTACAAATTTTATGTTACATTCAGTAATGACCATAAGAGAAAAATTTGGTTCTACTTCATGAAGGATAAAATCAAAGTGTTACCGTGATTCTAGAATTTCAAAGCTAGGTGGAAAATCAAAGAAGAAACTATATTCAAACATTGAGATTATGTGGAGAATAATAATTCTCTTTTGAAATTAGAAATTCTCAACTAGATTCAAAGGTAATTTTCATGCAACTATACACTCAACTAAATCATGTTATTGAAATCAAAGAAATCTATCCAATAGAGAACCTCTCCTTGATATAATGATAGTGCTCCTCAATGTGCTTTGTGTGAGCATGGAACAGAGGGTTACTCACAATTGCCACTGTGCTCTGATACTAATTGTTGGAGTTCTAGGTATGCCAAAGCACATGAAAAACACAAAGAGGAAGAAGAATTTTGGAGCACAACACAATTCAAAATGTATTACCAAGTGAATGTACAAATGTAAGTGACATGTTAGGGTTATAGAGATATATACATGATGGGGAAAAAACCTCTTAAAGAGGGAAAAAAGTGCTCCTGTGGTACTAAGTGTGTCCATACACATCACCGGACTATTGGATGCTTTATTTACTTATGCATAACTCGGTCTGATATTCAATTTGCTGTCTCTTAGATGACCAGGTTTAAGCATTGGTAGGTGGTTAAACGCATCTTTCGCTACTTGAGTGGTACCCAACTAATTGGATTGTTTTATCCCAAGAGAAATATTTAATACCATATTTACATGCTTTTTCTAATTCAAAGTAGGCTGGTTGCTATGGCACTCATGTGCCCATTAGTGGTTTTTGCTTCATGCTCAATAGCTCATGCATATCTTGATTGAGCAAGAAGCCCCCTAATGTGGCTACTTCTAGTTG
>CM035435.1:98258952-98273952 GCA_020310875.1 Ceratopteris richardii
ATGTGAGTTTACCCATTTCTTAGTATTCTCACTTTGAGTCTGCATTGTGAACGGTTCGTAACCGCAACTTTGTAACATTGCTATGTTTGCAACATGTTTCTTTGCATGCTATTTTTTTAGTAGTCCAAAAAATACCGAAAATTATATTTTCCTTAGGAGAGAAGAAATTATATAAAATACTATTCAAAACGTCCAATAAATGCAATGAAAAAGCATGGAGAATGAGGAAGACATGAAAATCTATAAAAGTATAGAGATTCATTTGTGTATGATTTTATGTATGGGCCTTATCACCTTGAGATAGCCAGATATTTTGGATTCCCCATGTTCTCCTTCTAATACATTTATAGAGCTTAGACAAAAGTTTCATCCTTTCCCTTTGCCCTTCAAAACCAAGGGTACTCTTCTATGATGATTGATCTTACTAAGTAAGACATCATCGTGAATGTTGAATTGTGTAGGGACTAATCTAGATTCAATAATCTACAGACATCACCGTATATGTTGAATTGTGTAGGGACTATTCTAGACTCAATAATCTATACTATATATGTCCATGCCTGTCCTACACTATACTATATATGCATGTTTGTATGTATATAATTACAAAGATGCATGTGTATATATGTATGTAATATGCACGTATGTATGTATCTACTTATTTGTACATATGTACATACGTATGTAGGTATGTATATATGTATGTATGTATGTATGTATGCATGCATGTATGTAATATGTATGTATATATCTGTTTGTATATGTATGTATGTATGTATGTATGTATGTATGCATGCATGTGTGTAATATATGTACTACATACGATATATCACATATATAAATTTAATTCGTAATGTATACGTATGTATATTTATTTATGTGTAAAAGGATGCACTTCATCATATATTCACTATAGGAAGCTTAAGGTACCAAAATATTCAAAAAGGAACCCCAAAAAAAAATTTGCATTCGCAAAGTTTTAGCAACATCTAGGCCCAAACGTTGCTACATTGCTAACGCGTTAGAAACGTGTTGCCTTGAACGTTGCTAACAACTATGTCTTACACTCTTTCATTTTGTGATTACACTCTTCTTTTCAGTTTGCCTCCGTGTGTACCTTCTATGTGTGGCATAAACAGTGTATGTTTGGAGAAGGTTGTCACTGCATCATTGAGTTTCCCTACGGGAATACTTATGGGTGGTCTTCACACTATTGCTTGGGAGCACATCCAGAGACTCATTAGCGATTCCCTTGTCTGAGATGTGGCTTAGAGAATGAAACTATGTGGCAGGTTTTTTAGGAATGTAGGTGCATGAAGAGTTGGTGGGACAAAGTACTTCATTGTCTTGAAATTGTTGTTCCATGACCTTTTAAATGCAAGGTGATGTTTGTGCTCCACTCATGTATTGACACTGCATGTGCGTTGACAACGAATCAGATGCATTTTTCGATGCTCTCAAATTTGAAAGAAAGGACCTGTTTGCTCCCACCATTCTTACCCATGTACTATGAGAACACCTTTTTGGGGTCTTTGCTCTATCTTCAGAAATTAGGTTCCGGATCGACTAGCTCTTTTAGAGAGTATATCCTTGTAAGTAATGAATAATAGATCATGTTCTCTTAAAGAAAGATGTATTTATACATGCATACACACATCATACATGTAAACATATACACATACATGCGATTGTGCACATATATATCAATATACTTACATGTATGTATATATTTACATATGTATATGGTTGTTAATATTTCTATATTCACATTTACCTACATATATATTCATATGAAACATTTATTTACTCATCAATTTATGTTAGATCTATATACACGTGCATGTTTATCTATTAATTATGCATGTTTCTTTGTTTTCAGAGACTGCTCCTATGACTCATACTTTTAGTTCTTTCTTGATAGCAAGAATGGACATGTGCCAGTATGTTGTGGTTCATGGTATGTGAACTTCTTTAGCACTCATTTATCCCAGACAGATTACCATCCAGGAGTATAAATGAAATAGGTTCTGAGGCATTTTTTCTGTACGTCTTGCTATGGAATATTGCTGTCTAATGACAGGGAGCCCTTGAGGTGATCATTTTATAGTTGTTTAATTGAGGAGACACATTGTATGACAGATAATTGACTGGGTTTTCTAGAGGGTTTTCTGTGTGAACTAATGATTTTTTTTTCCTTGAAACATAAACCTTAGGATTTTTTATACATCATAGCTCGATGCATTTGTTTCCCTAACACGCTAGCTGCTGTTGGGTTTCCTGTGTGAACTAATGTTTTTTGCTTTTGAAATTGGACTTTGAAGAATTGACAGTAAGAAAAGAAGTTGACCAGTTTCTTAATATTATTTCTCACCCTCTACTTGTTTTCTGATCAGGTCATGCTTGATAGAGATACTGGTAGACCTCGCGGTTTTGGATTTGTGACCTTTGCAGAGAAAAGAGGCATGGAAGATGCAATTGATAAATTGCATGATAGGGAGCTTGATGGCCGAATAGTTTCTGTGACGAAAGCACAGCCAAAACAGTGGAGTGGCAAGTCTGGCAGCTATAGAGATGACTATGGTGGTACTCCACGAGGAGGTTATGGTGGCAGAAGGGCTAGTGGTGGTGGAGGTGGTGGTGGTGGTGGTAGTCGTGAGGAGTGCTTCAATTGCGGTCAACCAGGTCACTGGGCCAGAGATTGCCCATCTGGGACTGGTAAGCTTGGTCGTGGTGCAGATAGATTTGGCGGTAGAGATCGCTATAGCAGTGGCCCTGGGTACAGTGGTCGCTACAATGGTCGCAGTAGTGATTATGGTGACAGAGGGTATGATAGGTATAGCAGCCGTGATTATCCCAGTGATCGTGGATATGATAGAAATGATGATGGCTACAGTAAAGAAGGTCGTGATGGTGATAGTCGATATGGGGGAAGTCGATATGGAGATAATCGCTCTGGAGATGGGCGATATGGAGATCGTGATAGTGGTAGAGAACGTTATAGTAGTGGTGGACCAACAAGATACGAAGGGCGGCATAAAGAGAGGGCTGCACCTTATGATCGCCCTAGTGCTGGTAGTCGCCCTGCTTATGAGAGTCGATATTGATCTTCTGTGACTTCAAAATGTTTTGTTCTTGAGAATTCGAAAGGCAGTCTTTTTGATTCTATGTGCTTATCTAAAGACGAACAACAGATGAACCACCTTATTTCCACAATCAGCTACTTTGTTCGAACACTGTTTTGCTGTTCAGATAGTTTATATTTGTTAAGAATCATGTTTTGCATACATGAGAACACAATTAAGGACCTGTTCAGGAGCTGCTGTTGTGGACTTTTGGCATTCCGAGTTTCAGTCATGCACTTTTGCTCTTGTGTCACAGAATCTGTTAAGGGGACTAATATTTATGCATGTTGATGGGCCAGAAGTAAACAGTTGTCAGTGGCAACATTTAATCAAATGGTACATCTGGTGTCAGTTGACAGTGATCTTGAACTCAGAATTTTGTCTACAGCTTTCTGTTTTTTTGTTCCAATTTGTATTTCAAAGTTGTATATGTCAGTGTTCATGGTTGGCTGATAAGGAATAGCCTGCAGTCATGAAGCAGAGAAGAGTTGGTGGGCTGCATGTCTGATTTGGACGTGATTCATTTATACTTCTGTTTCTGAAGACAATGACAGTGTCTTTAAACAGTTGTCAGACCTAGCAGTAGTGGCCTGCCTCATTCAATTCGGATCCCACTTTGGACAAGTTTCTGATTGCTCACAGATTTTTTCAGCTTGTCACCTTCCTGTTTGAGGAAATTTGAAGTCCTCTGATGCCATCATATGACAGTTATTTTGTTATGATTAAGTTTATAAGGTTCAGAACTTCTGTCAGCCTGCATGCGAACAGTAGTCAGCATTAGCAGTAGCTTTGTCTTTGGTTTTTTTCAGATTCTTGGAGATCAGTGGTAGCTTCCGACTTGAACAACACATCAATATGTAAGCATGATCCTCACAAAAACCTGTGGCTTCTCATATCACATGTTCACCACATCAGATTAGTTAGAAGAGTCTACATGCAATCTTCAGAGCTGTAATCAGACAGTAAGCACCTGGAATAGACAATCCTTACAAAGCCTGAAGTATGGCATAGTCTCCAGCAACAAAATATATAACAGAGTTTCTGGTAGTGTGGTTCATAATATGATGCAGAAGAGGCCTAGCCAACAATTGGAAGTGCGTTTGAGTCATTGGTTGGATTAAGTAGAAGCTTTATAATGTCATCATATCAGATTGGTAAGTTTGCATGTTTATATTCTTTATGTCTACACACAGTCAGTATGCATCCATGCAGATACTTCAGGAAATCTGCATACATATGCAGACATGCACATCTATGCATCCTTTTGTGTATGCATGAATATGCATGGATGCATGTATGCATATTCATGCATTTGTTTGCGTCTGTCGATATATGTATGTTTTTGTTTGTATGTATGCATACATGTGAGCATATGCATGTATCTATGTGCATTGAATGTGTGTGTATTCACCTGCAGACATGTATGAAGTTACTGAACTAAGGGAGACTCTGATTTTTTTCATGTCCTGTTCTCCCAATTGTTTTAGAATAGATGTAAGAGCTTGATACATCTAGATGACAGACATTGTGTACTAGCAATCAGTTGCCATGCATTTATGTCTCCTCTTGTTTTCACTTATTGAACTTGTATTTGAAACAAAGTAATATGATATTTGCGCGGGAAAGGTTCTGTTCCATTTGTGTCTCTTTGTTAGGTATCCTTAGGTGTCATGAATCTTAATTTATTTTGTAGAATTATCATGTATCTAATGAAGGCAGAGGCTTTACAAAGCATAAAGCCAATTTTAGTTTTTTGTGCTTTTTTTTTCCTGTCTCCTGAAATGTTATGTCATGGGATACTTGTTCTAATCGTAGTTTTCACGTGAATTGGTTGACATGTGAGTGGGGAATTTTGATTAGTAAATTGATATCCGAGGCACCATTTTGGGTGTCAATGGTCCATTCACTTTTGAGTTTGATTTTCTCAATGCTCACTTGGTGTAACTTTTGTGACCATATTTTTTGAGGTGCTCTGTCTGTCTGTTTAACCTGAAATTTGTGAAAAAATTGTCTGGGAACATGTGTTATCTGGGCATACCTAAACTCATTGAGTAGGTCGTGTATGGATGTGTGTCAACAGAATCGCATGAACTTCTCTCAGTGACTTCGCCAACAGGTTGCTGGGAAAGAAATGGGGAGTTAACATTATGGTTGGGTCATAGCTTTGACAATTCTTGAAAAAGTAGTTTTGACAATTCTTGAAAAAGTAGTTTTGACAATTCTTGAAAAAGTAGAATATGTCATGATAATTTGGTGAATGGTTCCAACTGCTGCCATGTGCCAGTTTGTGTAAAGGTTAATTTATTATTCATCTTGCTTATGGAATCTATCATACCAAATTACTTTGGCTCATAAAATATATTGGTTGTAACTTGTTACCTTCATATCCTGTGCTATGATATGCATAAAGTTGTTCCAGCTAGCATATCCATCGAAATCAGACCCCTGGGAGCAACGTCAGGGACTTGAATATTTGTAAAGTTCTTTCTTGCATCTATGATTTCTTCGAGGTCAAATGTCTTATGCTTTTCCAGGGACTAGTGTCTGATTCAATTGGGAATCTTGTCTAAGTTATTTTTGTTACCGGCATGCATTGAAGCTGGAGACAATTTGGAATTGTGATACGAGAAATCCCATATAGCTTTTTTACATAGCTGGAGAATTTTATTGACTGCTGTTGGAAAAAAGAAACTGACTTTGAATGGAGTTGTTGGTTGTCGGGCTTTCTGCCCTGGTTCAAACACTTTACTTAACACCGATTCCAACACCACCTTGTTCATTCAGAAAGTGAGGAGCTGATCAAAGTGAAATGACTCTTTTTTTGTTTATGTTTCTTCATCTTTGTTTTCTAATTCTGGCCTTTCCCTATTTATTAAAAAAGGCATATCATATTTTTTCTTTGTGCCATATTAGTAAATTTTTCTAGCATTAGAATTCGTTAAAAGGCTTCATCTAGATTTCTGCTGATATAAGTGTGTGCGTATATAAGTTTGTATATACATGTATGTGTGCGTATGTATGTGCATTGTGGGGTGCGCGTATGAGCATGTATTCATTCGAGTTCTGTACCCACTATTGGGCATTGATGATGTTAGTGGGGATGTCATAGTATTGAGTCCATACTGTGCATAATGGAGCTGATATGCTATATAGTCTTATGGTTTGACTACCATGAGCTTGTAGTTGCACTTTCATTTGAGGGTGAATTTGGGGTTTGCCTGGATTCATTCTGGTATAATGTGTGTGTGTGTGTGTGTGTGTGTATATATATATATATATATATATATATATATATATATATATATATATATATTTATGTGTGTGAGAGAGAGAGAGAGAGAGAGAGAGAGAGAGAGAGAGAGAGAGAGAGAGAGAGAGAGAGAGAGAGAGAGAGAGAGAGAGAGAGAGAGAGAGAGAGAGAGAGAGAGAGAGAGAGAGAGAGAGAGAGCAGGGATCTCATGTCATCTCTTTCTGCAGCCATTTCATTTAGCGGCTTGTAATTTTTGGTTTCTGAAGGCTGATCATTGGAGTCTGCTAATGGAGGCATTAAACATTTTCAATTTTAAATTTCTCATTTTTGTTTTTTCCCTCAAATCTGGATATTGTCAAGGTTGAAATGTTGTTTGTTTTTTTTTTTTGTTTTGGTGGTGAGAAATCGTCCATGTGTATGATCATGAATTTTGTTTAGGTTGTGTGAAGGCTTGTTAGTGCTGAATGTGATAGGGGTGTAGAATAGCACAGATTCAAATCTGGTTAAATACTCAATACTAAGAAGAAACCTTGTCTTCTATGCTGGGAAAAAGTGTTCACTCCTAAGATTGGATGGGTCGAAATGGTGGGGAGGATATTTTTGTCATCTGGCATAGAGATGCAGTTGATGGTGATAACTCCTATCACAGAGGGTTCTGAGGTCTTAAAACAAGAAAGATTGGTGTGATGATAATTCATAATGCAGAAACACATGGTGAACTGACCCAACACCTACTTGACCCCCTATCGTGGAAAGCAATGGCATGCACTCAATTAGGCCTTCATGACCAGAAGGCCTAATTGAGTTGACAGCCTGAAAAGGGTAAGCCAAGGATCTAACCTGAAGGCTTTAAAGCATAACCCTTCCAGAGCTTGAATTAATGACTTAGTCAGAAGTGCTCCATTTGTTTGTTCAACCACGTTCAACAAACAAAGAAGTTTCTTTTGAGTTTCTGGGATTTCATTGTATGTCTGACATTCTATCACTTGTGGCTTGACTATTCTGGAGTGTATATCCAGACATGTACACATGTTTATGTGCACGTGCTCATGCTTCATTACTATTTGAATATTAGCTCCAGTAGAGCATGCATTAATAGTGCAAGTGGGCATGCAAGTTGTCCGAGCCACGCATGAATTCTTCCACTTGTGACTGTCTATTCTGGAGCATATGTCCAGATGTGTCCAGATGTATATGTGCACGAGCTCATGCTTCATTAATATTATAATAGTAGGTGTACTAGAGCATGCGTAGGTGTAAGTAGGTATGCCATAGCTATCAAAGCTATGTATAGAAGTTTTACTCGTTTGGATTTTTTTGGGTCTTATGCAGTATCTTCTCTGACCATTTTTTGCTTGATTAAAGATGTCATGATCTTCATGTCTGTTTGCATTTTCTAGTCTAATAGAAAAGCTGTTGTTACATTGTTTTGGTTTCTTTTCACTGATAATTTTTCCTATTAACGCAGAAGCAAATGATAGTATTGGAAAGCTATTGGTCGTCAACATTTATCAAAGTCACATTTTTATTTGCACTTATTTTATTCTTTTCATTATTGGGTTATTATTTATTTGTTCTTTAGTTCTCTGATTTTTTGCTGACTTAATTCTTTTTGGTAAGTCTAGGTACAATCTACTAAACCTGTGTTTGCAAGACTAATAAATTTGAACGTATGGAGTTATTGCTACTACTAGTCAAACCATCTCTTATATAATGGTTTTCATTGTTTTGATTAGTAGAGTTAGAGATGACTGTATAAATTTTCTTATCAATGTAAGTTTGTATTCAAGGTTTTCCATGGTCTACATCCGGTAGGATGTCTTGGGTTTTGGTCTGTTGTCCGGAGTCTTTGGTTCCGGAATCCTTTGATCTGTTGATGAAGTCTTTGGTTCCTGAATCTTTAGGTCTGGTGCTCCGTGTCTGCGGTGCTTCTGGCTATCCAGTCCGGTGTGTCTCAAGTCCTGTTCCGCATTTGTGAATACGCAGTTTAATTACAATTATTTTCGTGCCTCCATTGTCTATCACATTAATCCCTGTCGACTTTCCTGCTGCCAACCTGAAGTCCCTCCCTTCTTGGAGCACGGAATTCAAGATTCCGCATAATTACCCTGTATGAAATGGACAGTTCGAATTGTCGCAGCTATTATGGTGTAAAAAGGTGGAGTAACAACAAAGAATCTGAGATTGCTAAGGTAGGCCAGGGTATCCGCAGTATATAAGCAGTTATCTATAGCCTAAGAGGAGACAGATAAAGATACACATGCATACAGGAGGTAAAACAAGGCAGCATAGACATATATATTCAACGGACATAGATGCAGATAGATACATATTTCCATGCACCTACCCAGGGAATAGAAGCGCTAGACATCGGTAAGTCATAGAGTTACATCATCATTAAGGATTCATCGCCTATTAGATCTGCAAGGATACATGCAGAGCAGAAGTGCATGTATGCACAGAGTAATCTTAAGGCAAATAGGAAAAATCAGCACATGATGAAGAAGACACAGTGGAGGTGTAGAACCACGGAGGCTGTAGATTTAGGAATGTTCAGAACAGAGGGTACACAGAAGCGCAATGGAGAAGGTGAAGAACCTTCTGTAGGATAGTTGATGATTCAGGAAAGGAATAGGAAGACTGTCGTTGGTGTGGAAGTGGAAGACAAAACTCGTCGGTGGTGGTTAATGAGTGCTGACAGAGAAGATCGAAGGTTGGCAGCTGAGCATCTCAAGAGGTAGAGGAAGCTCAGGTAAGTGCGGCCACTGAAGGTTCGAGAGTCAACGTGGAGAGTAAGCGTGCTGTCAGATCTGGACTCGCATTGTGGAAGCAATAACTGTCAAGGCTGAGTGGTCTGTGTGTTGGATACCAGTGTGTCACAAGGGAACCACAGGAGGTCGGGGATTGATGAGATGGTGATTCTGCGCAAGATTTGTGTCAGAGGAGATCAATCGGCGACTACACGTGGAGGCCGTCAGCGGACTTCCATTTTTGCTTACCAGGACCTTTTGGTGACTTCATCCTTCCTTGGTGCTCTCGACTGCGAGATTCAAGCCATAGAAGGGGTGCCAGGATCAGGGAAAGAGGATTTAGCTGTGACATCCCATCCTAGGCTAAAAACTTCTGTACTCTTATTATGTCTTGTGTCAAGGTGGTTTCCTACAGATTTGTGTGCATTCTTTGTGGTTAGGTTCAACTTTGCAATACATTTCCGCAATAATACATTATTTTCCAGTTGGTTAGCTTGCCCCCGGGTGTTCTGTCGGATCAATTATTGTTGAATACGATTCTTGTTATAGCTGTCTCGGTGATAAAAAAACCTATATATACAGTGACCCAGGGTGAGTTTGTTCTGGTTTGTCTGGTCCTGTAGTAAACAAGCTGCCTCCTTGGTCTAATAGAACAATTCGGCTCTATTGCAGAGAGCTGCACACGTGGTCTTTGTTTATCATTGACGTAAAAGAGATCCATTCAGTATACTCAACTTTGCAGACTGCATTGGTTAGAATGCATAAGATTTTTTGTTTTAAACTATGGGGGTCAAGTGTCTTGATTTCAATCAGTACGTAGTTTAAAACATTTCACATTTTTCTAAATGCTATTTACAGTTGCAAGAACTTGATTTACTTACAGTTGCAAGAACTTGATTTATTTACAGTTGCAAGTACTTGATTTTCCTTGGTTTTGGAACATTTTGATCATCACCAAGTCTTTTGTACACGAGCGATAGTGAGTTTAATTCTTGTTTTAATGGTTGATGTGTTGATTGGGTATAATAGTATCTAAAGCGCACTTCTATGTTGCTAGCTCTTCAGTCTCAAATGATGTATAGGATTGTCCATTTGCATACTTGTCACCCTCTTGTTGTTTAAGGCCTTTGTTTTGGATTTTCTGTATTTTAATTTTATAGAGATATTTGATACCTTCTATGCATTCGACTCTTATTTCAATGACCAATTTTTGAACTGACGGTTCATGAACTACATATATGTTTATATATATATATATGTATGTATGTATGTATGTATGTATGTATGTATGTATGTATGTTCCCCCCATCTCCTTGAGAAAGTATCTATTGATCAACTAAATGCATATAATATGGTTCATGTGCTAGGGTCTTGGATACCTAGATCTTTGATCCTTGATCCATTAGGATTCTCGACCAATGCAAGCATACCAATGGTAGGCGGTCAAGGCCTAAATAGATATGGAATACAACCCCCCCTACTAAAGATCATTGTTCTTGAAGAGATAGGAGCAACGAAAACTTGTGAATTAGAACATAGAAACTACAAGAAGTATTGGAGAGTGGATTGGGTGTTTGAAATACTAGATGCTTTGGAAGAGAGATCCACTACTATCTCTAGTTCCTCTTGAGCATTAACACCAATTGATAGTAGTTTTGGGCTACCCCATCCTTGTTTTGCCACACACGAAGTGACCTTAATTATTGGTTTTGTCGTACGGTTAGTACTAAGGTCACGAGTATGATCTCCCAATAAAAGAAATTAAGTATACCATCCATGGATTGTTGTTGAACAAAGAGAAATGAGCTCATGAGCTAGGTCTTCAAAATGGGTACTCAAAAACATGAGTAGGGTTTTATTTGTCTCTACTATTTGATAGAGGCTACCATCTCTACTATTGACATATATGATTGTCGTTATTGATAGATAGTACTATCTCTATTGTCTCCTTCCCTCAAGGAAAGCATAGTCTCATTTTTTGACTCGAAAATGACTCATTTATCAAAAGGAATGATCACTATCTTCCAATTATAAGTAAACATCAAAATCCCAAGCTATGGATTTCAAGGAACTGTTCAATATGAAGTATTTTTTTTGGAATAGATGGTAGATAAAACTATTCGAGCATTGTCTATTACTTCTCTTATGTTAGTATTTGAGCTATTATGTTAGTATTTTCTCTTAGTAAATACGAGTTTTTCTACTTAATCTCTTAGTTGTTGATATAGGAACCAACTTAGTCACCTTATATTTATGATGATCCATGTGATGTGCACTGCTAGGTTTGAACAAGTATGATAACCGAGAACTATAGAAGTCAATTGGACCAAGCTTGTTATTTTCAATTAGAGATTCAACTTAATCTAGCCATTGTTGAAAAAACCCATCTTGCAAACCATTGATCTTTTCCATAGTTTGCCACTTGTAGACTATCTTAAAAATTATGAGTCACTACTTGCGGACATGGCTACATCTCTATATAAATGAAAATCAAAATACTAGGAAAAAGTGAGTATGTGGCAACCATCAAGATGAATGGCTATCACTAATAAAGTTGATCATTGTCTAAAGCTCTAAAAATATAAGTATCCTTTGAGAAACTAGATTGAAATCTAATTCGTGTCTTGGTTTTGATGGAATATACTACAAACTATCTCGAAAAATGAAAGTCATGTAGTGTTATGTATCTTACTACTGTATGCAAACTGAACTAAGGGAACAAATGTATCGTAGTCTATTTCGCATTGAAAAACATAAATTCCAAGTCTTCTATCATATTTACACATTTAGTTTGTCGATCTATTTGTGGATACTCTCCACTTCTCAACTTGAGTTTGACTTATAGTTTTTGAAAACATGTTTCTATGACTATATTAACTATAGGAATATGAACTAATAATAACAATAATCTCGTTGAAAATTGAGCATTTGAAAAATTTTTCAAAGAAGAAAAATATCTCAGATCCAACAAACCAATGTCACTTAATCTTGAAGTCCCTTATAATGCGTTAAAATGTGAAAGAGTTGTCTATATTCTACTATCAATTACATTTTTGTGACCTGCAATCTAAAACTATATTTTATTTTAGTATTTTTCTAAGTAATCATAAAAGGTGTTTACATTTCCCCCAAAACAAATAACTTAGCATCATATCAAGAATAACTTATATACACTTAAAACATTGTTGAATGAAAGACAATGAGATTATGAAGTTATGATATCAAACAATCACCACCATGCAAATCTGCATAAAATCAAAATGATTAGAGGATAAACTGAACCAAATATGATATTTTTGGTATGTTAAGAGTATGATTATGTAGCTTTTGAATCTGTGAAATCACTCTTTTCTATTACTATGGAATTCGGCAAATTGATAGAATTAAAGATCTAATTCAATGTAAAAAAACAATCACCCAATGTGGATGTTTGATGATAGAGAAATGGTTGGTTCGTCATGTCTCCATAGTCATCAGCGAATCTTCAATAGAGATAATATAACATCAATTTAATCATATGGCTTGCAAAATTGTATCCAAATATTATCAAACTTGGATATATACTTTGAAACTATATTCCTTGACACATTAACAATTAAGATTGATTCTATATCTATATTAGAAGTTATGATTAAAACATCAAAGATATGGAATTGTTACATTGAGTTAGCACCTCACAGCTCCCTACCTACCGATTATGTGGTTATTGACATTCATCTATTCCCAAGAATTTGTCAATTTCTCGTTTGTAGATTCCTATGTTTTGAAAAGTAAATGAATATACACGTATAGTCTTAGTGTATCTGTGATAAGCATTCCCCTATCAGTGTATCCCTACACACATGAGCTTGACTTACATATACATATAGAGAGTGTAATATACATCTTTTTGACTAAGAATGACATGTATAAATAGATTTCACTTGAAAGCATATATTAATTCCTCTTTGTACATATATACATACACGCACATGCATGCGCACATACATACCATACCATACCATACCGTACCGTACATACATACCATATATATATGTGTATGTGTGTACATGTACATAACTACATGCATGCATGCATGCATACATACATACAGACTGTTGAATGAAGATTGGAAGTAACAAAAAAGCTTGTACATTTCTTTGTAAATAATCCAAAAAGTAGTGGTAGAAGGCTCTAAATTTTGTAAAACTTGGGAAGTCTTCCTTGAGCTATCATAGAGCTATGTACAAAGTTAGAAAGTCATTGGATAATCTGAGATAGTAGTTTAGAAGCCTATAAGTGAAGAATGTGAGGAAAAATTAGTTCATTTTGAAAATAGTATATAAGTCAATGTAAAGGAGAATGAAATGACTTGAAGTCATTTATAATCTTTCATTCTTAAGAATAGAGAGCTTCTCCTTTGGCTGTCTTATCCTTCACTGGTATTTCTTTGTATGAGCTTTTGTGTGGCATGTAGTGTGTTGTTTGGTTGAATCTTCATGTGTGTATCAAGTTTAGACTCATATGTGAGATCATTGATGTGTTTGTGAGGATCTTTCCTTGAATTGAAGAAAGTTGACTGCTTCAAAAAGGTTTTCATTTGTTTTTACTCAAGATAAGTAACTTTTGATATTATATTTGGTTTTGCATTAAATATTGCATAGATTAGACACTTGAATCGCTCTATTTGGTGCTATATTCATGAAGTTATGAGCATGCAAAGTTTTCGGCCATTACGATTCATAAATTCATATAGTATTTTGCTTGATTGTCTGAAGCTTTACATTTTTTGCACCTCTTCCAAGAGGATTAGACATGTGGAAGTAGGGAATGGAAGATTTTTGACTATAGAAGGAAGAATTATTTTTGAAACATCCTTATTTTGAGAGTACAAAGCTCTTTTTCTTTTATTTTGTAACTTATTTTTAATTTTCTTTAAAAAAAAAAGAGAACAAAAAACATTTTGAAAAAGTTTGAAAATTACACATAGAAGAGAAAGAACTCACTAAGAAGGTATTGCATGATAACGGGTGGTGAAATGTGAGATAGATTGTGTTGATATATTTAGGTAGTGATGTGTGTGAACACACTAGGACCGTGGGGGCACTTTTTTCCCTCTTTAGGAGGTTTTTTTCCCCGGCTTGTATATACGCCTATAGCCCTAACAAATTACTTATCTTTGTACATTCTAGTGGTAATACATTCAATATTATGTGTTGTGCTCCAAACTTCTTCTTCGTCCATGTGCTATTCGCGTGCTTCCGCAGACGTCTAACTCTAAGGATTGGTATCAGAGGAGGTCGCAACTTCATCTAGGGCGTCGTCGAGGCCCCTTCGATCGCAGTCTCAGAATCGCATGAAATTTGGTGAGCATACTCAGGTTGATTAGGAGATCAAAATAGCTTCGCATTCGTCGTGCCAAAATGATCTCAGTATTTCGGACTCTGAACACACTATCACAGTGCTTGTGTAGGCTGTTTTGTCTTTTTGTGCCAAAGATATATATAGGTTTCGGTTTGCTAGTATAAGCGTCTCGAAGTCTACTACAGGTCTAGCAGAACTTGTCAGGGTAGTTCTGTTCAACTTTTTCAGATACAATCATTTTTCTGCATCATGGTATTCTAGTTAGTGGCTATGGCTGAAAGCAGTGATGTATTTTGTATGTTGGCTGTTGATGAAAATTTGGACGATACCAATTACCCATTGTGGGCTTATATGATGCAACATGTATTGGCTACAAAAGGATTGTGGAACATTGTGTAGGGTGTTGAAAAACATCCTATTACAACTACAAATAGAGGTATTGAAGCTGATGCAGATGGCATTGAAAATGCTGATATTCTTCAGATTCCTGTTCGTGCTATGCTTTCTGTTGCACCTACTACAGAGCAAATTCATT
>CM035435.1:98278952-98568952 GCA_020310875.1 Ceratopteris richardii
GCTTCAAGTTTGATCCCGCTCGATTCTTTGCCCTCTCCCTTGCAGAGTGTCCTGGGAAACGGAGCAGCACAAGCCTCTGTTGTCCAAATGCCCTAGAGTCTCGTAGCAACAGTTAAATTCTTGTTCATGCTGTTCGAAGGAAACAAACTATCAGAGCCGCGATTCAACTGAGGGATACGGGAGCTTGTGATGGATATGGCCTTCAATCACAAAAAGAGATTATCAAGATGCAGAACTTAATTGCATATGTCAATATCGTCAGCCGTAGAAGTTCGCATGCGAGAAGAATGGCATCACATATAAAAGTGGTTTTTGTTAATCGAGCAAGAGTTGGGCAGAATTACAAATAGAATAGATGAAGACAGAAACCAATGCATATCAATCTCAACTTGTAATAACAATGCATTGACAAATGATTGGATCGGAAGTTCATAAATGGTAGAGCACCTTCCAGTACATCACATCAACGAGTAACCATTTGGAATAAAGAAAAAAAAACTTGTAGAATCTCAGAAACGGGACTTGATAGATCTTGAAATTGTCTCCAACAGGTTTTCAGAATGTTTCATAACCATTGGCCTAATTTGATAAAGTACGTTTCAAGCTAAAGATACTATGTGACGCAAACGAAGTTTGGATAAAAAATGTGAATTATCTACATCCAAAGAAACTTACAATGCTACAAATGGTTTTAGATCAATAAAAAAGAGAAGCTTGAAATCCATAATAACTGTATAGATCAGATCTTACGGGTATATTGTCAGTACTTTTTCAGTGTATTATCAGTGAAGCAAATGGAACATCACCACTTTTTCAGTGTTTCGATTATGTAGGAATGTATGCAATTACTACAAAAAGAAGTGAAGTATATAGACATACAAACATAAGAAGTGAAGTATATAGACATACAACCACATGTGTGTGTGTCTCTATATATATATATATATATATATATATATATATATATATATATATATATATTCAAATGCACATTGGGTTTATATTAACTATTAGTTATACGTTGTCGTGAGGTTCTAGAAAGGAGGGTGGCTAGGAATCATGAAGTTATATATTTTTGTATAATTGAAGCTAGAATATTCCCTATCGAGAGGGAATGAGGAACTTAAATCCTTTTATTTCGAACCATTGAATTGCCAGGATATATTGTTTTACTCTTTCTTTTACTCAAGCGCTGCATTGAAGGCATGGACAAGGTAGTAAGAATTTCGTACATTTCGAAATAAAGGTTTCCATAGCTCCTATCCCATTGATGTGGTGTTTTTGACAAGAATTCATGTACATAGTTTTTCGCATTCTCCCTTTCCCTGATGCATATGCCCATTGTTGATTTTTGACAGCCGTATTACCCGTTTTGGTCATTTTTTTTTACTGTTAAAATAAGGTCAAAGTTTTGATTAAACCTTAAAAAAATACATTAAAAACATCGTATACAGGTATGATGTGTAGATAGCCTTGAAAATTGAAGGGCATGGTAGACCGTCAAAATACAACACTGCATGATGATATGCCCAATAATCCCACTTTCTTTTGGCATGAATTTTTTTTTCTTTCCCTTATGCAGTATACGTGCATTCTTTGTAGAAACAAATGTAGCTCAATGATTTGAGAGTTTTATAAATAGGCCAATCAATTGTTTCTACAGCATTTACTGTTAGGAAACTTCAACGCTCACGCTTTGACCAATTTGCTTCAAAAGAAAAATCAAAATTGAATTCAGGTTTTTCACATTTCATGTCATATTCTAATTTTTAGGAACTCTACTGGTTTGCTCATTTATCTTTCGACTACAACAGCATGAATCGCAAGGAACAATGTATGTAAAGTTCTTTGAGAAGAGCCAAAAGTCTCACATTTAAATTGACGGCTTTGTTTCCATAAAGAAGGACTACGAAACGAACCAAAACAAATTAGGAGAAAGAAAAAAAAAAGAAAACGATTTTTTCTTCCTCACTCTTTTTATTTAATTCCAAACTCGACCTTGCTCGCTCCTCCAGCTTCCTCTGCAAGTGCAGGCACCTTCTCTGGGAAGCTCTTGTAATGGCAGTTCCGCATGGCACTTCTGATCGCATCCACGAAGTGTGGGGTCATAACGCCAACACGTCTTCCATAGAATTGCTGAAGAACAGTGGCATCCACTTTGAGTGAAATCCTCGAGATGGCCTTGTATCACGGACGCTTGGTAGTCTTCTGCTAAAACACGGCTTGGTATTAAATCATGGAATTCGGTATGTGTGTTAGCAAGGAGATTACGATATCGTGTATCTGTATAAGGCTGTAACAGGAGATCAACGGTTGCAAGCACATTGGCTAAATACGCCCACTCGAAAGTAAGCATGTTTGGTCTCCATCTTCGATGTTGGATGTGTATTGTTGCAGTACTTCCACAGCTTGTATGGACTACAAAGGTTCTTGGATTCATTGGGTGTCAAAGTTATTAGTGGTACATCGCATCAAGCTCGCTCGGCGTTTGCCATCCCTGACATGCCCTTTTGATGGAGGGTGTGAGATATAGTATCGCACCACATCACCTACTAAGTCATGTTCCTTAGGCAAAGACCTCGTGCTAAGTTCATCATCACATAATCCCAATCTACAAGACCTATAACATCCACATGAGGCATACATAGTTGATCTCTATGCAGAGCCTGTTCCATTGCAAATAGATGCAATAGATGTGTGGGTCTAGGAATGAAGATTTTTGAGTGATATTCCCAAAACCTTGTGGTGAACATCTCTTCAAATGTCTACTTGTAACAAGTAGGCATGCATTTAATTCTTGCATGCTAGGCTTAGATGGTGTTAACTAATGGGGTTTTCCTCATGTCATATATGAGGTCAAAGTTTCCTTCACTAAACTCTAGTGCAGAGATGTATGGTTCTTTGACATTTTGGAATTTTTTGAACACCATTTTCATAAGTTCGAAGATATTCATGCACATATTGACTACAATGTCTAGTACATTCTTTAGTCTCAGTGCCCAGTGGCATATCATAGAGACCATATATGCAATTGTGGGTGGCCCTCTTGGTGGAGCAAAGTAGGGGTAATTGATCCAATTAGAACATTCCTTTCCATTGCGTACTTTGATAGCAAACTAGGATCATGGTTGTTTTCGAGGGACTACACAACAACATGGATTGTAGTTTATATACAGGGGAGCATTGGACAAGGTTCTCATTATCTTTGGGTATGCCTCAAGTAATCGGGCCTACGAGTTTGCTTGGAAAATTATCCCTCTTTTGGCTTTCTTTGGGAGGTCACTAGGCTGAAACTGCATTGAAAAGGTAAGTGCTTCTCCAGTTACCCCTTTGACTTGTGCACTACAGTCGGATAGAAGGAAAAAATAAGGCATATACTGCATTTCAAAAGTGGTGATGAGCCTTCTATGGACAAGTTCTTGAAGTATTCAGATTTAAGAATTGTTTCCTCTAGGTTTGATAGGGAGAAAATCTAGATTGTGATGTAATCATCATGTGTTTGCTCAATCTCTTCTACTTGCTTTAACCATTGGGGTATAGGTGAATCATAGGTATCCTATCCTTCTTCAATTACTCTACCCCTTGGTACTAGTTGTGGTTCATAGGCATCATTGAATGTTTCCTCCATCGTGATCTCTACTAAATCTTCTAGTTCAGGTTTAATTGGTGGGGATGGTAGTCGTTCATATTGTAACAGTTTTGCTTGGAGTTCTTAAATCTGTTTTTGGAGGCTTCCAAGCTATTGTGTGTTGTATGGTAGAGGGATGGCCTCAAGTACATGTGTGCTAGTGGTGGCCAGTTGCATCTTGAGTTGCTCACATTTCTCTTCCAATTTTTCATATGACTCCAAGAAGTTTGCATGTTCTTCTAGTAATATTTGGATATGTTCAGAGGGAACAACTTGAAACTTGGTAGTACTAATGGTTTCTCAAGGGGTTCCTTCTATGGATACCTCCAAATGATCTTGATTTTGTTGTTGGAGATGCTTATTCTCTTCCATGGCCACTGTCGTGTGTCTTTGTAGAAGACCCGTGCTTCATTGTAACTTGGCAGTCTAGTCCATTTCCTGGTGAAACATGATCTCCATGTCTTTGATGGCTTATGTGTCCATGTTTTTGCAACTCGGAATTGAGTTCCTAGTGTGACTCTCGGAGTGTGTCATATTGTGCTCATATCATGCGGTTGTCTATGTCGAGTGCCATCAGTCGCACTTGTTGAAGTATTTCAATGGTGATGCACCACAGTGCAATCTCCTTCTTGAGAGCTCCACGATGATATCCTTGGAGTAGAAAACTGAGCTCCTAGGGCCACACACGATACTCCACACAGAGGCTATATAATATGTAGAAAAACACATTACACAGGGAGAGCACGGGCACAAACTTCTTAGGTGTTACAAATGCGGTCGAACTTAGAGTCTGTGACTGACCAGACCACTATATGTTTTATTAAATAACATATACAAAGAAGTGTCCGGTGGCAATTTGGCCTTTCACATGGACACTAACGGTAACAATCTCCCACTAAAGGTCAATATGGCCAAAGTAACTATGGGAGAAAAATAAAGAATGATAAAGAATACTTGAGTGTAAGTATACAAACTAGACCTCCCACTTGATGGGCATGTTACACAATAGACAAGTGTGTGTAAGATCATGAATCATGTAACCCCCATCAAGTGACAATAGTGTCGAAAGCGATCCTGTGGTAGAGCTTCAGTCAAAGCATCTGTATCATTATCTTGAGTGTGAACCTTCTCAAGAATAATGCACTCAATGGCTAAGCAATCTCTAATGAAGTGATACCTCCCCTCAATGTGCTTGGTCTTTGCATGATAGACCGGATTTTTAGCCAAAGCAATGACACTCTGACAATCACTAAGAAAATGAGGTACATGCTGAAGTAAACCCATATCACAAGCAAGAAGAGAAAGCCACAATGCTTCCTTACATGCCTCACTTGCTGCAACATACTATGCTTCTGTGGTGGAAACAATTGTACATTCTTGTAGACGAGATTTCCAAGAGATAACACCTCCACAAAAATGAAAAATGTACCCTGATGTAGACTTACAATTGTCTACACAACGAGCATAGTCATAATCTGTGTAACCAATAATGGATGCTTTCCCTCTACATAGCATAGACACTTGTCCTTAGTACCACTTAGATATCTCAAAATCATCTTGACTGCTTCCCAATGTTTCTTGTGAGGATTAAACATATATCTGCTCACAACTTCCATTGCAAATGCAATGTCTGGTCTTGTAGCTACCATAGCATACATGAGACTACCAACAACATACCGATAGGGAATTTTGGTCACGAATTCCTTTTCCTCATCTGATTTGGGGCAATTATCCTTGCTCAATTTCACATATGTGGATAAAGGTGTACACAATGCCTTCCCACCTTGCATATTGAGCCTATGAAGTACTTTGGATATGTACTCACTTTGAGACAAGCATATGCATCTTTGACTCCTATCAAGAGTAATGTGCATGCCAAGAATATGTTTGGTATCCCCCAAATCCTTCATATCAAATGTTTGACTCAACTTCTTTTTGAGAATTGACAAGTCATAAGAGGATTTCCCAACAATCAACATATCATCGACATAAATTATCAAGCATATCAAGCTCCCATCTGAGCATCTCTTTGTGTAGAGACAATGATCCTCATTTCTTTGAGAATAACCTTGAGACTTCATAAAAGCATCAAACCTTTGCTACCATTGTCTAGGGGATTGTTTAAGTTGATACAAGCTCTTCATGAGCTTACAAACTAGACTATCCTTGCCAGGAACTACACAACCCTCTGGTTGTTCCATATGGTTCTCATCTCTAAGATCTCCATGCAAGAAAGCAGTTTTCACATCCATTTGGACTAGCTCTAAGTCCTCCATTGCAACGAATCCAAGCTACATGCATAGGGTAGTCATCTTGACCACTAGAGAGAAGATTTCCTTGAAATCAACACCATGTTGTTGTTCTTTATACTTTGGAGAAGCACTATCAGATGTGATTTTCAACTTATATACCCATTTACATGGTAAAGCTTTCCTACCCTTTGGCAAAGGTACTAAATCCCAAGTACCATTGTTGTGAATAGAATCCAATTCACTCTTCATGGCATGCTCCCACTCGACACCATCCTCTATCTGCATAACCTCTTTGTAGCAAGAAGGCTCAACGGCATCTGTTAGCATAACAAAATCTAAACCTGGAACATATCTATCAGGTGGATGTGAGACATGTGCAAAGTGTCTCAATGGTTGCTGAACAAGAACATGTGCAGACTGATCTGATCGGACATTCTCTTGAACATCCCTATGTGCAACATTTTTATGCATGCTAAATGGAGGACTAGTATCCTCAACACCACTCTTCTCACGTCAACCTCCTTAATGGGTTGTTTATGCATCTTAGAATCATTGAAAATGACATTACTACTTCTGATCAGTGATTATGATTTAGGATCCCATAAGTGATATCCAAATTTTCCTTCTCGACCATATCCAAGAAAAATGCATTTCTTTGACTTATGGTCCAACTTTTGTCTAAGGTTCTTGGGTATATGAACATATGCTTCACACCCAAAAATGCGAAGATGATGATAATATGGTGCCTTCCCTATGCATAACTCTTATGCCACTTTTAGATCTTTGGCAGTACTAGGAGAAATGTTAATCAGGTGAAAGGTTAATCACATGAACTGCAGTCAATACTACTTCTGCCCAAAAGCCTTGTGAGAGGTTTGCATGATGCAACATAGAAACTACTCTATCTTGAATATCCTTTCAGCTACATCATTCTGTACTAGGGTATAAGGAGCTGTAAACTCTATACGAATCCCTCTAGAGTGACAGTTAAAGCTGAATTCATGTGAGGTATACTCACCCCCATTATCTAAACGTAAAGCCTTAAGCTTAGTTCGTTTTTCAATCTCAACTAAAGCGAGACATTTTTTGAAAGTAGGGAATACCTCATCCTTTGATGTGATAGGAGATACCAAACTTTTCTAGTAGCATCATCTATGAAAGTGATAAAGTAAAGAGAACCACCTAAGGACCTAGTGGGTATAGGAACACACATATCTGTATGAACAAGATCTAAAGGCTGAATTGAAGAGTCAATGTGCGTTCTATGCACATTTGTGGTTTTCTTTCCATATTGACAATGCTCACAAAATGAAAAATCAAAGAAAGATAGCACAAGTAAGTATCCAGAACGAGAAAGATTTTCCATTCCACTATGAGATATATGGCCAAACAACCATGCCAAATACAAGCCATAGGCTATTCAGTAACAGCTAACAAGTGTTCTTTTTGTGATACAAATAAAGGATAAAGTGAGCCAACTTTTCTTCCTTTTGCAATAACCATATTGCCCTTTGATATATAAAAGGACTGAGCATAGAAGACCACCAAGTTGACCAAGTGACATCAAACTGCATGATAACTGATGTATATGGCATACATTATGGATAGTAAATTTTGAACCATCAATGAACTACATAACCAGATCTCCAATCCCCACAACGTCACACTAGTAACAATCACCAAGTCTCACGATACCAAGAGACTTTGCTGCATAATTAGAGAACCATTCTCTATGTGGTGTCACATGGAAAGAAGCACTAGAATCTAACAACGACGTGTTCAAAAGAGAATCAGCCATAAGAGCCTCATTTGGCATAGTATTATCAAGTGTCAACACGTCAAGATTATGAGAAATAACATTAATTTCTTCAATCTTCACCGTAGAAGTAGATGGTGCAAGTAACTATTTAACATGCCCATCAACATTCCGTCTTTCTTCATGTGTCCTTTCTTATGACAATAATGGCATTGGATATCCCTCTTCCTTGATTTACTTCTACTTTTATTCCATTGCATAACAGTCTTTCTTCATGTGTCCTTTCTTATGACAATAATGGCATTGGATATCCCTCTTCCTTGATTTACTTCTACTTTTATTCCATTGACCATACTTTTCCTTGTGCTTTCTCTTGCCATGTCGCATTCTTTCCTTGATAAGAATCACGAACATTATATGCATCTCCACTCTGAGTGCATGTTGAGATATCAAGCTCAACATGTGATGATCCATGATGACACATATCATTTTTCATTTCTCTGACATGTATAGTGATCACGTTGGTGTATTTCAGGGAATCTTGATTGAGCTTTATTAGACTTATCTATCGAGAGTCATGGCACATTTGTTTCTTGCCAGCTCATTCATCTACGGACATTAGGATTTTCCTCATGTATTGTTCTTTATATATTGTACTTGTTGTATTCTTGTTTTAGGTCATTCTTGTATATTCCTTTTATGTAATAGAAGAAGAAGAAGAAGAAGAAGATCGTTATTCCTTGCCTCAATCTATGCATGGGCTACTTATCTTTGTACATTCTCTAATAATACATTCAGTATTGTGTGTTGTGCTCCAAGCTTCTTCTTCTTCCTTGTGCTGCTCGCATGCTTCCGCAGACGTCTAACTCCAACAATAAGTTTGTATTACCATATGAGGTTTTTACATGACCTATCTTCTCAACTATATGCCTTGTGCCATCTCCTATTTGGACTTGATGCCTATTCCTTAGATCCTTCAAGTCTGAGAGTAAAGCTACATTTCTTGCCACATGATTTGAGGATCTTGAGTCTATATGAAACACATGTTCATCTGCTTTACCTTCCTTCATAGAAGAAGTGAGTCTTCTTGAGTTTGATCATATGCATAGTTGTTGTAGTCTCTGCTTCCTTTGTATCCACCTTGATAGGTGTTGTTGTTGTTGAATGAGTTGTTATTGTATCTATAAGAGCTGTTGAATCTTCCTCTTGAGTTTCCATAGCCTCCTCTGTTGTAACCTCTTCCTCTTTGGTTCCTCAGGTTCCTCAAATAGTTCTCTGTAATATGATTGGTTAGACCACATATGACACATGTTGATGAGCCTTGGGCTCTCCCCCTGCCTTGTCTACCTCCTTTGCCTCTTCCTCTTGAGCCTCTACATCTACCTGCAAAGTTTGGTTGAGAGGTTTTACCTTCATCATCATACTTCTTGCCCTTGCCTTTGTTATCTTTGTTCTTATTCTTATCTGTATAGAGATCAAAGGATTGATTACCTTTCTGGTTATCTCCATTCTTCATAATATTTGCCTCATGTGTGAAAAATTGTCCCATGAGTGTGTTGACATCAAGAACTTGCATGCGCATGTGATTCCAAGTTGGTCTGCAATGTCCATCTTGGTGACAAAATCCATGCCATGCTTCATAAGGATTCATACCTTGAAGTGATTTGGATGGTAGTCTATTGACAAGGTGCACAACAGTTGAAATGGCCTCTACACATAGATAATGTGGCAACATCTTCTCTTCAAGCATTATTCTCACTGATCCAACCAATGTCTTGTTTCTTCTCTCTATAATTCCATTTACTTGAGGAGAGTGCCTAGTTGTCACTTCCATTTCGATACCTTTATCCTGTAAGAACTCATCAAACTCTTTGGAAAAGCATTCTCCCCCTCCATCAGATCTGAGCTTCTTGAGTGATCTACCTGTATGATTCTCCACACGTGCTAGATACTTTTTGAAGCAATCAAACACTTCATTTTTACTCTTGATAAAGTATAGAATAGTTCATATACTATGGTCATCAATAAATGAGACATAATACCTTGATCCTACCAATGAAGGTTCTTGACTTGGTCCCCATACATTTGTATGTGTGAAGAGAGATGGTGGATGCAATCCAAAGATGAGTAGGTGCTCCTACAACCAGCTTCACACCAGCCAATTGAGACTTCAGAGTTGATTAGTAGACCCTTTGAGCTTCCTAAATCCACCAAAATATCAGCCAAGTACTTTGGAACATGTATCCCAAAAGTTTAAGTCAAGACAGACTAGTTGCGAAATGACTAGCTCCCAAAACTTGCTATTTTTGGACATACACCTGCTGGAAAAAATGAACAATGCTCTAAACCTCGTAGGAATTAGATAAATTACTTTTGGTCATAGCAAATAGACTTAGCAAGCTTCCCAATCCAAGTTAAAAAACTTCAAATGATGGACTGAGCACTGAGAAGAAGATTCATCAATTTCTAGAACATGCCCACCATTCTCGAGGCTCTGCATAGATAGACCAGTGAGCAGTAAAATGCAGATATCTCCAAAACTGTAAATCCAATGACCATGAAAACTGATGTGCAGAAAGTAGACACTAAGAGCTATCCAAAGCACATTAAAACACTGAAAAAGATTGTGTAGAACTCGAGATATGACCTTTTGAAGTTACTGCTCTGAGTGAGTATAACAGAGAACAAAACAGAGAAGTAGATAATGATAAATGTATAGATTCACATATGATTACAACCACATTGGCATCTTTGCACAATGGGAGTAGAATGATAGAGCTATGGAGTAAGCTCTTCAATCTCTACAAAATGACATGAAGTGGTCACGTACAAGGCTTGCTAATGGCCTCTTCCTTTTTGCTCTTTTTATAGCTATTCTTGGAGGGAGTTCTGAATTTGAATTCGAATGGCTCCACCTAAACGTGATCCCCAAAGTTAGGAGATATTCCCTCAGCTCAAAAATTTGTGGTTTTAGGTAGTTAGAGCCACGACTTTGCTTTTACATCATGGATGAGGTAAGCCATCCTTTTCCTTTTTTCTTTTTTCAATTACAAGAGATAAAAATGAACTCTTTTACAAGAGGTGTTCACATGACTACACATGTGACGTACAAATGATCATAATATCAAGCATATCAAGCATGTAGGCTTAGTTAAAATGCACCAACAGCTCCCCCTCAAGCCTAACATGCTTGATCTCCAAATAAGTCTTCAATTGTCCTTGATTTCTTGCAAGCCAATCATCAACTTGAATCTACTTAACTTTGTACCATCAAGAGCTTTAGTCAACATGTCTGCACATTGCATATCTGTAGAGACATAGGATAGTTGAATATCCTTGCTCATTAGCTTCTCCCTTACATAATGGTAGTGGACTTCAATATGCTTGGTTCTAGCATGGTATACGAGATTAGCTGCTAGATGTAGTGAGCTTGTCTTGTCGCTAAAAATGTGAGGTGTTGAAGAATGAAGTCCAAGATCTATGTACAAAGACTTTAACCACATGATTTCTTGAGTTTCATTATCCAAACCTCTATATTCGGCTTTGGTAGAAGATAATGCCATGGTTGGTTGCTTCTTCGATGACCAAGAAATGATTTTCGAACCTGCAAACGATATATACCCGGATGTGCTTCTTCTATCATCTCTAGATCCGACCCAATCCGCATCTGAGTAGACCTTTAGCTCAATATCTGAAGTATATGAATAGAACAAACCTTCATTCATGGTCCCCTTTAGGTACTTGAGGACTCTCTTGGCCGCTTCCATATGTGGTCTTCTCGGCTTATGCATAAACTGACTCAATATGCTAACACTATAGCATATATCCACCCTTGTGGGAGTTGCATTATTCAAACTTCCAACCAAGCTTTGATAGTTTGTGATGTCTTCAATTGGCTCTCCTTCATAAGCACTAATCCTTTATTGGTTGGATTGTACAATCTATATCCTTTTTGGTTTTGATCATAACCAATGAATACACACTTCTCTGCCTTGGGATCCAATTTCCCTCTTACTTGAGAAGGAATGTGAGCATAGGCTAAGCATCCAAAGATTTTACAATGATCTAGACTAGGTCTTCTTCCATTCCACACTTCATATGGTGTGGTTCCATTTAGTGACTTAGATGGAAGTCTATTTATGAGATATGTGGCTGTAGACACAGCCTCTGCCCATAGGTAGTTTGGCAATCCCTTTTCGTTGAGCATGGACCTTGCAGCTTCAACAATAGCTCTGTTCCTCCTCTCTACTACACCATTGAGTTCGGGTGTATACCTTGTAGTAACTTCCCTTTTAATGCATCTTTCATGCAAGAAGGCATCAAATTCAGAAGAGAAGTATTCTCCTCCACCATCTGATCTGAGTCTTTTCAAAGTCCTACCTGTTTGGTTTTCAACAAGAGCAATATACTTCTTAAAGCAATTAAACACTTCATCCTTGTGCTTCATAAAAAACAGAATGGTCCACCTGCTAATCATCTATGAAAGACACATAATATCTTGAGCCTGATATAGATGGCTCCTTACTTGGACCCCACACATCCATGTGCACTAGATCCAAAGGATTTTGATACATATATCCTTTCTTATTGAAAGGTTGTCTATGAGCCTTGCCGAGTTGACAAGCTTCACACTTATAAATCATGTGTTGCCTTGTGATATTATGCAAACCAAGTACACTTTGGTCCCTGCAAATTTGTTTGAGTGTCCTCTCACCAATGTGAACAAGCCTTTTGTGCCATATCTCCAACTCTGTTAGAGTTTGAGATCCATAGCTAAACAAAGCTATGTTCTTTGTATCTTCCACTTCAAAAGTGAAAAGCCTTCCTATCTTTTCTCCTTTGGCAATCCTTCAAAAGCCTTGCCTTGGGTCTTCAACATATGCTCCAAATTCGTTGAATCTAACCTGCAATCCTTTTTCAACAATCTGTCCAACACTTATCAAATTTTTGGTAATTGTAGGGACATACAAGACTTTGCTTAAGAGGTTCATATTCCCATCTGATATCTTCACATTACCTATCTTCTCCACTGAGTGCTTTGTGTCATCTCATGTCTGCACTTCATGCTTGTTATGAGGATCTTCCAAATCAGCAAGTAACGCCACATTTCCTGCTACATGGTTTGAGCATCCCGAGTCAATGTAAAATATGTGATCATCATCCTTACCCTTCTTCACCGATAGATTCATAATCAATAATGAATCTTCTTGACTTTGGTCCTTTGCATAGTTATTGTAGTCTCTTCTTCCTCTATGGACACTTTGATAGTTGTTGTTGTAATTGTTGTAGTAGTAGTTGTTGTTGTTGTAGCCTCCATTGTATCTGCCTCTATTTGATCCATAGCCACCTCTATTGAGTCCTCTTCCTCTTGAGTTCCTCGGGTTCTTGAAACATTCTTCAGTAATATGATTAGATAATCCACATATATTGCAAGGTTGAGATGATTGGAATCTCCCCCTGCCTTGCTTTCCACCTCTGCCTCTTCCTCTAGCTCTTCGTCTACCTGCAAAGTTTGCTTGGAAAGAGCTACCTTCATCTTCATTCTTCCTATTCTTTGACTTTTCCTTGACCTTAGCTTTATCAGAATATAAGGCAGAAGTTTGATTACCTCTTGAGGACTCACCACCTTTGCTAATCTTTGCTTCATGAGTGAAGAGTTGGCCCATGAGTGTGTTGAGGTCGGGTACATGCATATCCATGTATAAATCCATGACTGTTGTGAATGACTCCCACTTGTCGTCTGCTTTGATTCCATTTATGATTTGTCTAATGATTTGCTCCTCTTCAATTACCTCTCCACTGCTTCCAAGTTGGTCAGAAATCTCCTTCATCTTTATGACATAATCAGTCACATTTTGCTTCGGGCTTTTCTTCATTGTTGTGAACTCCATCCACAATTGGTTCTTCCTTGCTCGAGTGTTGGAAGAGAAGAAAGAAGCAAGTGCATTCCAGGTCTCTCTTGATGTCTTGCATCCCTTGACATGAGGTAAAAGAAAATCAGAGATTGAGTTTAGAATATAGGACCTTGCAAGTGCATCCTTCGAACACCAATTTGAAAGTCCTTCCACTTCTTCATGTGATGGTTGCCCTTTGTTCCTCATGGTTGGCATTGCTTTATCTCCGGATATGAATCCATATAGATTCCTCCCTTGAAGGTAAGCCTCCATTCTTAGAGACCATTCCGGGTAGTTTTTTTGATCCAATTTGTCAATTGTTGATGGAAATCCATCTCCCATGTTGCTTGACTATGCTCTGATACCACTGTGAAGAGAGATGGTGGATGCAATCCAAAGATGAGTAGGTGCTGCTACAACCAGCTTCACACCAGCCAACTGAGACTTCAGAGTTGATTAGTAGACCCTTTGAGCTTCCTAAATCCACCAAAATATCAGCCAAGTACTTTGGAACATGTATCCCAAAAGTTTAAGTCAAGACAGAATAGTTGCGAAATGACTAGCTACCAAAACTTGCTATTTTTGGACATACACCTACTGGAAAAAATGAACAATGCTCTGAACCTGGTAGGAATTAGATAAATTCCTTTTGGGCATAGAAAATAGACTTAGAAAGCTTCCCAATCAAATTTAAAACACTTCAAATGATGGACTGAGCACTGAGAAGAAGATTCATCAATTTCTAGAACATGCCCACCATTCTCGGGGCTCTGTAGAGATAGACCAGTGAGTAGTAAAATGCAGATATCTCCAAAATTGTAAATCCAATGACCATGAAAATTGATATGAAAAACTTAGACACTAAGAGCTATCCAATGCATGTTAAAACACTGAAAAAGGTTGCGTGCAACTCGAGATATGACCTTTTGAAGTTACTGCTCTGAGTGAGTATAACAGAGAACAAAACAGAGAAGTAGATAATGATAAATGTATAGATTCACATATGATTACAACCACATTGGCAATGAATCTTTGCACAATGGGAGTAGAATGATAGAGCTATGGAGTAAGCTCTTCAATCTCTACAAAATGACATGAAGTGGTCACGTACAAGGCTTGCTAATGGCCTCTTCCTTCTTGCTCTTTTTATAGCTATTATTGGAGGAAGTTTTGAATTCGAATTCGAATGGCTCCACCTAAAAGTGATCCCCAAAGTTAGGAGATATTCCCTCAGCTAAAAAATTCATGGTTTTAGGTAGTTAGAGCCACGACTTTGCTTTTACTTCATGGATGAGGTAAGCCATCCTTTTCCTTTTTTCTTTTTTCAATTACAAGAGATAAAAATGAACTCTTTTACAAGAGGTGTTCACATGACTACACATGTGACTTACAAATGATCATAATATCAAGCATATCAAGCATGTAGGCTTGGTTAAAACGCACCAAGAGTATGTACTAACTCCAATAAGTTATGTGGATGTAGCCTTTATGAATGAATGGTTATCTTTGTGCCTTTCTAATCTAAAATGCATCACACGTATTGATCATGTGTTGCGTTGATATGTTCGGCAGTCCAAAAACACTTTGATCCCTGCATATATCCTTCAAGGTTCTTTCATTCACATGAGCAATTCTCTTTTGCCACACTTCAAGCTCACTTAGGGTTTGAGACCCAAAAGTGAATGGAGCTATGTTCCTGCTTTATCCTACTTCAAAAGTAAAGAGCATACCATGCTTCTCACCTATGGCTATCTTCTTAAAGCCTTGACATGGATCTTCCACAAAAGCTCCATGTTGGGTGAACCTAACTTGCAAGCCTTTTTCAACTACTTGGCCTACACTTATTAGGTTTTTAGTGATAGTGGGTACATAGAGAACCTTACTCCGAACGTTTGTCCTGCCATTGGAAGCTTTGACATTACCAATCTTCTCCACATTGTGCTTTGTGCCATCCCCTATTTGAACTTCATGTCTATGCTTTGGACTTTCCAAATCATATAGAAGAGCAATGTTGCCTGCAACATGATTTGAACATTCAAAATCTATGTAGAACAAATGATCATCTTCTTTACCTTCTTTGTGGCTTAGATTCATTAGAAGTAATGAGTCTTCATGTGCTTGATCTTCAAAATAATTGTTGTAGTCCCTTCTATTATGGCCTCTATTGTTATTGTTGAAGTTGTGTCCACCTCTACCTCTATTGCTTCCATATCCACCTCTTCCACTGTCTTTTTGGGTCTTCCCATTGAACCAACAATTCTAAGCAGTGTGGTTGGTTGTATCGTAGATGGCACAAGGTTGAACATTGTGACCTTTGGCTTTGTCATTCTTTGGTCGTTTCTTCTTCCCTTTCCACGTGCTCTTGCTTGCGAAGTTGGCTTGGAAAGTATTCTCTTTACCTTCTTCCTTCTTCTTGCCTTTCAGCTTTTTATCCTTCTTACGTGCATATAGAGCAACTAGTTGAATGACCATGATAGGAGTTACCTTCCTTTATTCTATTGTTGGCCTTTTGATTGAAGAGTTGTCCAAGAACGATGTTGAATTCTGGAGTTTGCACATCCATGATGAGATCATAAGCCGTGGTGAGGGATTGCCATTGCTTATCACTTCGAATCCCATTGAGAATTTGCCTCATGAATGCCTCTTCTTCAATCACCACTTCAATGGATGCTAACTGACCTGCAACCTCCTTGACCTTGGTAACAAACTCAGTGATGGTTTTTTTAGGTGTCTTCATTTGGTTGAACTTGTTCCAAAGATGATTCTTTCTTGCTTTGATACTAGTAGAAAATAAAGTCTCTAGGGCATCCCAAGTCTCTTGAGATGTCTTGCATCCTCTAATATGTGGTAATAGAAATTCAGAGATAGAGTTTAATATGTACGAACTTGCTTGAGCATCCCTTGTGCACCAAAGTCTAAGCTTATCCATCTCCTCTTGTGTGGGTCCTCCTTTGGATCTTGGAATATGCATAGCTTCATTACCTGCTACAATTCCATAAAGATTTCTACCTTGAAAATAGGCCTCCATTTTGATTTTCCAATCCATGTAGTTGTGTCGATCAAGCTTCTCAATCATTGAGGGAAAGCCATCACCCATCTTGATCTAGCTTTGATACCACTCAGAGAACTTGGAGAAGCTTGTAGGAGGTAGAAAAGTGAGTTGTGAAGTGATGAAGTTTGGTACAGCCAACTAGCGCAAGACTAGCCCTTGAGCTTATGAAGACTCAAATAGACCTTATAGGCATGCGATAAATGCAATAAAATGCACTATGAACTTTGGAACATCAAGGAGAAAGAGTCGATACAAAAGAGACATGTTTGCACATTGACTAGCTCAAAAAACTTACTATCTTTGGATGAAACAATGAATTTCAAATGCTCATAGCGACTAGTGTGATTACAACTAGAAAAAATACTTTTGCAGGAGTGATACACATAGGGTTGAGTATATAGAATGCACAAGAGTACAAGAAATAAGAAAAATATGCTTTTGGAATGAATTAGACACTCAATTTGGAGTCCTCTCTCATCCAATTTGGAGCTCTATAGAGAGGCAGAAGCCTCTACAAGCTTACTGTTTTTGAAGAAGATGATGCAAAAAAATGAAGGAGAAAGACAATGATGGCCACAAGTGTATGTATATTGCTTCGATGTAATGTACAAGTGATTTGAAGTCTTTGTATAGAATTTTGAAGTGCTCCATGACTTCTACAAGTGGATTTTGAATTCAAATAAAAGCAGGATTAGTTGTTGGAGGGATGTTGCAAACATTTGTTTTATATAGGGTACAAGTTTCAAATTATGTAAATACCTTTGGGAAGTCTTCAAATACTTCAAGAAGGCTCATATTATTCATAAAATGTAGCAAAAATACCACGTGAGTTCTAGAACATGGTGAGTCAAATTAGTGAGTCACAAGGGAGCTTCAGTGGTGTCCTAGTGGAAGGTCGATGTGGCTAGTTCTCAAAGTCCATCAATACTTTGCTTATTTGAGCACTTGAGTCATGTAATACCTCCATCCAAGTGTCTACCACGAATTTAGATGTATTAAGAAGGTTTTAGATTAGTTTCCCATGCTATAAAAAGAGGAGAAAAGTCGTGATCTTGTGGGATGTCCAAGAGAGTATCTCTATGCTACTCTAGTTTTTGTATGCAGAGCTTGCAGAGCTTGTATCTCCCTCATTATATATCCAAATTACATGTTTGATAGCTCATTTGAAAGCTCTTCGTGTCTACTTTCATAGTACCAATTTTCATAATCATTGGATTTGTGAGCTGAGAGCAACACTCTCTGCAAGTAGTGTGTGTTCTCTGTTTTTTATCCCTGCTGAAGGTCTCCATTAAACATCCAACTTGCAGAGGTCATATCTCCTTGTGTATGTATCCAAATCATGTGTTCTTTGGCTTGTTAGAAAGCTCTCCAAGTCTATTTGTATTCTGGAAATTTTCAGATTCATTGGAGTTGTGAGTTAAGAGCAGTAGTCTCTGCAAGTGATGTATGTCCTCAGGTTCATCTCTGTTTCAAGGTCTCCATTAAAGCTGCATATTGCAGAGGTCATAGCTCATTGAGTATTTATCCAAATTGAGTGTTCTTTGGCTCATTGGAAAGCTCTTGGTCTAGTATATGTGGTTAAAATAGTTTTAAAAACTTTTGAGTGAGTAGAGAGTAGTAAGCTCTGCAAGCATGACTGGTTTTCTATGATGAAGTTTGTGAGAAGGTCAACTTGTTCCTAGGGGGTTCCACCTACTTCCTGCTATACTTTGGAGGTCAATAAACTCCAACATTGGTATCAGAGCCAGTACTTGGAGGCTTGGAGAAGGTTATCATACCTTGACGAAGAATTTGAAGCTATCAAAGAAGCAGTTCATCATCAACACTACACAAAGGTAGAAGAAGATTGCAAGGAGGCATCTGAAGCAACATCCAAGCAAAGAAAGGTGCACATACCTCATTTACAAGGTAAATATTATATTTCTTCTTATCACACACATTGGAAAGGAGGCTTAAAGGAGGAAGCTTAGCATTTGTATTATGGGAGACCAACATGCACAAATAGAGAAGCTTGATAAGACCAATTATCAGGCATGGAAGTTTAGAATCACAGCATACTTGCAAGGTAGAGGCTTGTATGGTTTGATTGACGGCACAGATATCAAACCCACATTACCAGAGGACCCAAATCAGCAACAATTGAGGGAGTTTAGACTTTGGAATGAGAGAGACAAAAGGGTTATATTCATTTTATCACAAAATATTCAAGATTCAATGGTAGGACACATACAAGATCTAGACACAAGTAGAGATGTTTGGCTTGCATTGGAAAGGTTGTATGCTACAGGTACAAGAGCAAGGAAGATTCAACTCAAAAATGAGTTGAATAACATAAAGAAAGATACAAGGACATCGGTCAATGATTACATATTGAAAGTTAAAGAGATTGCAGATCAACTAGGATCAATTCAAGCTCATGTGGAGGACGACGACTTGGTTGCACATACTCTCAACGGACTCAAAGATGATGAGAGATGGAAACCCTTCATTACTTCAGTTTATGTCAGAGGAGAATTACCAGATTTTGATCAACTTATTGCCCTCATGGTCACGGAGGAGATGAATCTAAATGGTTCTACTTCAAATCAAAAAGGATCTCAAGGACAAGCTCTTTATGTAGGATCATCAAGAGGTGAAAACAGAGGTGGAAGAGGTTCAAATAGAGGTCGAGGAAGAAGGATCGATGATCAAAGGACTTCAAGTGGCTTCTTCAACACAAGAGGAAGAGGAAGATCAAGCGCTAGAGGTACGAGAGGCTACTACAACTACAACCAAAGACAAAGGAGTGAAGATAATAAGAACAATTGCTATATATGTGGAAGGTATGGACACTATGCCAAAGATTGTTATCAAAATGAAAATAATCAAGGTGGTAATCGAAGAGGAGGCTATTCAAGAAGAGGTAAACAACAAGGAAATTATGCAGTTGAAGGTAAAAGTGATGATTATGATTCTCTTCTTATGATGAATGTAGAAACTAAGATGAATTCCAATAGTGATGTATGGTATGTAGATAGTGGTTGTTCTAATCACATGTCTCATGATGCTTCATGGTTTTCTAATATGCATAATCCGTCATGTAAAGGTCATGTTGAAACAGGAGATGATACAACACATAAGATTATGCAGGTTGGAGATGTTGTTATGCAGGATAAGAGCAAGAAAAATTGCTTGAAGGATGTACTTTATGTGCCAACGATCACTAAGAATTTGATGTCGGTTGGTCAAATGGTAGAAAAAGGTCTACAAGTGAGATTTAATCATGCAGGTTGCTTCATTGAGGATCCAAAGCAAAGGAGGTTAATTGCTAGAGGTCAAAAACAAGGTAGATTGTTTACATTCAAGGTAAACCCAAATCATACAAACTATTTCTCTTATGGTATGCATCGAATAGCAGAGCTTGATCTATGGCACAAAAGGATTGGACACATGAATGTACACAGGTTAAAGGAGCTATCAAAGAAGAGGATTGTTGAAGGATTACCTGATCTTACTAAGCAACATATGGTGCATCTTTGTGAAGCATGTCAAATGGGTAAGCAGAGTAGACAACCTTTCAAGCATTCAAGCTATGTAAGTGATGGTTTGCTAGATCTCATACACACAGATGTGTGGGGACCTACTAAAGAGGCATCCTTGATTGGTAATAAGTACTATGTATCATTCATTGATGATCATAGTAGAATGACATTTGTGTATTTCATTAAACATAAGAGTGAGGTCTTTGATTGTTTCAAGAAGTTCAAATCATATGTCGAAAAGCAAACAGGAAGGTATATTAAGAAGCTAAGGTCTGATGGAGGGGGAGAGTATTTCTCTCAAGCTTTTACTGATTTTTTGTATGATGAAGGTATCAAAAGAGAAGTTACATGCAGGTATACTCCACAACAAAATGGAGTCGCAGAAAGAAGAAACAGAATCATAGCAGAAGCATCTAGAAGTATGCTTAATGATATGTGTTTGCCTAGTTATTTTTGGGCTGAAGCTGTTAGCACAAGTGTTTACATTATGAATAGAGTTCCGACTGCTGGAGTTCATCATTTGACACCATATGAGGTATGGCATAGAAGGAAACCAAGTGTAAGTCATTTGAAAGTATTTGGTTGTGTATGTTATGTACATGTACCTAGTGAGGTGAGATCTAAACTTGATGCAAAATCAGAAAAATGTATATTTATTGGTTATGCAGATACTCAAAGAGGATATAGATGCTATAATCCTCATACCAATAAGGTTGTTGTGTCAAGAGATGTAAACTTTGATGAATCACTTTCATGGTATGCAGATAAGAATTGTTTGCAGGTCATGGATGAAAATGAAGAAGGTGTGGTTGAAGGAGATGAATGCATAGTTCAGCCATCAGGAAGTTTAAATGATGAAAGGAGTGGTCTAGATGAAGAAAGAGGATCACCTTTCAATGGAAGATTAAGGCAAGAGTCACCTCCAAGTGTTAAAAGTAAAGGTAAACTCAAACTTGTTGAAGTTAATGATGAAGGAGAGGAAATTAGTGATGTATGTGAGTATGGAGAATCATCAAAGGTTCCTAATAAGAAAGGAAGAGCATATCTACATTGGAGGTAAGAAGAACTTCAAGAGTAAGTAAGCAACCTCAAAGGTATACTTATGAATCTTTCATGAATACTCATTATGCTTTTATGACAAAAGTTGAGCAGGAAAATGAACCCACATGTTATGATGAGGCCAAAGGAGATGAAAAGTGGGAGAAAGCAATGAGAGAAGAAATGGAAGCACTACAGGATAACAAGACTTGGAATTTAGTTCCAAGTACACCAAAGCAAAAGGTAATTGGTTGCAAGTGGGTTTTTAAGATTAAAAGAAATAGTGATGGTAGTGTGTCTAGATATAAGGCTAGACTTGTAGCAAAAGGATATAATCAAACTCAAGGTGTGGACTATGAGGAAACATTTAGTCCAGTAGCAAATATGGCAACAGTGAGAACTTTGTTGGCTTTAGCTGCAAGTAAAAGGTGGAATATATATCAACTTGATATAAAAAATGCCTTTCTTAATGGTGAGTTAAATGAAGAAGTGTATATGTCACAACCAGATGGTTATGTGGATGCAAAATATCCTAATCATGTATGCAGGTTAAAGAAGGCATTGTATGGTCTTAAGCAGGCACCAAGGGCATGGAATGCAAGGTTGGTAAAGTATCTTATGCTGCAAGGATACACAGCGAGTCATGCTGATCCTTCACTTTATGTAAAACATGTAGATGGCATGTGTGTCTATGTATGCATTTATGTGGATGACTTGTTGATTACAGGGAATGATGGAAAAGCAATTGATGAGATAAAAGGTAATTTGGGAAAGGAATTTAAAATTTCAGATCTTGGTTTGCTCAGATACTTTCTTGGGATTGAAATTGTGTATAGCGATGAAGGTATGTGGTTGATACAAAGAAAGTATATATGTGATATGCTGAAAAGGTTTGGTATGCAGGAATGTAAATTTGTTTCTACTCCAATGGAATGTAATGTAAAGCTGAGTGCAAAGGAAGGTGATGAGTTGCATGATATGAATGTATATAGATCCATGGTAGGATCTTTGATTTATGCAACAAAAACTAGACCTGATATATGTTATGCAGTGGGAGTATTGTCACAGTTTATGCATGAACCTAGAGTACCTCATATGCATGCAGCGAAAAGAGTGCTTAGGTATTTGAAAGGTACCATGAACGAAGGATTATTTTATAGTCATGATGTTGATCTAACTCTTAAAGTCTTTAGTGATGCAGATTGGGCTGGAAGCAAAGATGACAGAAGATCCACAAGTGGATATGTGGTAATAGCAGGAAACAAGACATTAACATGGAGTTCAAAGAAACAGCCTACAGTTGCTTTATCTTCTACAGAGGCTGAGTATAGAGGTTTAGCATTGGCTACTACTGAGGTTATGTGGTTTAAAAAGTTGTTTCATGACTTGAATGTGCAGGTTGATGTACCACTGATATATGGGGATAACTTGAGCAGCATTCATATGACCTCAAATCCTATTTTTCATGCTAGAACAAAGCATATAGAGGTTCACTATCATTATGTTCGAGAGAAGGCCATGAACAATGAAGTGCAGGTTTCTTTTGTTGGAACAAAGGATCAAGTTGCAGATATCTTCACCAAATCCTTGGATGGACCAAAGGTTCAAAGATTCAACTATATTCTTGGCATGAAGGAAATACCCTTTGAAACTTGAGGGGGAGAATGTTGCAAACATTTGTTTTATATAGGGTACAAGTTTCAAATTATGTAAATACCTTTGGGAAGTCTTCAAATACTTCAAGAAGGCTCATATTATTCATAAAATGTAGCAAAAATACCACGTGAGTTCTAGAACATGGTGAGTCAAATTAGTGAGTCACAAGGGAGCTTCAGTGGTGTCCTAGTGGAAGGTCGATGTGGCTAGTTCTCAAAGTCCATCAATACTTTGCTTATTTGAGCACTTGAGTCATGTAATACCTCCATCCAAGTGTCTACCACGAATTTAGATGTATTAAGAAGGTTTTAGATTAGTTTCCCATGCTATAAAAAGAGGAGAAAAGTCGTGATCTTGTGGGATGTCCAAGAGAGTATCTCTATGCTACTCTAGTTTTTGTATGCAGAGCTTGCAGAGCTTGTATCTCCCTCATTATATATCCAAATTACATGTTTGATAGCTCATTTGAAAGCTCTTCGTGTCTACTTTCATAGTACCAATTTTCATAATCATTGGATTTGTGAGCTGAGAGCAACACTCTCTGCAAGTAGTGTGTGTTCTCTGTTTTTTATCCCTGCTGAAGGTCTCCATTAAACATCCAACTTGCAGAGGTCATATCTCCTTGTGTATGTATCCAAATCATGTGTTCTTTGGCTTGTTAGAAAGCTCTCCAAGTCTATTTGTATTCTGGAAATTTTCAGATTCATTGGAGTTGTGAGTTAAGAGCAGTAGTCTCTGCAAGTGATGTATGTCCTCAGGTTCATCTCTGTTTCAAGGTCTCCATTAAAGCTGCATATTGCAGAGTTCATAGCTCATTGAGTATTTATCCAAATTGAGTGTTCTTTGGCTCATTGGAAAGCTCTTGGTCTTTAGTATATGTGGTTAAAACAGTTTTAAAAACTTTTGAGTGAGTAGAGAGTAGTAAGCTCTGCAAGCATGACTGGTTTTCTATGATGAAGTTTGTGAGAAGGTCAACTTGTTCCTAGGGGGTTCCACCTACTTCCTGCTATACTTTGGAGGTCAATAAACTCCAACAAGGGAATCAATTCACTTTCCTACAATCTAGAAAAAGTGAAGATCTAGTTTGATCTACTTTTAGATGATTGATTGATTCATTGATTGCAACTCGACCACCTCAAATTCATGGAAGATTAGCTATCTTTTTCTACTTTTACATATGTAAAGCTCTAGGCTTTTACAATGGTAAAAGATCCATGAAAAATAGTTTAAAAAAATACAATAAATGAGCATAGGTAAAAGAACACTTCAATGGATATTATTTCGATGTAATCCAAGCGATAGCTTTTGATGTAGATCAAATCCACCTCAAGCATAGTGTAAGCTTGATGTTCCAACACAAATTACTAGCTATGGGATTCATTTATGAGATGAACACATGGAATGGGTTTCTCCATTAGTGGTAGTGAATGGCAACTTAGGGTTCGCATGAACTTGAAAAAAACTCATGGTGCCACCATGAGAGATAGTTACCCATTGCTGACCATTGATCATCTTTTGGAAAGAGTAGCACACAAGGAAGTGTATAGATTCCTTGATGGTTTTTCAAGCTATTAACAAGTAGCCATTTTAATCTATAAGTATGTTGACCATGGCACGTATTTGTCCTAAAAGATTTATAAACTTTATGGCTTGTTTTGGAAAAAAGTGACGTATTTCGATGCCGTGCACCACACTAGACTCTCCTTCTCGAGAGCTCCACGACGATATGCTCAAAGTAGAAAACCGAGCTCCTGTCGCCACACACAGTACTCCGCACAGATGTTGTAGAATACGCAGAAAACGCAGTACACAGGGAGCACGAAGACAGACTTCTTAGGTCTTACAAATGCGGTCGAACTTACAGTCTGTGACTGACCAGGCCACTATATGTTTTATTAAAGAACATATACAAAGAAGTGTCCGGTGGCCATTTGGCCTTTCACATGGACACTAACGGTAACAATCTCCCACTAAAGGCCAATATGGCCAGAGTAACTATGGGAGAAAAAAGAAAGAATGATAAAGAATACCTGAGTGTAAGTATACAAACTATACCTCCCACCTGATGGGCATGTTACACAGTATACAAGTGACTGCGTAAGATCAAGAATCAAGTAACCCCCATCAAGTGACAACAGTGTCGAAAGCTATCCTGTGGTAGAGCTTTAGTCAAAGCATCTGCAGCATTATCTCGAGTGTGAACCTTCTCAAGAATAATGCTCTCAGTGGCTAAGCAATCTCTAATGAAGTGATACCTCACCTCAATGTGCTTGGTCTTTGCATGATAGACCGGATTCTTAGCCAAAGCAATGGCACTCTGACTATCACTGAGCAAGTGAGGTACATGCTGAGGCAAACCCATATCACAAGCAAGACGAGAAAGCCACAATGCTTCCTTACATGCCTCACTTGCTGCAACATACTCTGCTTCTGTGGTGGAAACAGCTGTACATTCTTGAAGACGAGATCTCCAAGAGATAGCACCTCCAGCAAAATGAAAGATGTACCCTGATGTAGACTTACGATTGTCTACACAACCAGCATAGTCAGAATCTGTGTAACCAATAATGGATGCTTTCCCTCTACCTAAGCATAGACACTTGTCCTTAGTGCCACTCAGATATCTCAAAATCATTTTGACCGCTTCCCAATGTTTCTTGCCAGGATTAGACATATATCTGCTCACAACTCCCACTGCAAATGCAATGTCTGGTCTCGTAGCTACCATAGCATACATGAGACTACCAACAGCAGACTGATAGGGAATTTTGGTCATGAATTCCTTTTCCTCATCTGATTTGGGGCAGTCATCCTTGCTCAATTTCACATATGTGGGTAAAGGTGTACTCAATGCCTTTCCACCCTGCATATTGAATCGATGAAGTACTTTGGATATATACTCACTTTGAGACAAGTATATGCATCTTTTACTCCTATCACGAGTAATGCGCATGCCAAGAATATGTTTGGCATCCCCCAAATCCTTCATATCAAATGTCTGACTCAACTTCTTTTTGAGAATTTACAAATCATAAGAGGACTTCCCAGCAATCAACATATCATCGACGTAAAGTATCAAGCATATCAAGCTGCCATCAGAACATCTCTTTGTGTAGAGACAATGATCCTCATTGCTCCGAGAATAGCCTTGGGACTTCATAAAAGCATCAAACTTTTGGTACCATTGTCTAGGAGACTGTTTAAGTCCATACAAGCTCTTCTTGAGCTTACAAACTAGACTTTCCTTGCCAGGAACTACATAACCCTCTGGTTGTTCCATATAGATCTCATCTGTAAGATCTCCATGCAAGAAAGCTGTTTTCACATCCATTTGGACTAGCTCTAAGTCCTCCATTGCAACGAATCCAAGCAACATGCGCAAAGTAGTCATCTTGACCACTGGGGAGAAGATTTCCTCAAAATCAACACCATGTTGTTGCTTAAAACCCTTTGCAACAAGTCGTGCTTTATATTTTGGAGAAGCACTATCTGATGTGAATTTCAGCTTATATACCCATTTACATGGTAAAGCTTTCCTTCCCTTTGGCAAAGGTACTAAGTCCCAAGTACCATTCTTGTGAATAGAATCCAACTCACTCTTCATGGCATGCTCCCACTTGACATGATCCTCTGTCTGCATAGCCTCTTTGTAGCAAGAGGGCTCACCGGCATCTGTTAGCATAACAAAATCTAAACCTGGAACATATCTATCAGGTGGGTATGAGACACGTGCAGAACGTCTCAATGGTTGCTGAACAGGAACATGTGCAGACTGATCTGAATGGACATTCTCTTGAACATCCCTATGTGCAGCATTTTTATGCATGCTAACCGGAGGACTAGTATCCTCAAACACCACTCTTCTCACTTCAACCTCCTTAATCGGCTGTTTATGCATCTTAGACTCATTAAAAATGACATCACTACTTCTGATCACTGACCGTGTTTCAGGATCCCATAAGCGATATCCAAATTGTCCTTCTCGACCATATCCAAGAAAAATGCATTTCTTTGACTTATGGTCCAACTTCTGTCTAAGATTCTTGGGTATATGAACATATGCTTCACACCCAAAAACTCGAAGATGATCATAATATGGTGGTTTCCCTGTCCATAACTCTTGTGCCACTTTCAGACCTTTGGCAGTACTAGGTGAAAGGTTAATCACATGAACTGCAGTCAATACTGCTTCTGCCCAAAAACCTTGTGAGAGGTTTGCATGATGCAACATAGAGACTACTCTATCTTGAATAGTTCTATTCATCCTCTCAGCTACACCATTCTGTACTGGGGTATAAGGAGCTGTAAACTCTCTACGAATCCCTCTACACTGACAGAAAAGGCTGAATTCATGTGAGGTATACTCACCCCCATTATCTGAACGTAAAGCCTTAAGCTTAGTTCCTTTTTCAGTCTCAACTGAAGCAAGCCATTTTCTGAAAGTAGGGAATACATCATCCTTCGATTTGATAGGATATACCCAGACTTTTCTAGTAGCATCATCTATGAAAGTAACAAAGTAAAGAGAACCACCTAAGGACCTAGTGGGCATAGGACCACACACATCTGTATGAACAAGATCTAAAGGCTGAATTGAAGAGTCAATGTGCGTTTTATGCACATTTCTGGTTTGCTTTCCATATTGACAATGCTCACAAAATGAAAAATCAGAGAAAGATAACACAGGTAAGTAGCCAGAACGAGAAAGATTTTCCATTCCACTACGAGATATATGGCCCAAACGACCATGCCAAATACAAGCCATAGGCTGTTCAGTAACAGCTAACAAGTGTTCTTTCTGTGATACAAATAAAGGGTAAAGTGAGCCAACTTTCCTCCCTTTTGCAATAACCATATTGCCCTTTGATATACGAAAGGACTGAGCATAGAAGACCACCTTGTAACCAAGGTCATCAAGTTGACCAACTGACATCAAACTGCATGATAACTAAGGTACATGGCGTACATTATGCATAGTAAATTTTGAACCGTCAATGAACTGCACAACCACATCTCCAATCCCCACAACATCACACTGGTAAGAGTCACCAAGTCTCACGGTACCAAGAGACTTTGCTGCATAATTAGAGAACCATTCTCTATGTGGTGTCACATGGAAAGAAGCACCAGAATCTAGCAGCCAGGTGTGGGAAAAAGAATCAGCCATAAGTGCCTCAGATGGCACAGTACTATCAAGTGTCAACACATCAGCATCATCAGAAATAGCATTAATTTCTTCAATCTTCACAGTCGAAGTAGATGGTGTAGGTAACTGTTTAACATGCCCATCAACATTCTGTCCTTTACCTTTAGCATTCTTTAATGCATAACAGTCTTTCTTCATGTGTCCTTTCTTATGACAATAATGGCATTCAATATCCCTCTTCCTTGATTTACTTCTGCTCTTATTCCGTTGACCATTCTTTTCCTTGTTCTTGCTCCTGCCACGTTGTTGATTCTTTCCTTGGTAAGAATCACGAACATTATATGCATCTCCACTCTGAGTGCCAACCATAGATTTTCTACGAATCTCCTCACTCAAGAGTGCTCCACATATGTCATCATAGACGAGTTTACCACCTGGTGCACTATTGCTAATAGCTGTGCAAAATGTATCCCATGATGATGGCAGGGTGCATAACAGCAATACTGCTTTCATTTCATTGTCCATATCCATTTTCTGAGCCTGTAACTGGGAGAATATGGCATCAAACTCATTTAGATGAGCAACAACACTATCTGTGTCCTTCATACGAAGGTCGTATAATTTTCTCATCAGATATACTTTATTTGATGCCGTCTCTTTTTCATATGTATTGCATAACTTCTTCCAAAGCTCCTCTGCACTTTCACAGTCTAATACTGTAAAGTAAAGATTATCTGCTAGGTGCAAGCGAATGGTAGACCTGGCCATTTCATCTAACTCATCCCAATCATCTTCATCCATGTCAGCAGGCTTCTTTGAAATCCCATTTACTGGCTTCCATTGCCTTCTTTGAATCAGCACATCTTTAATCTGATTCTTCCATAGAGCAAAGTTTGTGCCATCAAATTTTCGGATCTCAAAATGGTCTTTGCCCTGCAAGTTATAGCTCCTCCTCGGAACGCTAGCACTAGACCCTGATCCACCGGATGTGCCTGAGACCTCTGATGCCATGATCGTAGAGAACTGAATAGAATGATAATGGAGCTAGAAGAGTCCAAACACCAACAAATAAGTGTATCAAGGAGTAAATCGACCACTATATAGTTGACTAAACCAGAAATCTGGAAAAATTTTGCCAGAGTATCCTCTGCAAAATTAGCATATGACCAGTGTCAAAGTATCATAAAACTGCAAGTACTAACATGTCTACCTCCATAGTGAATCACTGACTCCACTGCATATAATCAGTTACCCAATAGAAGCCAACTAGGCTTATCGAGCACCTATGAACAACTATCATACATCTCCTATGGCGAGGCTGGGTAAGTCTTCCACCTGCATCACCGAAGAGACCCCGACATCTGGGTGTCTCCCAGTTAAGAAAACCTCACCACGACCCTCTTTATCAAACGTAAAAGGCTTTATGCAAAGAACGTAACCGCTATATCAATGCCCACATGGACGTACATAAGCGGTATCCACAGAAGCGTACATGGTGTGTATGTGCTCAATATATGCAGTAAAATGACACTGAAAGGCTGAATACACAGCCCAAAAAACTAGCCAATAACACCTGCAAGTGTCTGTCAACTCTGATGTTTTAGGCTTTAAAAACCTGCATAAATTTGCAGCGACTGCTCCCACCAAAACTGAAAACCCCTCGAGAAACCTGTAGTTTTACGAGTGTGGCTGAAAATACAGCCCCAAAGGTTGATATTTATTGTCTGAGAAGTACAAGGAACACTCTTCTTGATGTTCTTGGACCTGTGTGAAGAGAACTACATGCGAAAGTACTCCAAAATGGCTCCAAAAACACCCCAAAATTGCTTCAGAAATAGGCTTTAAAAGCAAAAATGAAGCTTTGAGGGACCAAAACTTGTTCAAGGTAATGCCAACCTTAGTCTTTCCCCTTCTTCAAACACCACAAGAGTGTAGCTTAGTGGCAAGAGATTGCCGCGGTTAAGCGAGCTCTGGGGGGAACAGTACTGGGATGGGTGACCTCCCGGGAAGTACCGGGAACCTCTATATTCCTTGATCGTTGAGGTCCTCCCTCGCGCGCAGCCAACGGCGCCAACGGTGACTTCGGTGACTCGAATGACAAGGTATGCCAAGGTCTATGCCTTGGTCGCCGCCTTAGTCACCACACTAGACTCTCCTTCTCGAGAGCTCCACGACAATATGCTCAAAGTAGAAAACCGAGCTCCTGTCGCCACACACAGTACTCCGCACAGATGTTGTAGAATACGCAGAAAACGCAGTACACAGGGAGCACGAAGACAGACTTCTTAGGTCTTACAAATGCGGTCGAACTTACAGTCTGTGACTGACCAGGCCACTATATGTTTTATTAAAGAACATATACAAAGAAGTGTCCGGTGGCCATTTGGCCTTTCACATGGACACTAACGGTAACAAAAAGTTCATGGATCAATGAAGATTCCTTTCTTGGAACTTCTTTTATTCCCAAAAGTAAAGTTCACTTGGAATATGATAGGAATAGTGTGTGATTCATGAAATAGAAGACTATGCTATTTCATTCAATAGCTTATCTTTAGGAAGTTTCCCAATTCCTAAAGATCACTTGCCTAGGTTTCCTCTTAAGCCAAAAATAACTGAAATGCAACCACCAAGTAACTCTCGAGTCCTTCTAAAAGGAAGAGTGTAGTCAAAGTTTCCATGTTTTCTTAGCAAGCTACATCATTATTAGAGTTGCAATCATGGAACATAATATCCATCTATTGAGCATGAAAGTTCAATTGAAGTTATCTATTGAACTTTGAAAGTTGATTTATGTTAAGCTTCATTACTCTTATTTGATTTCCATCACGTCTTGGGATAGAATCAAGTGAGAGCATTCACTTCAAAGTGCTCACGAAACCAGGGAAACTTTTCTCAAGTTATTTCCTACTTGGATGAATGAGAAATTACACAAGCAAGTGTAAATTCTCTTTCTAAAATTAACTTTATGATTCCCTAAGTATCTTCTAGACTTAGATTCATCATAAAGTTTAGAAGTTTGCAATTCATATTTTCTTGCTCATCAAGATGGCAAAAGTGAATTCGTGACTTCTTATGCCTACTTTTACTAAGAAAGTTTTCTAACATACTTAATGGAGCTCATCATTAAGTATGTGATACCTAAGGATCACTTTGGGAAAGAATGGACTAGTTACTTGAGTTTCAAGGTAGCTAGTAACTTTGCAACTAGCTAGTTTTACCTCTTCCCAAATGTCTAAGTTGAGCATTTAAAAGTAAGCTAACTACTAGGAAGGTACATTCATTCATCTACTTAGCAAAAAATCATGTACTATCATATGCAAATGCATGTACATGCATGTATGTTTTGGCATGTGTTTCTTTTCATGCCCTAAAATTAGCAATTCTTGAGCATGAAAACATTCTTTTGGAAGGAGAAATGCACAAACAATCATTCATTTCCATGCATAAAAATGAAATGATGGTTCATAGATGTTAACAAGTTCTTGATGAATTTTCCAATACATCTATGCTTGTCCATTTTGCTTTCATTGAATTCATAGTGTTTGCATCATCATTATAAAAAATGTAGAATACTACCATGCTTCAATAATAATTAGATACAAGGTACATGAAAGAAAAGGGCAAAGCAAGAATTGAAATGAAAATATCAACTTGGAGAATACTTATCTCCAGATCAAGCTATGTCTTTGAGAAGATCCACCCTCCTCAGTGGTTTCAATCTATGTTTGATGCTCACATCTTTGCCCCTCTCCAAGCATCTTCATCTTATAAGGAAAGTACAAATCCTTGTGCTAAAAGTGCTTGAAGGATCAAAGTTTCCAATGATATCCTAAATGATCCTCATGCTTTAACCCAAGTGTGAAAGTGCCCAAGCTCAGAACCAGTCCAATATAATTTGCAATAGCTATTGGCTAGGCCGAATAGTCCATGGGTTCCGCTCCAAGGTCCTTGAGTTATACACTAGGGCGAGATAAAAAAAAAACACCAAAAAATATTGATATACTTTCCATGGTGGATCATGTGGCTAGACAAAATTTTCCATATGGATAGGTTGGAGTTTCGAAAGTTGGTTGCATCCTTCCAAGACTACCTTTTTTTTGCTTCATGTGGGTTGTGTGCATGAAAAAGTAATTGAACTTATTCTATCATAATCAAAATGGTGTTGTTGAGTGTGCATGGCACAATGGTTAAGGCTCTTCTCTCTTGCCTCTTGGTCCTGAGTTTGAATTCTGGCCTGCACTCGAGGTGGAATGATATTCACTTTTGTTTTTCACACAAATCTATCAACAGGGAGATATGACTATGCTAAGGGAAAGATGAGATTGCAGATGAATCTCTAAAGGAAGAGATGAAACACTTTTCAATATGGAGAGTGAAGCACTCATGGAAATAAGATTATGGTCTCATCAATGAGGACTATGAAGCATGAAGTATAAGATAATGCAATTGAAAATGCCTCCATGAGATCTTGAGGAAGAAGATGATGAACCAAGATCTGATACCAATGCAAGAGACTAAAGATTACAACCACCACCTGCTAGAGAGATTACTCTCCTCCCAAACATATGCCTTTATATATAGCTCTCTCCATGGGACTGCTTTCTTGGGTAGGTGGATTCCATGTGTTGACCATGTGACTACATGTGTGCCAAGTGTTACACTTAACTAGAGTTAACTCAATTGGATGCTTCTAAAAGGTTCTAGAGATCTTTGGAAAAAACTCACTCCTCATGCTCCCCATGGGAGTTGAACCAAAGACCTTCTCCTTCACATCCTTGAGACTTAACCACTACATTAAGTGGATCAATTGTTTACAAAAGCACATGAGCCATCTACTTCCTTGGTTTCTTCTTCTTTTGTTGCCAAACTAATGGTTGCATACCCCTAAGTGACATAGAAGTATAGATCTTAGGAATCTAGATTTGATCGTGATTGTGTTGAGCCACAAGTAATTGTTTCAGAACCCAAATATGAAATAATGGGACCTTTCCAAAACTGTTCTCAAGGAATATTCAAGCTTATTTTTGTTAGATGGACCTCTTATGAGCTTTGCATCATTTGTCTTGTTGTGCTTTCCTTGAAGGTAGGATGCCTCGAGCTGCTCTAAGAAAACGGGTATTTTGTATCCACATAAGCCTTTCTTGTGCTTGCACTTGAGCAACTTTCTTTGGCACCCAAACTTGCATTATTGTACCGTTATAGGGTGTAGTCAAAGATTGACATGTTAGCAACTTCTTCTTTCTTCTTGTTCTCCTCTGCTTGGATTCAAAACTTTTCTTTGGTATTTGGTTGGGATCGATTTCATTCGAATACTTGTGGTTACAATACAAAGTGGAATTTCCACCTCACTTAAACATTTTGTTTTATATCCTCCCATGCTCGTGAAGTATGCCTCTATTGGTTATACAACTACTTATAGTCTTGCATAATTGATATCAGTATAAATTGTTTTTTGCACTCATATCTATGCAAACTTTATAGATTTACACCTTGATATTTCCCAATCTTGCTTGAATATAGGGTGTCAATGACTTTTTGAGAGGGACTTCTAATAGTTTACATGTAATTGTGGGAAAGAACTTTGTTAGTTCCCTTGCCCATTGGATAACAAAGGATTTCTTGTTGATAACTCTTATCATGAAGAATCATGCTCATAGCCATCTTCATCCCTACATTCTATCATGATTATCACCTAATCATTCACAAAAACATCCAATTTTGCTAAGCTCTCAATCCAAATTTAGGGCCCAAATGCCTTATTTGAAAATTTTGTGGGGCATAGGCAAGGTCCCCCATAGGTCCCTCCTCCTTTTCTTGTGGGATCACAATCTTAAGCCTCTTTTCCTCTCATTCAATCACCTTGAAAATCCATAAGTGGGTGTCCTCATGCATCCATGAACGATTACTTGAACCAATATTTTCGATAGACAATTCATCCATTTACTTATGAATTTGATTTCATTGGAGAGGGATAAGATCTCTAGATGCGAAGCTATGTATGTCTTATAGGTAAAAGGATACTTTTCCCTATTCTTGTACCACCTTCAATTAGTACATAAAAGGTGTCCCCAAGATCATTTCATAGTTACTTGCCTTTTTTAATCAACAAATGGCAAGAGTATATTCGAATTCAACTCCACAAGTTGTTAGTGTGACAATTTTATAATAAGCATATGGGGTACTCTACATGGTCATTTTCCAATTGCACTTTCATTCTTGTGGGTCTCAAAGGATGTTTACCCAATTTTTCCCACATCTCCTTAGTAGTTGTTAACATTCATGCTCCAATATTAGGGAATGTGATCATTGAAGGTGATCAAGAGATAGGTGTTTCCCTAATTCCCTTCAATATAGTCTCTTAGTTTTTCTATAAGGACATTGGATATTGGGTGGCCTACTTAAAAGGCTTGATTCCTCATTCATATGCATTGACACCCTTCAAATGATTAGCTAGCCACTCCCAAAGTTGAGGCTTGAGTGTCAAAAACTTAGTAAGAGTTAGGGTGAAATGGAATTTATCATTTTTTATTTCTTTAGTGGATCATGATTTCTCATCACTACTCATTGGATGCTTGAAATCTCATAGTATGAGCATGATGGAAGTCGCAGGTTTGCTCATATTTTCTAGTATAATTAGCAAAAGCCTTAAGATTGACAGCATCACTTGCTTTCTTTGTTCCATCCCAACTCTTAAACGTTTGTGAAAAGTTATAGAGGCTAAGATTCCATCACTTATTGCACCATAGAATCAAAATCATTTTCATCATCTTCTTATATTGTTCCCACATGAGGTTCATTCTCTCATACGTCTCTATCTTCCTTCTTTTCAATGGTTGATTCTCTTGTTTGGATACCTCTAGGATATGAATAGCAGGAATGGGGGAAGGTGGTTTTCTTCTAGCAATGCTTGAGAAAATTCAATTAATTTCCTAAAAAACTCTAGCCACTTCTTCTCCAAGACCCCCCTTCTATAATACTTTTCATGTTTTTCAATGCTAGATCTTGTTGTTATTCCTAATTGATAGGCTTTTAGAGCATATCCAAGTCTTTAAGTTTTGGATATGCTAGAATTGATCCATCCTGGTTATGTGTTTAATGATCCATCTTGGATCTACTAAAATTGATTTATACTTCACTTGTAATCCCCTTGTGTTGGCATTATCATTTCGACTCTTTAGTGAGATATTCTCTTTAGGTGTTGAGTCTGTCTTCTAAATTTTTTCTACTTATTCAATGTTCTTTTTCCATTTTTGTTTTATCCTCTTCTTTCTATCTTTCCATTTTCCTTCCAAATGGCTTAGAGGGCTTAAGGAGTCTCCTATTGTGACTGGGATAAAGGATCCTTCATCACTTGAATCCTAGGATTTCTATATTCTTCTTCACTTAGACTTGGTTTAGCTTTCTTTATTTTTTTGGGCTCACATTATGGCATTTACTAGCAACATAGTGTCCATGTCACTTCTAGATGGGTCAATGACCTCTACTACATTGATTTGAGTAGGTTGTTGTGCATTGTATGGGTTCTTAGAACAATTTCTAAGAAAACGTTTTTGCTACAATTAGCACAACATGCTTCCCACTTTCTTATAGAAGATGGATTTGACATGGGACAATCTCTAGTTCAATGGTCACCACCATACTACCATCATGTTCTTTTTGACAATGGTGTGTTGAGATATCAAGCTCAACATGTGATGATTGGGCATGACACATATCACTTTTTCATTTCTCTGACATGTATAGTGGTCACGCCGATATATTTCAAGGATACTTTAGTGATCTTTACTAGATATATCTACCAAGAGTGATGGAACATTTGTTTCATGCAAGCTCACTCATTCACGGACATTAGGATTTGCTTTATGTACTACTCTTTGTATATTGTACTAGTTGGATTATTGTTTTATGTCATTCTTGTATATTCCTTTTATGTATTAGAAGAAGATGAAGAATATCATTCTTCATTACCTCAATTTGTGTGTTCTCTTCGTTGAGTTGTGAGAGGGTAAGTGATCTCTCTTACTTATCTCATTTCTCTTGACATGCTATCAAAGCTCATGTGGTTGTAGAGAGCTCATGGAGAAGGTCGATAGTGAAGAGTACATGAAAAGGCATGGAGAAAGCGCACTTCTCAAACGACCTCAAATCTCTACCAAATTTGTGTGTTGGAGCCATTTCAACTTTCATTTTGAGCCGATAAGGTGGGGCCCATAGAGAAAATAGGTCAATTCGCAAAATTGTCACTTGCCTTTCATTCAAACCCACTCAAATATTCCAGATCTAGAATTTCAAGCGATTTTGTGTACTGTTGATACACGAAAACTGTGTTTTTTTAGATCAAATTGTCATGTCAGAGTGTGATAGTGCTCAAGCAGAGGTACTGCTTCTATTATTTTTGCAGTTTTGTGAATTACTGTAGAAATAGCAAACATTGATGGAATAAGTTAGCTTATGAGTGATAAGTTGGACAATAAAACCTTTCATGTTTGAAGATTCAGAATGATGAATTTGCTGATGGGAAAAGGCTACTAGAGGTACATTGACGGACAAAATGAAAAATGATCGATAGTTACTAGAGAGGAATCAGACTACAAACCAATTAAGAACATATGAAGAATGGAATCAAGGAGCACAAAAGGTAACGGATTGGCTCACTATTAGCATACAAGATAGCATGATTGGGCACATATAGGATCCCAAGACTCAAAATGAGGCTTGGAATCTTGTGAAAATAAAAGCACTTGTGAGTCGCTTGCATCTATTGGTGTGAATGTAGATGATGATGATAAGGTGCAAGTGTGCCTTTGTGGTTTAGGAGCTACATATAAGTAGTTCATAATGTCTAATCAGAGCAAGGAAGATATTTCAAATTTTTCTCATCTAGTGTCCATGCTAATTATTGAAGAAAAGAATCTTGGTGTGGACTCAAACTCCCAAGGAAAACCTATTTTTGATCAAGTATTCTACTCTGGTAGAGGAAGAGGTAGAGATAGAGGCTTTAGAAGTGGAAGAGGAAACAATAACCAAGACTAAGGTCAACATCAAAATCATGCAAGAGGTAGAGGCTAGTTTTGAGGTAGGGGGAGCCAAAGAGGCTGCAAAAATTTCCAAACAAATGATTTAGGTAATGACATTAAAGGATGTTGGAATTGTGGTAAACCTTGTCATGTTGAATGTGATTACAAGTTGAAGAATCAAAATAACAGAAGGCAACAAAACAAGTATGCATCCATAAGTGTAGATGATTCAGAGAAGCTATTCATGGTCTAACATCACATGATAAACACAATGTATGCTGATGTTTCAAGATTGTATGGTAATGTCTAGTATGTTGATTTGGGTGCCTCAAATCACATGAAAAAACATGTAGAATGGCTAGTAGTTTGCAAAAATTATCTGTTCCTAGATTTGTTGAAATAGGTGATAAAAAATCATAACCTATCTAGCATATACAAAACATAGCACTATCTATGGAGGATGGGAAGGTAAAACATCGTGCTATTGTGTTCCATGTTCTGAATATAACAAAGAATCTGATTTCTTTTGGAGAAACAGTTGACAAGGGAGTACAAGCCAAGCTCAATGTTGATGGTTTATATGTAGAAAAGTATAAACATAATGGAAGCTTGGTCGCCAAAGGGAACAAAGTTGGTAGGATGTTCACCTTGAATGTGAAACTTCTTGAAATGAACGCAACCATTTTTGCAAAAGGTGCAGGTGTTGTTGTTGATATGGAGATTTGGCACAAGCAAATTGCACGTGCAAATTTGCAGAGGTTGAAGTTGATAGAGTCAAAGGAGTTTGTCAATGGACTACCGAATTTTAAGCTTGCAGAGATGCACAAGGTATGTGCAGCATGTCAATTTGGTAAACAGTCAAGGGTGTCATTTTTGCATGACAAGCATGTTAGTGAGAATGTGCTAGAAATAGCACATACAGATGTTTGGGATCTTACAAAGACCACATCTATGGGAAGTTGCAGATTTTATGTCACCTTCATTGATGACCATAGATGAAAAGTATGGGTATACTTTATGATAGAGAAGAGTGAGGATTTACTCACTTTCAAAATTTTAAGGCTATGGTGGAAAAGTAGATAGGGATGTTCAGACATTAAGATATGATGAAGGAGGTGAATACATGTCAAATGAATTCATTAGCTTTCTAAAATGTCATGGAATTGATGATATTTTTCATGCAAGTACTTATCACAACAAAATGGCATTTCTAAATCCAAAAATAGAAATATTGTAGAAATAGCAAGAGCCTTGATGGATGAGAAGAATATGCCTCATTGTTATTGGGCAGAAGCTGTGCATGCTACTATAAACATCATGAACAAAATTTTGATTGATATTGTACATCAAGTTGCACGAAGAGAAGTTTTGAGGTAAAAAGAAAAACTTATCACATATGAAAGTATTTGGCTATATTGCATATGTACATGTTATAGATGAGTTGAGGATGAAACTTGGCCCAAAAGTAGAAAAATGTATGTTCATTGGGTACTCCCTTGAGCAAAAGGGATATAAATGCTACAACCACTCACACAAAAAGTAAAGGTAAGCAGAGATGTGGTGTTTGATGAAATGTCAAGCTTTTATGCAGATGCCAAGTAGGACTTAATCTTGACTCAAACTGATGAGTCACCAAGCAATAGTTACAACTCAAATCCATGGAGTGGAAGATTGCATGAAAATTTTAGTCTAGAAACTTCATCGACTACATCCAAGAAAGGTAAGGAAAAGCTTTCTTTTGGTAGTAAAACATCTATAGGTTTTGAAGACATTAATGGAGATTTTAGTAGTTCAAAAAAGAGCCTTGATGAGGAAATCAGATTGCCCTCTATGAAGACCCTAGAAGTAAGAAAGGCACATGGAGATGATACAAGGGGAAATGACCCAGGACCAAGAAGATATGGGAGGATGCAGAATTCAATGAAACAATTGATGTTTGACAGTTACATGGCTCATCATTGTGCCTACATGACCAAGGTAATACAAGATGCTGAAGCTTGTTGTTTTGAAGATGCAAATGGAAATGCAGATTGGGAGAAAGCTATGGATGAGGAGATGGTTGCATTTTATGGAAATGAAACATGGAAGCTAGTTCCATTGCATCAAGGAACCCATAGGCTACAAGTGGGTTTACAAGGTGAAGCACAATGTTGATGGTAGCATAAGCAATTATAAAGCACGATTGGTAGAAAAAGGATATGCATAGAGAGTGGCATTGATAATGAACAAATGTTTCAACCCTATAGCTAAAATGGTGACTGTTGAAGCACTTGTTGCACTAGCTACAACACATGGATCGATTTTGCATCAGATGGATGTGAAGAATGCTTTCTTACATGTGAGTTGCAGGAAGAAGTATACATGGACCAACCACAAGAATATGAGGATTCAAAGCACTCAACATATGTTTGCAGGTTGCTGAGATGGTTGCACTTTATGGAAATGAAACATGGAAGCTAGTTCCATTGCATCAAGGAACCCATAGGCTACAAGTGGGTTTACAAGGTGAAGCACAATGTTGATGGTAGCATAAGCAATTATAAAGCACGATTGGTAGAAAAAGGATATGCATAGAGAGATGGCATTAATAATGAACAAATGTTTCAACCCTATAGCTAAAATGGTGACTGTTGAAGCACTTGTTGCACTAGCTACAATAGATGGATCGATTTTGCATCAGATGGATGTGAAGAATACTTTCTTACATGTGAGTTGCAGGAAGAAGTATACATGGAACAACCACAAGAATATGAGGATTCAAAGCACTCAACATATGTTTGCAGGTTGCTGAAGGCTTTGTATGGGCTTAAGCAAGCCCCTTGGGCTTGACATGCAAGGGTTGCAAATTACTTATCCACCATTTGATTTTTTATGTGTGATGCAGATAATTCATTATATGCAAGGAAGGGTGATGATGGCATCATGATTGTTGTGATTTATGTTGATGAATTTATTGTAGGTGGTGATAATGAAGAAAGCATTGAAGAGGTAAAGAAACTCCGTATGCAAGAATTTGACATGAAAGGTCTTGGTGTGCTGCACTATTTTTTGGCATTGAGTTTATACATACAAAAATAGGTATATGGATGTCGGAATGGCAATACATCTTGAGTATGCTACAAAAGTATGGTATGGCTGATTGAAAACTAGTTTCTATGCCATTAGATTAGAATTTGAAGTTGGATAGTGGAAAATGCTAATATGTATAGGAAAATTATGGGAAGTTTGATATATTTCACAATTACAAGGCTTGATCTAAGCTACACTATTGGACTAGAAAGTCAATTTATGTAGGTTCCCAAGAAACCACATGTACATGCTTTGAGACACACTCTACAATATGTGAGTGCTACTTTGGATTATTCATTGTTTTATGAAGTTGGTGCAAAATTGCAAGTTCATGGATACACTGATGTTGATTGGGTTGCTAGCATTCTAGATAAGAGATCTATTAGTGGCTTTCTATTCTCACTTGGGAGTGTAGCAATTACATGGAGTAGTAAGAAGCAACCCACTATTGCTTTGTCAAGGTAGAGAGGCTGAGTATAGAGGTGCTACAATGGTAGAATGTGAAGCATCATGGCTAGAGATGCTATTTGCAGATTTAGGTGTGGAAGTGCAAAATTCTATGATGATCTATTATGATAATCTTAGTAGCATATAGCTAGCACAAAACCCTAGTTTTCATGCTAGAACAAAGCATATCAAGGTACATTACCATTTCATAAAGGAAAAGGTATTAGGAGGTGAATATTGATCTTGTTTATGTGAGGACAGATGAGTAGGTTGTTGATATTTTCAACAAAGCACTTGGAACAGAGAAGCTAAAGAAGTTTTGAAAGATGCTTGGATTACAAGACATGAAGTTGAGCTTGAGGGGGAGTGTTGAGATATCAAGCTCAAGATGTGATGATTGGGGATGACACATATCACTTTTTCGTTTCTCTGACATGTATAATGGTCATGTGGGTATCTGTTAGGGATACTTTAGTGAGCTTTACTAGATTTATATACCGAGAGTGAAGGCACATTTGTTTAATGCTAGCTCACTCATTCGGGGACATTATAATTTTCCTTATCTACTGTTCTTTGTATATTGCACTAGTTGTATTCTTGTTTTAGGTCATTCTTGTATATTCCTTTTATGTAATAGAACAAGAAGAAGAAGATCATTCTTCTTTGCCTCAATCTATGTATGCTTCTCTTTGAGTGTAAGAGGGTGCAAGTGAGCTCTCTTCCTTACCTCATTTCAATTGAGATCATGGTCTAGGAGTTTGACAAGATAGAGAAAGAGCTCTAAACGTAGTGCACATCAAGTTAGCATACTCTAGTCCATAAGGATTTGAGCAGTTGTCATAGTCATTGTACTACTATTCATAGAAGGTCCCATAATTTGTAGAGGGAACTTCATAGTAGAAATGATCATAATACTATCTGACATAGCCATGATTGGATGAGTTACTGGCACTAATGCTTGTTCATTGCTCTCTTCAGGTTGAGCATATTTTATGGGCACTATGCTCTAAGGATGAGGAGGTTGTTGTCCTAAAATAGGTTGAGGTGGAGGGTAGCTTTATTGCTCATAATTCCTTTGAGCAAGTGGGGGTCCTTGATACTGAGGGTAACTTGAAGCCTCCCTTGGTTGATCTCTTGATGGATAAGCATAAGGTCTATAAGGATACCAAAGAGGTTGCTTTACATGTTGTCGGTTATAGTGACAATTCTTAGTGGTATGATCAGTACATTTTTGCTCAATATGGTAGTATAAGATTGGACCCTACATCTCTCATCTTCTATAAGTCAAAGAAGGTATGCTAGATATTCCTCCCCTTAGAAAAGCTTTGGTTGGGTGGTCTTCTACACATTGTAGACATCTTGTGAGCATAAGTACCCTCCTTGGTTGATTAGAGTATGATTGAGAAATGGTGTGAGTTTGCAGCCCAATATTTTTAGCCACTATATCAGGAAACTCTTCCACTGAGGGAGTGCGAGATGGGGTTATACTAGAGGCATCACCAAACTTCATTGAAGCTTGGGATAATTTTAGGTTCTTATATATATTTTCCTCTAGGTCTATGCCCCCATTCAAACATGCATCACTATTGTCAGACCTCTCGATATATACAAATTCCTTAATCCTTGACTTAACAATCCATCTAAAAATAGAGATATTATTCCTACTTGAGAAGGTCATTCTTTCTCTAGACATCTATCCAAATATTATTTGAAATGTGTGGCCACTAGCCTTATTGTTTCATGATTGATCTATATAAAAAATTTCCCTTTTGGTTTTTTTCTTTCCCCTGTTTTTTTTCTTCCTCAAATATTTTCCTTCCACGATTCTTTGGATCAAGGATTAAATATCATGCCTCACTTCTCTCTTAGAAAATTCTCAAACAAGATCTTCCATGAGCTGATCTATGTTGGAAAAAATAGTTATGTTCAATGACTAAAATCAAGATAAATCCATACTCATCAAATTCAAATCAAATGCTTAAAACTGGGTAAAGAATGCATCTGCTTAACCTTGAATACTTGTTTGAATTCTACCACGTGATCAGATGGATCTTTAGAAAAATTAGTGGTTCTTCATGCATTTTGATACATGAGAAGGTCTAAGTCTCCTTCTACCATCTATCAAAGTCGGGACTGCTTGTATCATTGGATTCATGCTTGAAATCGACCCATAATAGTTCTATTGAGAAGTAGTGGTCTGATAGGGATAGATCCTCTAAATATAGGATTTGGCATGTAAGTCAAGATGGCTAAAGGAGAAGGCATATGTGGGCTCTCCAAAATAAATTGATGTTAGATGAGACTCAAATCTTTATGGTAACTCCTTATGGCTTGTTGACTCAAGTGTGGACACACCCTTGTGATCCACTACCTAAACTAGGGTCATTGTGCTTAGTAGCTTAGTGGCTCATTGTGCTTCCCTTAGTTGTTTCATCCCTCTCTATGGTCTTGGTAGCCCCTTAGCACTTGCACAAATCTTTTAGAGGCCCCTTGGATCCTGCACTCTCACTAAATGTTCAACTTCAAAAAAATATATACTTAAAAGCAAGAGCCATAGAGCTAAAAGAAATAGACATTGGGGCTGAAATTTATGTCCATTCAAGGAACATCTGCTCAAGATAGGATGGCATGATTTTTTGTGGTCTTTGAAAGAACTTGGAGAAGCTTATAGGAGGTAGAAAAGTGAGTTGTGAAGTGATGAAGTTCAGTCCAGCCAACCAGCACAAGATCAGCCCTTGAACTTATGGAGACTCAAATAGATCTTATAGGCATGCCATAAGTGCAATAAAATGCACTATGTACTTTGGAGAATCAAGGAGAAAGAGTTGATAAAAACAAATAGGTTTGCGCATTGACTAGCTCAAAAAACTTACTATATTTGGATGAGACAATCAACTTCAAATGCTCATAGCGACCAGCGTGATAAAATTAGAAAAAATCCTTTTGAAGGAGTGATGCACATAGGGTTGAGTGTATAGAATGCACAAGTGTACAAGAAATAAGCAAAATATGCTTTTGATTGTTGTAACCATATGCACAAGAGAGAAGCCTTGTATGTGAGGATACATCACATGTATACCTTGTGTTTGTACTCACAATTACTTTCAAAAAAACATTACTTGTGAATTCACAAACGTTACAAAAGAAGTGGCATCATGCTCTTCTCTTTATCATAGTTTTCAGTATATGATGATTGTATCCTCTTATACATACATGCTTACAAGTAAACATCAGGCCAAACCATTGGCCATAGTTGATCATCTCTATCAAACTAAGCATTCAATCCACTGAAGTGCAATCTTTCTTAAGGGAGACATGTCACTGCAAGGTCTCGAAAGCAGTCATATGCTCAATCCATTTAAGTGCAATTTGGCTAGGGGGATCCATGTCACTGCAAGGTCTCCAAAGCAGCCAACCATTGAAGCTTTCTAACAATTGCTTGTTATATTTGAAAGACATAAATTCGAGTTAATAATGGGTTGTTGGAACAGACAAGAATGGGAGATTGAATGATAAAAAAATTAATAGAAATTATTTGATTGATAGGATTCCAGTCATGGTGATATCTTCTTAATGAAGAGATCAAGGATGTGAAGAATAGGTTTCACTTGAAAAAGGCCATTCTACTTTTGACATTGGTGGATATTTTATTCTTCGAGCTCTTAGATGGGCATGATAAACAAAGAGGAGCAATTCAAAAGGCCGATTTGCACATCCCTATGTGATGGTTAAGGTTTGTTGGCAGGAAATCAGTTCTTAAGGTCTCTATCTTCCAACTTGGAAAAAAAATAGGGAGGGTGTGTAATATTTCCCATCTTGTGTATTATATATCTCTTTGGGCTAGTTAAAGAAAAATCCCATTCTTGTAGCCTAGGCATCTTCTTCTTTGCATAGCCCTTGAGCACATCACTCAAAACTTGCATCTTTTGCATATGTTTAAATAATTGCATCTAAGGTTGTATTCATAGCACCACTCTCCAAAGCTATGCATTAGACACAAATTGCTTGATAACCTATGCACTACACTTACTAGTCCCCTTATGAATACTTCCAATGACCAAAGCGTGCATGCCAAATCTTTGCATCTGACATAGCCTGAGAATCATGTACTACACATGCCGAATCATTCACAGATATTTCATAGTCTATGAGCTTATACAGCCCACGACATAAAATGCCAGAAGCAATAATCACATCGCCATTTGACAGATCATGAACTGTACACCTGTCATCAACAAATTTTACAACCAAGCCAATCTTGGCTAATGCAGAAACTGATAACAGATTTTTCTTGATCCCTGGCACAAACAAAGCATCTGACAAAGTGAAAGAACTACCATCAGCAGTAGTCAAAATGATCTTACCAACTCCCATAACAGGATAAGAGGAGTTGTTGGTGCATGTAACAGTATTCCCTGTAGGGGAAGGCTCGAGTGAAGAGAAGAAACTGCGCTGCAAGGTAATATGTTTGGTCGCCCCACTGTCAAAGTACCAAACATCTGAGTCTACTGCAGACATGCACTGCTCATGAGAAGATGGGTCAAAACTACAAACAGTAGTAAACGCCCATTCTTCTTCCTGCACAAGATTAGCAGACTCCGTTTTTGGTGTAGAGGCGTCTATAACAACCATTCCAGCCTCTTTCTTCTTTGCCTCTTTAGCAGCCAGTTTTGGAAAACTCTTTATGATATGATCATTCGCTTTACAGTACTTGCAAAACAATTTCTGGTTTTCTGATTTTTTCTCATCTTTATCATGGTTCTTCAAATGTGCAGCATTTGCATATTTCTGCTTACTAGTAGAAGAGCCCCATTTTCCTTTGCCCTTCTGACTAGCCAGGAAAGCTTGATCTGCAACACGCATAATGGACCTATTTTGCCTAGACTGATCTTCTTGCAATAGAACAGAGACTAACTCCTCAAATAACAAGGCATTTGGAGTGCGTTTCATCATCAACCGAAGAGTAGAAGCAAAACTCTAATATGAATCAGGAAGACCATTCAGAATGGTCTACACAAGTGAGCTATCTGGTATAACCTCATCAACAGAAATCAACTATTCCTTCAAGTCTTTGATCTTTGTTAAAAAATTGTCCATAGAATCAACTTCATTCATGTGCTCACTCTCCAACTATTTTCGGAGGTAAGCAACACGAGCCTCATTCCTAGCTTGGTACAATGTGGTAAGTGTATCCCAAGCATCCTTTACTGTTCTGCAAGAGCGAATGTGAGGAACAATGGCACGTTTGACAGACAAAGCTATCAATGCATGTGCCTAGGCATCTCTGCCATCCCAATGAATATGCTCTACAGTAGGTGTAGCAGAACAAGAATATGTAGAATATCATCATCTTCGATACCTTCTGCCTCAACTTCTGTACCTGCAGTTGTAACAGTTGCAGGTGTGATAGGACGTTTTTCAACACCCTGCACAATGTTCCACAGTCTTTTTGCAACCAATACATGTCGCATCATATAAGCCCATAACGGGTAGTTTGTACCATCCAACTTATCCTCAACAAGCAACATACGAAATACATCATTGCTTTCAGCCATGGCCGGTGACTAAAATACCTTGATGCAGAAAATTGATTGTATCTCAAAAAGTTGAACAGAACTGCCCAGACAAATTCCACTAGACCTGTAGCAGACTTCGAGACGTATATACTGGCGAATAGAAACTGGTATATACCTTTGGCACAAAAAGATGAAATAGCCTGCACAAGCGCTACGATAGTGCGTTCGGAGACCGAAACGAGCTTAGATCGTGATTTCGGCACCACAGCACGAAGTCGTTTTGATCTCAAAAACACGCTGAGTATGCTCACCAAAATTCGTGCAATTTTGAGATTGCAACTGGAGGAGTGTCGATGGCGCCCTAGATGAAGCGACGACCTGCTCTGATACCAATTGTTGGAGTTAGACGTCTGGGAAAGCACGCGAACAGCACAAGGAAGAAGAAGAAGCTTGGAACACAACACACAATACTGAATGTATTACTAGAGAATGTACAAAGATAAGTAGCCCATGAGGGTAATAGGCATATATACAAGCCCGGGAAAAAAAACCTCCTAAAGAGGAAAAAAGTGCCCCGACGGTCCTAGTGTGTTCACACACATCACTACCTAAATATATCAACACTTACTAAGCATAGTATTGTATGTGCCAATCATTACCAAAAACCTCATAAGTGTAAGTCAGATTGTTGAGAAGGGATTGCAGGTTAGATTCATCAAATGTGGAGCATTTGCTAAAGAATCACATGAAGGATTCAAGAAGATATAAAGAGGAGAAAAACCAGGTATATTTTTCGCATTTGAACTCCAAGACACTAGAAATATTGCATTATTCAATTATGGTAGTCAAACCTTATCAGAGTTGGAAATTTGGCACAAGAGATTATTTCACATATGTGAAAGATCTCTCAAAAAAATCAATAGGGATCATAGTGTACTTGGTCTACCAAATATATCCAAACAACATATTGTTTATAAATGTAGTGCTCATCAATTTGGTAAGTCACAAAGACAACCCTTCACCAAGAAAGGCTACATACATGGAGACCTATTGGAGTTGGTCCATATAGATGTATGGGGACCAAGCAAGGAGCCTTCAATCTATGGATTCAGGTATTATGTATCAATCATAGATGATTGTAGTAGATGGTCTATATTATACTTCATGAAGCATAAAGATGGTGTTTTTCATGTTCCAAAAAGTTTTTAGCTCTTGTGGAGAATCAAACATGTAAAACCCTAAAGAGACTAAGGTCAAATGGAGTGGGAGAATATTTCTCCCATGATTTTGATTATTATCTCCAAGAGAGAGGGATCAAAAGAGAAAATCCCCCACTAGATATACTCCTAAGCAAAATGGAGTGGCAGACAAAAGGAATAGAATAATTTTGGAGGTTGCAAGGTCAATTCTCAATGAGAAGAAGCTACCCAACTACTTGTGGGTAGAGGATGTATCAATAGCTACATACTTGATCAATAGACTTCTGTCAAAGGCTTTGTGAAACCATATGAAGCATGGAATGGAAGGATTTATAGCCTTGATCATTTGAGGATCTTTGGGTGCATAGCATATGCACACGTACCTTCATAGATTAGAGGCAATTTGGATCCAAAGGTAGATAAATGCATCTTCATTGGCTATGAACTTACTCAAAAAGGTTATAAATTATACAATCCAAGAAAAAATGGCTTCTTTGTAAGTAGAGATGTTGTGTTTGATGGAAACAAGTCATGGTTTGAAGATGACAGTAGGAAAATCAAACTTCCCTATGACCTAGAAGAAGATTTTCCCACCTTATCAAAGAGGAATGAGCATACACTTGAAGCATCAAGTGATTACGATGATGATCAAAAGACTCCAAGGAGAGAAATCAATTCTTTGAATTATAAAGGCAAAGATAAAGTGCAAGAGTCGAGATATGTGGCATAATCCTCTCAATAAACCATAATAAGGTTCAACTAGAGAGAAAGGAAGCCACAAAGGTATGGATATTATACTTCATTAGTCACTTAACATTCAATATATCTAGCACAAGACTCAAATTCTAAGGAACCCTCAACATATGAAGAAGCAAAGGAAGCTTGAGTGGATGAATGCTATGGAAGAAGATATAGAAGGCTTACAAGAAAATAAAACTTGGGAACTGGTACCCAAGACTCCATCTATGAAAGTCATAGGCTCAAGGTGGATATATAAGGTAAAGAACAATTCGAATGGGTCCAGTAATAGGTACAAAGCAAGGCTAGTGGCCAAAGGATATGCACAAACACAAGGTATTGATTATGAAGAAACATTTTCACATGTTACAAAGATGCCTACCATTAGAGTACCCATGGGTGTTGTATCTTCCAAGGATTAAAAGATTTATCAAATGGATGTAAAAAATGGTTTTCTGAATGATGGATATTTGAGGATGAATACATGGATCAACCTCCTAATTTTGAAGATCAATCATGTCTTGAATATGTGTGAAGGTTGAGGAAAGCTTTGTATGAGTTGAAGCAAGCCTCTAGGGCTTGGAATCACAGGCTTGTAACTTACTTGTAGGATAAGAGATTCAATGTGAGCAAGGAAAATCCTTCCCTCTTCCTTAAAAGAAACCAACGAGAGGTCATATACATATGTTTATATGTTGATGGCATAATCATTATAGGTAATGATGCAGAAGGTAACAGAAATATTAAACTCCAAATGAAAGAAGAGTCCAAAAGCAATGATCTTGGTTTTCTTACATACTTCCTAGGTTTGGAAGTAGTATATACAAAAAAGGTATGTTTCTTACTCAGAGGAAGAACATCAAAGACATTCTTGCCAAATTCAAAATGGAGAATTCAAAGGTTGCAGGTACTCTTATGGAGATGAACTTGAACTTGAGTGCTCATGAAGGTGAACAAATTGAAGATGTAACTAACTATCAAAGTCTAGTTGGAAGTTCAAATTATGCTACATTAACTAGATTAGACACTTGTTATGGAGCAAGTGTCTTGAGTTAGTTCATGTATACTCCAAGGAAACCTCACATGGAAGTATCCAAAAGAGTCCTCAAATACTTGAGGGGTACAATGAATGAAGCTTGATATATTCCTTACACATCTGACGTAGTTATCAAACTCTTCTATAATGCACATTGGGTAGGCTCTAAAGATGATAGGAGAAGCACATCTGGATACCTCACCTTTGCAGGTACAAAGTTGATTTCTTGGTCTGCAAATAAGAAACGAACTATAGCACTCTCATCAATAGAGGTTGAGTATATAGGACTTGCAAATGCTACACAACAAGAAATGTGGATTAAGACTCTATACTCAGATTTAGGACTTAAATCATCTACACTTAATATCTTTGGAGATAATATTAGTTCAATACATCTTGTTGCTAACCCAATCTATCATGACAGTACTAAACATATAGAAGTGCATTATCATTATGTTAGGGAAAAGATCACAAGTAAGGAGATTCGACTATCATATGTGTCAACACATCGACAATGTGCAAATATGATGACAAAGGCGTTGGATGGAGTCAAACTAAACAGGTTCAAATCAATGATTGGATTGCAAGAGATCTTGAAGGTGTTAAACCTACCTAACCTAATTGACTGTATCCACTAGGAGAACAGTGATATGGTAACTTATAGGGTTCTTGGGATGGATAGGGGTTTGTGACAGAGGCCCTATAATGTTTTCCCACACCACAAGTTAAATCAATTTCTACAAAAAATTATTGGAAGAACAAACTACCACTCACGTTCTAGTGCCTCAAACGTTTGCTGATTAGATACACAACTTTAACTTCTAACCAACACACCACTTTGAGCATTACTTTACTCAGAACGATCTATCACCACAATTATTACTCAAACATATATCATTACTTTGCACTACAAACACTGACTAATTTGCTAGCGACAAAATCACAGAACTGCATCACATTAACTTTCAACTAAACACATCAATGATTTATCACCACAAATGAAGATTAATAACTTATCTAACAAATAGTGCTACCATACTAAATTAGAACATAACAAGAATTTAGGAAACGCAATCCGCACCATGCTTGCTCCTCCACGCGTAGTTTGGTGGACTCACTGTGCATTTCCCATGAAATGACACAAGTACAACCCCTTTTGTATTAATGTTGGAAAAAGGTTACAACGGTTAGGCCATTATGGTGCTTCATCGAAATATGTGAGAAATTACAATAATAATCCGATAGCCTAACACTGGCATGCACAGTGGACTCGAACCCAAATAGAAACTAATCTGCATCAATAATACCTTGGATATACATAGTGCACACCTCTTCAAAGCTTCATTTTATTTTCTTTTGTAAAGCCTTGAGCAATTTCTGTACATGCTCTGGATCTAGCAACTGAGCATCCTGACTAGCAGAACTTGATGCCATGGCTTGATGAATCAGCTACTGACTTTGTTCCTACAAAATTGCTTCTTGGAGGTAAAAAACATTCTTTAAAGCCGCATGGCACTGGACTTTACTGTCGTCGACTTCGGCTTTGATTCTTTTCAGCTTCTTATTCTGAATGCCCAATTGTTTCTCAAGGCTTTGCATCTACTGAGACTCGAATTCTATGGTCTTGAAATACGCCTGCCTTTCTTTATGGGTAGCTTCCAACTCTTTCTTCAGCTTAATAGATACATCTATTTTTGCAGTTAGGGCTTGTGCTTTCTAGAATAGTTCCTCCTTCATGGCTGCTAGTTCTATCTCCCATTGAAGAGCTTTGGCATATACCTCAATGCAAGTCTGTTCTAGTGTAGCTACCTTCTCTGTGGTCACCTCCAAAAGAGAGCCCATGCGATCCAAATCAGCATTTTTTTTTGTAAGAGCTTTCTGTAATTGAACTAGCTCGCTCTAATGAATGGCCATTTGTTGTTCGAGATGCACTTCACTTGCGTGAAGGCTCAAGACTTCTTCTTGGAGAGGAGCGATATCGGCTTCCAAAAGATCTAGCTTATGTTGAAACTCCTACCAAATGATCTACTTGTCGGAGGTCAGCTAGGACTGAAGGGTGTCAAAAACGTGGATTAGATAATGACCAATGTTGGCCAATTCCTGAATGGAGGGTGGGAGATGAATAGGCAATCCTTGATGTTGGGGAGGCGCATCAGTAGTAGTGCAAACAAGGGCATCATCCTGGGAGTGGGGTGGGAAGTAATTAGGGGAAGCGGGAGGTGGAAGCACAGGAAGAGGAAGCATCATCGGGGGAAATGATAGGGGTAGAAGGCATGGTGGGAGTAGTGGGTTGATAATGGGCAAGCGGAGATGGGGAAAATCAACCATTAATACCACTGTTGTCTCTTGGGTAGCCTTTGGTAAGGTAACAATGTGATTGAGTACATCATCTATGAGAGTGGTGAGAATCTCCTGGGCCATTGAAGAAATCAGAGGCGAGGAAGGGGCAGTCAGTACCTTTGACGATGAACAGATGGGCTGAGCAGAGGCCATCGTAACATCTTTGATTGTGCCTTCTTCAATAGAAGCACCAACAGAGTTAGGAACGGCTACTGTTGCAAAAGCGTCTTTGGCAGTGAGGACAATGCCAGTGTTAAGGGGGGCAGAAGAAGTACTAAAAGCAGGTGAAGATGTTGTCTAAACACAATGGCACTTCTTGGGGAATCAAAGGAGTACTTCATCATCTTTGTCATCAACGTCCATATGTGAAGAGGTTGCAGCTAGGAGAAGAGGAGGAACCTAGGTAGTTGACACAGTAGGGGGTGTAGTCGATATCAGCAAAGCAAAAATGTGAGGAAGGCAGGTACAGGGAAATTTGCCCTTGCCCAACTGTTTTACAACCACCTTGCATTCTTTGTGAATGCGGTAGAAGTAAAGTAGCACCCAGTTGATGGGCTCTCCAGCACCCACATCATGACCGAATACATCAGTCAGGAGATACCATAATTCCATTTCTGGAGATTAACAATAGACACAATGAATTGGAGGGTGTGGCACTCTAGAGTGGGCCGACACATAATGGCATATTCATTGGAGGATTTGCGAGGGAAGATTTGATTCATGGTTTCTAAGGGTAGTTGGGTAATTTCATGCCAACCATTATTCGACAGGAGGAGGCAGGAAGCTACAGTATCTGTGGTGATGTGGATGGTAAAAAATGGCTTAACAATGGGCCCAGAGGTGTTGGATGTAGGACACTTAGCGATGGCATGGGCCAAGGCGAGGGACAATGGGTGCGTTGGCACTGTGTGCCATGGCAAACTTGGTGAAACAGAGCAAGACACGTACTCTGAAGTACTCAGCGAGCTCAGCAGGGATTTCCTCATGGAAAGTAATGAGATGCAGAAGCAGCTCCATAGCCGTGATAAAGATCACACACAAAACACAGTACTTAGGCACACGGGATGCACAAAGCACACACAGATCGCACAAAACAAACACAATAAAAAAGATAAAGAAAAAATCACAGGTTAAGTAGGAAAAGCATAGCAATCCGCATGCAACTAACCATAAAAGTGAGCACTACAGATGATATCTGGCCATCATTCATGCATGAAAAGTAAATTACCACAATGAGCATAAAAAGTGGAAGGTTGGTGCAGGAAGCAGGGCAGCATCAAAATGATACAATGAAAAGAGTGCATGTGATATGACCATTAAATCCCTTATAAAAGTACGAGCTAGATTAAGGTCAACTAATCAATAAAAAATGAACCGAAACACATAGGATTGGCAGATGGTGATAATGAAAAGAGCTACCAAAAATGGGTCTATCAAAAAACAACACAGTAGAAATGAACACTTGGATTCATGCCAAGTCATGTGGATGGGGAGGGTGGACAATAGTGCTATAACTTAGAGCCATTCACCCGATTGGGGAGAACCGCTCCTGTGAGCATGGCCAACCGAAATGTGGCCGGACCCAGTTGTGCAAAAATTTGGTATAGGCCGAACCATCGAACGCTTGAACTTCATTGCAGCTCTATCAAATTTAAAATTATAAAACAAAACCAATAAGCCAACTTCAAAAACAAGAGTGCACAAAAACCAATCATGTGTCTTGGCCTACCGAATCTGAACTTCTTGCAGCAATAAAAAACTTTCCAATCTTTGTTCATCTAGAGAATGCAAGGCATCAAGATGTGTAGATAAAGAATCAATTGGAAATAATGTCTTCTCAATAGCCACTCATAAACTGGCTACGACTAGTTCCATTGGAGCAATAGCTTCCAGACCATAAGCTAATTTGAACGATGTGCATCCAGTCGATACTTCATATGTAGTTCGGTAGGCCCAAAGGATGGAAGGGAGAAGTTGATCCCAGCACTCAGGGCATTCCATAATGAGTTTCTTGAGCATGGTTAGTAAGGTCTTATTTGTACTTTCCGCCAATCCATTGGCATGCAAGTAATAAGGCGTACTAAATTTATGGAGGATATTAGAAGTTTGAGTTAAGGCCTATATGAGAGTGTTGGCAGATTGTGTGCCTCAATCTGAAATGATTTCCAAAGGTAACCCAAACCAAGGAAAACATCGCGAGTCAGGCATTTAGTGACAACTTGAGCTATTGCAAAGCGGACTACCCAAACCTCAGCCCAGCATGTAGCATGATCAGTAAAAGTGAGAATATATCTATTATTAATTGAAATAATTAGGGGATGATGGGTCCAATAAAATCTAACCCCCATTTTCGATGCCAGAAATGCTCTCCTTCTTTTTCAAAAAACTTCCACTTCGTAATCTAGTGCTTTCTTGATCACCCACTTGAGTGACCGTTTTTCCTCCTTTCTCCAAGCGTCCCCATCAAAATAGAGGGTTTCTCCCCTCTCGTCAACGTAAGGTTTTCATAATAATTCGAACTCATGCATAGTAGATGTGAGCCCTAGAAAGATAGCTAATTTTACATTAAAATTAGCATGACATAAGGATGTAAAAAGAACACTAAAATCATGGCCCAACTCATGGTTGTACACTTCTGCATAATCATTTTTCATGGTGGTGGTCTTTCTCCACTGCACCTGTCCAACACAGTGACTACATTTGTAGCAAAAAGCTACTCATCAGCTATAATCGCACCAATATCATTGCCACGAAGGATATCTTCTGCTGTAAGAAAAAAACCTTCAAAGCATAATAGAAGGAATATAAGAAGGATAAAATCTTCCATTGCCTTTGGCTCAAAATTTCTATTCATTCTAGGCTTGACTTGAATTTTTTACCACATTCACCCCCTCTGAACGTGTGGGGCCTCCAGACACACCAACACCAAACTTCAGGCTTGCAAGAATTTATGAATTCCAAAGAAATTCATGTGCATGGGTTAGAAGCATATGTGCCTATGCACAACCATGTAGTGGCCCCTATCATATGCATACTTTACATGCATCGATGAACATCATGGTGCAATAAAAAAGGGTAATTAGCATTCGATGATGAGGTTTCTCACTCATTCTTTCGGATTCATTTGATTACAATTCAATTAATGTGCAATTGGATGTGCATCTACAGGCTTCAAAACTCCGTGCACATACATTTCCAAGCATGCGTACTCTACATGCAAGCATTCATAATCGTGGTGCAAGCATGAAAATACTTCTCATGGATTCTACCTAAGGAACCTCTCCACTCATGACTTCCACTCTCAAATGCAATAATTTTTGTCCTCTCACAACTCCTCTCGCTTTCACTCAAGGCTTAACATGCTTTTATTTATAATATTTACAAATATATCTCATGTGCAAATGATTGTGCACCTATGGGAATTAAAACATGAGCTCTTTTCAACTTAAAATATGCATACTTTATGTGCAATGCAACTCAAAAATGGTGCAACAGATCAAGGTTAAAGAAAAGTAGCTATTAAAAAAGGCTTTTTGAACTTCACACTTTGTTTGTCATCTCCATTGTCTTTGCTTGATCATTTCCTACACTCAGAAAACTAGACAAAAGATGGAAAGCATTAAATCCAAATAACCATATATACACATGCAATCCACAAAAGTATTTCTTGAAAATCTATCTCCAGTAAAACATGAACTAGCAACTCAAAAGTAGTTGCCTTTCGTACGATCCAATTAAACTCAAGATCTTCAATTGGTTCCCAATCATCTGCACCTGTATTCATAAACTCATAAGAGATATCAGAAACATCATGGTCAATAAAATTATTTGAAAAAATTTCATTCATTTGAGCACTAGGTGCATCTGTTTGATTTGAATTAAATTTGAAATTTTCATCCAACATGCATTCACTTTGTGAAGATAATTCATTCAATTCATCTAATTGTTCATACTCAAAATCATGCAAACCCAAACTGACATACATCAAATCAACAAAATCATCTTGAGTTATAAGATTTTCATTCATTCCCATTGAAAACAACTCTTCACAATTGATCAAACTCAAGCATTCATCATACTCAATCATTAGACATCTTTTCACATATATTCAACTCTTCATCATGCAAAAGACTATGTTCGGGAGAAAATTCATCATGATTTTCATTGTCCTCTAAATCAACCTCATCTCTCTCACCCCCTCCTACTTTGTGAGGAGTACTAGTGAGAATATCCTCAACTCGTGAAGAGTCAGTGACTAATGTCCCATCTTCCTCTTTGTGGAAAGCCTTGATACTTGCTTCACTAACTTCTTCAAAACTCAAGTTACTCAAGTTCTCAACATCACTAGATTATTGCTCATTTTCTTTAGAAGATGTGTTTTTGCCACACTCGTCATAGAGTTCTTTGGTAATTGATTCTTGCTCAAAAATTTCATCATTTGTGAGAATCTCAACATATACATTCAAATCAATTGGATCTTCATTTATCTTGTATTTACATTGAGCTTCATCAATGCAACCATTTAATTTTATCTTTTCTTGTTGGTCTTTATTAGGTAATGTACCCATATCATATTTTCCATGCATTTCAATGAATGTTGTATTCTCCTTCTCATGGCCCATTTCTTCAGTATATAGAGTGAACTCATCATAATCTCCATTTGCATCAGAATGCATCTTTCCATAGAGTGTGACATCACTCACATATATGTCATTATACTGATGCTCAATCAACAAATCATTCTTTCTCCCATGATTAGTATCACTCTCTTGTACCTCTAAAGACTCGTTTAATGTGGCGTCACTCATGAGTATCTCACAATCTTGATCTTGATCTAGACTATCTGTAGGCTTAGCATCATGCTTTTCACCATCGGCATACATACCACTCTCTAGAGCACTCATCTTTGGTATGCCCTCCTTGTTAGCATCATGCTCACTTGCATTGTCTTCATACAAAAAATCAGCCATTTGGCCATAATTCCTGTTTGAATCATATGCTTGAAGATATATTTCGTTCTCAGATGGCATCAAATAATTCCTCAAATATTTTTTGGTTTCATCATTTAAGGAACTATCTTGTTCTTGATCTTCACACAAACTCACTGGATTATCTTGAGGTATTTCATTTTCAATCTCTCTCTGATCATCTTGACTTCTCGTAGACATCTTTAAATCTTGGTTATTATCATATCTTGCTTCTTTGTTTGTTTGATTATCATCCCTTAGAAGTGAGGAGTCTATCAGATTATGGGAAGCCTCGTATTGTTTTCTTGGTGTGTTTTGTTTATTTTTGTTTTTTTGTATGTTTGATATTGGTTTGATTTTGTTTTGTTTAGCTTCTGCATATTCCTTTGCTCCTTCCATCTTTGGGGTTTGTGCATATATAATATTTGAAGATGTAAGCATTGTAAAAGTATCTGCAGGCTCTTGGTACCTTGGATCCTTAGAGATTGAATCATTTATGTTTATACATTCTTTATGTTGATCCTCTTCATAAGCATGTATGTGTATTCCATGCATATCTTCTTTATGCCCAACTGGGGCTTCTATTATTCTATGGATTTGCATATTATTCTTAGTTTTTGAAATGCATGGAATTTGTGCATCTTCTTCATTTGCATGAATGTCAGCTTTCCAATCATTTAAAAATTTTTCTATTGTTTGTTGTTTCTTCACGTATCTCCTCACAGCTTCATGGACGAGCATCCAATCTTCTGTGAGCCCCGAGTCAGAGTCTATATCTTGCAGAAGTTAAATTAACTCCTCTCTGGCTTTAACATCTATTGCGCAAAGAAACAACGATCCTTTTTCATGCCTTAAGCACCTTTTATCGTGCTCAGAAAGATCATCATATTGTCACTCAAACTCTCTTTTGATTTCTAAAATCGGCTGGCCTTTGGGCATATGAACCCACCTCAGGAAGGACCTATGAGTCACTTTCTATGTCCTCCAACATGAATTGCTTGAGGAGCATCGATTTGTATTGCGACCATGTCATATGGTTTATTTGCATGACTTGGTCATGTAAACTGTATTCACACACATAGGCTAAGTTTTTGCATAATTTCATATCTGTCATCAAACGAATCCCGACACCTAGGTATTTAGCCTCGAGTTCATATTCTTTATAGAACCTAGATATATTTTTCCCATTGAAAAATCTGTACCACTTTATTAAACAGTCATGAAGCGATTGGATGGCCTTTTGATGTTGATCCTCTTCCTGAAAGCGTATGAACTGAGGTAGGAGATCTTCCACTCAAAGAAGTATATCCATGGGAATCCTACCCACATAGAAAGCATCACTACTTATGTTGTTGTTTTCTTTGTTCCTTACTCATTTACGTAGGTACAATACTTCTATCATAAGACTTTAAAATCCTTTAAACAATTCGACAATCGGTCATTCTGATACCTTGATATTTAAGGAATGTGACTACCAAGATCTCATGATGACAACTTTGTACGTACATAAGAAATGAAATTTCATGCCTAACTCTTCTTTGTGTTACTCACGTATGTTTGTACATGTTTCTCCTTTGGTAAGAGAATTCAATCAACGTGAAAAGAAATTTACGATGAACACTTCTTTAGTTCCAAAAGAGACATTTTATGTGCTTTCTAGTTTTAAGAACACTCAATCGTGCATGGTCCTTGTTCTTTGAAACAAACGAGTGAAGTGGTAAAAGGGAACATGTATAATGAGATTTATGTACTCCCTTGATTCGACAAACAGCTTTCAATATCTCTCTCGCTCTCTGGGTTCCTATTTTTTTATCCCTAATGGACCAAATGGGTGCATGAACCTTTGGAAAGTAATTTATCTCTCTCGCAGATTTAAGCCTATGCATGAACCTTTCAATATCTCTAGGAAGGTGTACTTAAATTACTCTCTAGGTGCATGAACCTCTGCATGAACCTCTAGGAAGGTGTACTTAAATTACTCTCTGGGTGCATGGCTAACAAACTGGCGGCCAAATGGATGATTAAGGCTTGGTGCAACGGGGTGGCTTTGTGGGCCAAGTTGATCTTCAGAAACAAGAATGAGTTGGCTCTCATGGGTTTCCCAAATTGGAAGAATCTTGACATCTTGACCTTGTTGTTTTCCCCGATCCCCGTCTTCCCGAGAGGCTCGAATCTTGTGTGCTCCCTATGGAAGAGTTGGAATAAAGTCAAAAGCTACACAAGAATAAGTGAAGACTGGAAGTGGGGAGCCGGTATCAGACAAAACGACTCTATCTGGTTTCCGATCCATGGCATCCGGAGTGTGGAAGCTTGGAACATTCAAAATGGCAAGAAGTTATGGAACAAAGGCTTCAAAAAATGGAAGCATCTCTGGAAACAAGACACCAATCGATGGATCAACTTTGAGGATATTGACCCTAGCGTCAACATCTCCTATGAAGAATGGAACACTTTGCAAAGCAGATGTCTCGCCTGGGACCGCCACAAAGTTCGCCTTCTCATGGGACATGACACGTCAAGCTCGCTTGGTCTCAAATGGCACAATGGGAATAGCCTTTCAAAAATCCCAAACATCAAAGAAACGATTGACTATCACGTCAACCTCAACAAGAAGTGGTGCCTGTTATGGACGCGGCTTCGGTGGGACATGAGGTTCATGGCTATCTGGCATCCCCTCATAGAAATCAAAAAGTCTGTCCTCTTATGGCAAATTCTTCATCATGGAATCTAGACCAACCTTAAGGCTAGCAAATTTTGTGGGATTCCTCCCTGGTGCAAATGCTGCCACCGGTCTATCGAAGATGTTCCACACATCTTCTTTACCTACCCCAACTCCAACAGACTCTGGCAGACGGTTGGAAAGAAACTTAAACTTCAGAAACATCTCAGTTGGAAGCAAGCCCTGCTGGGAGAAGCGATCGGCTGCTCCGTGACTCTCTGGAACGCCATCAGAGGGGAGGTCCTATGGAAAATCTGGAGGGAAAGATGTGCTTTTAACTTCGGCGACTCCCCCAAAGAGTGGTCAATTGAGAAATCGTTGTTCCTCCTTGGCAAAAGGATCGTTAACTGTAAGAAATCCCCCCCCTTCAAGCATCATCAAGTACTCCTTTTGATCAATAATAAGTTTAAACCCAAGTGGGCCCCACATGAGGGTGATGAGAGGGTGATTAACCTTCTTTGTAATGTCATCTAAACTCTGTAAAAGCTTCCCCTGCTTTGTGGGATTTGGGGGGTCCCATGGGCACTAGTCCCCTTCTCTTGTACTTTTCTTTATTTAATTCAAGTCCGGGAGAGTAGGCTAATGCCGAACTTCCTTTATATTAAAAGAAAATTCATCAGCATCTTCATCACACAACAATAGCAATAGATCACACATCAGCATCTATTTCCCTATTGTGGGATAAGATTTCCACTTGCAATTGTCCATATCTCACGTTGCTTACATGGATCCTTGAAAGCTAGCTCTATGATGTCTTTTGTTGGAACAATTTTCCATGTAGGAAAGGTCAAGCATATCTTAATAAGAAACCCCTAAAGGAGTGGATGGACCTTGGATTCTTCTGCTATCTTGCACATCGGTGCCAAGAGAACTGGCCTCGTTAGCTTCCATCTTCCCCGAATGCTTCCTTGCTATCTTCTATCTGTATCCTCTGCTGTCTGTGAACCCTCGTCCCTGAGACGCTCCTTTTTCATTTCTCCGAGAGAGTCCACACCCCTCTGATTATCCTCCCCGAATTGTTGTTGAAGTCCTCCTTTTTTTTTTTAATGAACCCCCCCCCATGCCTTGCTTCTCCTTTTCCTTCGATGCCAGAAATGCTCTCCTTCTTTTTCAAAAAACTTCAACTTCCTTATCTAGCTCTTTCTTGATCACCAACCTGAGGGACCATTTTCCCCCCTTCCTCCAAGCGTCCCCCTCAAAATAAAGGGTTTCCTCCCTCTCGCCAACGTAGGGTTTTCATAATAATTCCAACTCATGCATAGTAGATGCAAGCCTTGGAGGTATAGCTAATTTTACATTAAAATTAGCATGACATAAGGATGTAAAAAGACCACTAAAATCATGGCCCAACTCATGGTTGTACACTTCTGCATAATCATTTTTCATGGTGGTGGTCTTTCTCCGTTGCACCTATCCAACACAAGTGACTACATTTGTAGCAAAAAGCTACTTATCAACTATAATCACACCAATATCATTGCCACCAAGAATATCTTCTGCTGTCCCAAGCCGCTTGGTTGGGTGGTTGGGCCTTTCGCTCCTTGAGGCGGGGGCGAAAGTTCAACCCCCACCGAAAACATGCAAGGGACATGTTATCATGGAAAAAGTTGTATCTTGTGGCTGATGTGCCACCGTTTGTCCTGGCCCACGGTAGTTGTGACCGCAGTCTAACCCAGCTATGTAAACCCATGTTCTTGTGGGGTAAGGGGGGTTCCATGGGTACTATGCCCTTCCTTGTACAGTTGCAATTTCAAAGTTAAAGCTTGGAGGATTAGGCCTCGGCTGAACCTCCATTAAAAAAAAAAAGAATATCTTCTACTATAAGAAAAAAACCTTCAAAACATAAAAGAAGGAATATATGAAGGATAAAATCTTCCATTGCCTTTGGCTCACAATTTCTGTTCATTATCGGCTTGACTTGGATTCGTGACCACACCACTACATAGGGATGTGTGTGATTCTCACAGGGTTTCATGTCATCTAAATGAACCACATTTTTACGATGGTTGCATTTAAAGATGAGTTTGTGTGAAGATGATTCTTGCAAAACTCTGGCTTGCTTAAGCCACATTCAGCCAAATAGTAAATTATAATCCAAACTTTATTCAGTTAGGTCCGTAACAACGAAAGTCATTTTAAATAAGCCATGTAATGTGATAGGGATATTACATACTGGTGATTCTTAAACCAAACAATAATGAGTGGGATTGCATGGTCTATCGTAGAGTCAGACTCCGTGTTACTGGTAGTCATAGTTGGTGCCCATGTTGAACTTGGATCAATCTACCACTCAAATTGTTGTTGAATGCCTAGAACTTAAGTGAGTAGTTGGCCCAAAGGAATGTAATCAGAGCTTTAGCTAGAATATCCCGTGCTACACTTGGATTGAGTAGTTTTGGTGCGGCTTCTGTTGAGGTCATTGGCTATACTGGTATTGATTCTGGTGTAGACTCTATGGACCAATCAACTTTTTGTCGGATCATGGGTATGGGGTTAGGGAAAATTGGTTGTTCCTCTATAGCCCACTTAGATTCTTTGACAAATGTCTATTATTGTTCTTTTAACCCTAGCTTGAACACTTCTGTAGCCTGATGGAGGGTTTTACCGGTCGGGTTTGCACTTTTGTTGTTTGCATATCTGTTGTTGTAATGTAGACCATATTTGCCATTGGACTCTACCTATCTTTTTTCCATTTGTTGTATTCACAAGATTCCTTACAATAATGATGTATTTGGCCTAATTCCCTGCAAAAATGACATCGAGATGGAGCTAAAGCTGTACTGCTAATTGTTTACCCCTGGTTCCATCGAGTTTGACCCAAATTTCCTCTTTGAGGTCCCTTGTAATTGGTGTAAGCTAGATATATCGCGTTTCTCAAATGAGGTGGTACATAGCTTGTGCTTGATTGCCCCTGTTCTTGAAGAACTGCATTAATGGCCAGTCTATTCTGTGTATTTGCATTGTAGGGGTAGGTATCTGCTGAGGGACTATCGGTATCACAAATGGTGTAGTAGACTGGATCTCTACATAGCTCCAAAATGGATGATTGAAATTCATTGCAAAGGTATTAGTTTCTAGTTTATATTTATAAAGTTTCAAAGCATTGCGTTTAGTAGATTGGGAGAAATCTTAGTGTTTCTATCTCAGGGTCTATCTCTATGCATTCCTAAAAAATAGGAGGTACCATTGTTGAGTGTCTGATTTTTTGCTTCCAAAAAGCATCTTTGCTTATTTCTTATAATCTTGTGCATTCTATACACTCAACCCTATGTGTATCACTCTTCCAAAAGGATTTTTTCTAATTGTAATCATGTTGGTCCCTATGACCATTTGAAGTTGATTGTCTCATCCAAAGACAGTACGTTTCTTGAGCTAGTCAATATGCAAACCTATTTGTTTTGTATCCGCTCTTTCTCCTTGATGTTCCAAAGTAACATAGTGAATTTTATTGCACTTATCACATGCCTATAAGTTCTATTTGAGTCTCTATAAGATCAAGGGCTAGTCTTGTGCCAGTTGGCGGGACCGAACTTTGTTGCTTCACAACTCACTTTTGTACCTCCTACAAGCTTCTCCAAGTTCCTTCAATGGGATCAGAGCTAGATCAAGATGGGTGATGGCTTTCCCTCAATGATTAAGAATCTTGATGCACACAACTATGTGGCTTGGCAAATCAGAATGGAGGCCTATCTGCAAGGTAGAAATATTTATGGAATTGTAGTAGATGATGAAGCTATGCCTATTCCAAGGTCCAAAGGATGACCTACATAAGACGAGATAGATAAGCTCACACTTTGGTGCACAAGGGATGCTCAAGAAAGGTTTTATATACTAAATTCTATCTCTAACTTCCTATTACCACATATTAGAGGATGTAAGACATCTCAAGAGACTTGGGATGCCCTAGAGACTTTCTTTTCTGCTAGTACAAAAGCAAAAAAGAATCATCTTCGGAATGAGTTAAACCAAATGAAGAAGACACCTAAGAAAATCATCATAGAGTTTGTTACCAAGGTCAAGGAGGTTGTGGATCAATTAGCATCCATTTGAGAGCTGGTTGAAGAAGCGGCTATCATGAGGAAAAATCTCCATGGAATTCGAAGTGATAAGCAATGGCAATCCTTCACCATAGCTTATGATCTCATCATGGATGTGCAAACTCCAAACTTCAACATCTTTCTTGGAAAACTCTTCAATCAAGAGGCCAACAATAGCATAAAGGAAGGTAACTCCTATCATGCTAATTCAACTAGTGCTCTATATGGAGATAAGAAGGAAAAGAAGTAGAAAGGCAATAAGAAGGAAGAAGATGAAGAGGAGACTTCACAAGCTAACTTCGTAAGCAAGAGAAAGTGGAAAGGGAAGAAGAAAGGACCAAAGCATGACAAAGCCAAAGGTCAAAATGTTCAACCTTGTGCCATCTGTGATAAGACCAACCGCACCACTCAGAGTTCTTGGTTCAATGGGAAGATCGAGAAAGGAAACGGAAGAGGTGGATATGGAAGCAATAGAGGCAAAGGTGGATAGAACTTCAACAATAACAATAGAGGCCATAATAGAAGGGACTAAAAAAATTATTCTGAAGATTAAGCATATGAAGACGCATTGCTTCTAATGAATCTAAGCCACAAAGAAGGTGAAGAAGATGATCATTTGTTCTACATAGATTTAGGATGCTCAAATCATGTTGCAAGCAACATTGCTCTTCTATTTGACTTGGAAAGTCCAAAGCATAGACATGAATTTCAAATAGGGGATGACACAAAGCACAAAGTGGAGAAGATTGATAATGTCAAATCTTCCAATGGCAGGACAAACATTCTGAGTAAGGTTCTCTATGTACCCACTATCACTAAAAAACCTAAGAAGTATAGGCCAAACAGTTGAAAAAGGATTGCAAGTTTGGTTCACCCAACATGGAGCTTTTGTGGAAGATCCATGTCAAGGCTTTAAGAAGATAGCCAGAGGTAAGAAGCATGGTAGGCTCTTTAAATTTAAAGTATGAGAAACCAAGAACACAACTCTATTCACTTTTGGGTCTCAAACCCTAAGTGAGCTTGAAGTGTAGCATAAGAGACTTGCTCATGTGAATGAAAGAAACTTGAAGGATATATGCAGGGATGAAAGTGTTCTTGGACTGCCAAACATATCAAAGCAACACATGATCAACATGTGTGCTACATGTCAGATTGGAAAGGCACAAAGATAACCATTCAACCACAAAGGCTACATCCACAACAACTTATTGGACTTAGTACATACGGATGTATGGGGACCAAGTCAAGAACCTTCATTGGTAGGATACGAGTATTATGTGTCATTTATTGATGACCATAGTAGATGGACTATTCTATACTTTATCAAGAGTAAGAATGAAGTGTTTGATTGCTTCAAGAAGTATCTAGAACATGTGGAGAATCATATAGGTAGATCACTCAAGAAGCTCAGAACTAATGGAGGGGGAGAATACTTCTTCAAAGAGTTTGATGAGTTCTTGCAGGATAAAGGTATCAAAAGGGAAGTGACTAATAGGTACTCTCCTCAACTAAATGGAATTGTAGAGAGGAGAAACAAGTTATTGGTAGGATCGGCTAGAAAAATGCTTGAAGAGAAGAGGTTGCCATATTATCTATGGGTAGAGGCTATTTTGACTGTTGTGTACCTTGTCAATAGAATATCATCCAAATCACTTCACAGTATGACTCCTTATGAAGCATGGCATGGAAGAAAACCTAGTCTTGGACATTGCAAAGTGTTTGGTTGTTTAACTTAGGTTCATGTGCCATCACAAATAAGAGGTAAGCTAGATGAAAGGGCAACAAAGGTAGTGTTTATTGGGTATGACTCAACTTAGATGGGTTATTGGTTCTATAATCCTTCAACCAAGAAATTCACTACAAGTAGAGATGTTGTGTTTGAAGAACACGTCTCGGTATTATGAAGACAAAAAAAATCTAACTCTACCATATGATCTTGATTCCAATTCTCATCAATTAGGAAGCAAGAATGATACAGATTTCCAGGATTCAAGAAGTGATATGGATGATGAACAAGGTGAAAGGGAAAAAGATTACAAACTATGGAAGTCAAGAGGCAAAGCAAAGATACACGAGTGTGGAGAATGCTCTAAGCAAGCTTCTAGAAGATCAACAAGAGAGAAGAAACAACTACAAAGGTATGAATATGATTCCACATTTGTTACAAAGCATTCAATCTACTTGGCAAAAGACTCAATTTCAGAGGAACCCTCAACCTATGAAGAGGCAAAGGGAAACCCTAATTGGGAAAAGGCCATGAAAGAAGAAATAGATGCATTGAAGGAGATGGACACTTGGGATTTGGTTCCAATGTCATCCAATCAAAAGGTAATTGGTTGTAGATGGATGTATAAAGTTAAAAGAAACTCAAATGGATTAGTTTGTGGGTACAAGTCAAGATTAGTTGGCAAAGGATGCTCACAAACTCATGGTATAGACTGTGAGGAAACATTCTCAGCAATTGCAAAGATGACTACAATCAAAACATTGATAAGTGTAGCTACTGTAAGAAATTGGAGACTCCTCCAAATTGATGTAAACAATACATTTCTAAATCTTTGGATAAGTGAAGAGGTAATCATGTCACAACCTCCAAGTTTTGAAAGCATTGTATGGATTTAAAAAAGCTCCTAGAGCTTGGAATTATAGGTTGGTTACATACCTTCAAGATCAACGGTTCAAACCTAGAACCTCATATCCTTCTGTATTCATCAAAAGGTGTCATAATGAGGTTATCTATCTATGTGTATATGCAGATGATATTATTGTCATAGGTCATGATTTGAATGGCCTTCAAAGGATCAAGAGACACATGCAAGAGGAGTTCAAAATCAGTGAATTAGGTGAGATCACATATTTCCTAGGTATGCAGGTGGTTTGGAGATGAATCATAAACTTAGTGTTTATGAAGGTGAGAAAATTGAAGACATGAAAGAATATCAAAGCTTGGTAGGTAGCTTGATATATGCTACTCATACAAGAGTAGACATTTCATATAGTGTGAGAGTGCTTAGTCAATTCATGCACTCACCAAGAAGACCACACATGGATGCATCTAAGAGAGTACTTAAGTATCTCAAAGGTACAATCAATGAAGGTATATTCTATCCTTACTCTTCAGATTTGGATATCAAAATCTATTCACATGTAGACTGGGTAGGAGTTAAGGATGATAGAAGAAGTACCTCTGGTTACTTAGCATTTGAAGGTTCAAACCTAGTGTCATGGAGTTCCAAGAAGCAACCAAAAGTTTCTTTATCCTCAACTAAAGCAGAGTATAGAGGTTTGACCATAGCAACTTAAGAGGCAATATGGCTAAAAGTAGAAAAAGAGAGCTAATCTTCCACAAATTTGAGGTTGTTGAGTTGCATTCCATGAATCAATCAATCACCTAAAAGTGGATCAAACTAGATCTTCATTTTTCCTAGATTGTAGGAAAGTGAATTGATTCCCTCCAACAACTAATCCTACCTTCATTTGAATTCAAAATCCACTTGTAGAAGTTGTGGAGCACTTCAAGAGTCTATATAAAGACTTAAAATCACTTGTACATTAAATGGAAGCAATATACATACACTTGTGGCCATCATTGTCTTGCTCCTTCATTTTTCTGTATCATCTTCTTCAATAATAGTAAGCTTGTAGAGGTTGATGCTCTCTCTACGAAGCTCCAAACTGGATGAATTAGCACTTATTGGAAAGGTAGTAGTGTCTAGTTTATGTGTATAAATTTTCAAACCATATGAATTAGTAGATTGGGAGAGATCTCAATTTTTTGGTCTTAGGGTCTATCTCTATGCATTCCTGAGAAATAGGAGGTATCGTTGTTGAGTGTCTAATTCATTCCAAAAGCATATTTTTCTTATTTCTTGTAATCTTGTGCATTTTATACACTCAACCCTATGTGTGTCATGCCTCCAAAGGTATTATTTCTAATTGTAATCACTCTCGTCCCTATGAGCATTTGAAGTTGATTGTCTCATCCAAAGACAATAAGTTTTTTGAGTTAGTCAATGCGCAAACCTATCTGTTTTGTATTAACTCTTTCTCCTTGATGATCCAAAGTACATAGTGCATTTTATTGCACTTATGGCGTGCATATAAGATCTATTTGAGTCTCCATAAGAGTTGGTCTTGTGCCGGTTGGCTGGACCGAACTTCGTCGCTTCACAACTCACTTTTCTACCTCCGACAAGCTACTCCAAGTTCTTTCACGATTGTCTACACAATGAACATAATCAGAATCTTTGTAACCAATAACGGATGCTTTCCCTCTACCCAAGCATAGAAACTTGTACTTAGTGCCACATAGATATCTCAAAATCATCTTGATCGCTTCCCAATGCTTGTTATCAGGATTTGACATATATCTGCTCACAACTCCCATTACAAATGCAATATCTAGTCTTGTAGCTACCATAGCATACATGAGACTACCAACAGTTGATTGATAAAGAATTTTGGTCATGAAGCCCTTTTCTTCATCTGATCTAGGGCAATCATCCTTGCTCAATTTCCCATATGTGGGTAAATGTGTACTCAATTACTTTCCACCCTACATATGGAACTTGTTAAGTACTTTGGATATGTACTCACTTTGAGACAGGTATATGCATCTTTTACTGTTATCACAAGTAATGTGCATTCCAAGAATATGTCTGGCATCCCCCAAATCCTTCATATCAAATGTTTGACTCAACTTTTTTTTTTATCGATAAGTCATAAGAGGACTTCCCAACAATCAACATATCATCAACATAGAGTATCAAGCATATCAAGTTGCCATCTGAGCACCTCTTTATGTAGAGACAATGATCCTCTTTGCTTCAAGAATAGCCTTGAGACTTCATAAAAGCATCAAATTTTTGGTACCATTGTCTAGGGGATTGTTTAAGTCCACATAAGCTCTTCTTCATCTTACAAACTAGACTTTCTTACGAGGAAATACATAACCCTTTGGTTGTTCCATATAGATCTCATCTATAAGATCTCCATGCAAGAAAGGAGTTTCACATCCATTTGGACTAGCTCTAAGTCCTCCATTGCAATGAATCCAAGCAACATTCAAAGGGTAGTCCTCTTGACCACTAGAGAGAAGATTTCCTCAAAATCAACACCATGTTGTTGCTTAAAACCCTTTGCAACAAGTCATGCTTTTATACTTTGAAGAAGGACTAACTGATGTGAATTTTAGTTTATATACCCATTTACATGGTAAAGCTTTTTTTCCATTTGGGAAAGGTACTAAATCCCAAATGCCATTCTTGTGAATAGAATCCAGCTCACTCTTCATGGAAGGCTCCCACTTGACATGATCCTCTATCTGTATAGCCTCTTTGTAGCAAGAAGGCTCACAAACATCTATTAGCATAACAAAACCTAGAACATATCTATCTTGTGGATGTGAGACACGTGAAAAGTGTCTCAATGGTTGCTAAACTAGAACATTTATAGATTGATATGATCGGATATTCTCTTGAACATCCCTATGTGCATCATTTTTATCCATGATAATTGGAGGACTAGTATCCTCCACCACACTCTTCTCACTTCAACCTCATGAATGGGTTGTTTATAAATCTTAGAATCATTAAAAATGAAATCACTACTTTTGATCATTGACCATGTTTTAGGATCCCATAAGCGATATCCAAACTGGCCTTCTCAACCATATCCATGAAAAATGCATTTCTGTGACTTATGATCCAGCTTTTGTCGAAGGTTCTTGGGTATATGAACATATGCTTCACACCTAAAAATGCAAAGATGATCACAATATGGTGGATTCCCTATCCATTACTCTTGTGCCACATTCAAACCTTTGGCAAAACTAGGTGAAAGGTTAATCACATGAACTACAACTAGTACTAATTTTGCCCAAAAGCCTTGTGAAAGGTTTGCATGATGCAACATAGAAACTACTCTATCCTGAATAGTTGTATTCATCCTTTCATCTACACCATTTCATAATGTGGTATAAGGTGTTGTAAATTCTCTATGAATTCCTCTAGAATTATAGAAAAGGCTAAATGCATGTGATGTATACTTACCCCCATTATGTGAATGTAAAGCCTTAAACTTAGTTCCTTTTTTATTCTCAATTGAAGCAAGCCATTTTTTGAAAGTAGGTAATACCTCATCCTTTTCTTTAATAGGATATACCCATACTTTTCTAGTAGCATCATCTATGAAAGTGACAAAGTAAACAGAACCACCTAATGACCTTGTGGGCATAGGACCACACACATCTGTATGAATGAGATATCTAAAGGCTGAATTGAAGAGTCAATGTGCATCTTGTGCACATTCCTAGTTTGCTCTGCATATTGAAAATGCTCACAAAATGAAAAATTAGAGAAAGATAACAAAGGTAAATAACTAGAACAAGAAAGATTTTCCATTCCACTATGTGATAAATGGCCCAAATGGCCATGCCAAATACAAGCCATAGGTTGTTTAGTAACAGCTAACAAGTGCTCTTGCAATGACACAAACAAAGGATAAAGTGAGCCAACTTTGCTTCATTTTGCAATAACCCTTTTTTCCCTATTGATATGCAAAAGGACGGAGCATAGAAGACCACCTTGTAATCAAGGTCATCAAGTTGACCAACTGACATCAAACTACATGATCATTGAGGTACCTGGCTGTTGGCAGCAGTCAGGGAACCGAAGGAGCCACAAGACAAAGAGGGTCGGAACGAAGAGATAGCACAAGCAGACATGGTAGCCAAAGAAGATCTGGAAAGTAGGCCATCTAAATTTTTCAGACATCAAGGAGTTGAGCACACAAGAAGAAAGAGCAAGTAGGGAGCTCAAAGAGGTGTATGACAAATCAACAAAGAAAATCCCTACACAAATAGTGATTTTAATCACTAAACACCATTGTAAATACCATTTCGTATTTTTGTAGCTCCATTTTGTGCAAGCCAAGGAGTCCTTGAGCTTGAGGAGCTTTAGAAGTATCTACCTACCAATTTTCGTATTTTTTAGATCTCGTTTGAGCCCTCAAATAAGCCCTGGAACCTAATTTTTAACTAGGCCGGACACTAGGTCTGGACAGGGCCAAAGCTAGTCAAAAACTATAAAAGGAGCTAGAGAGCTCATTTTTGGGGTTAGCTTGTAATAGTTTTGAACTGGTATGAGCTTTTCGAAAGTAATCTAAGAACTCCATTGCTTCTCACTCTTTGTCTTGCTGTGTGTGCGCGTGTGTGTGTATGTGTGTGCATGTTAGTGTGCTTCTCACTCATGCACTTGTGCTTCCACTTGCCCGAGGTCTTCATACCATCCTCACGTCTTCCCGGATTGACATTAAAGGAGGTGCTACTCATCACTGAGCTACACCAAATTTTGGCGCCGTTGTCGGGGATCGAGCTTTGAGGACGAGCGTGTGATGGTAAGACGTAGAGTTGAAGCGTTGGAGTTATAGGTATTTTCTTCACTTTTATCCATTTCCTTTTGTTTTCTTCATCACCATCATCACCATCACCATCTCCCACCTCCATCTCCATCATCGCAAAAATTTTAGTTTTTTGACTATATCTCCTTCCTCCCTTCACTTCCCTCATTTCACTTGTGAGAGAAAGCGAGAGAGCAATATTGTGTGTGCTGTTTTTGCATGTTTCTTGAGATGTCTTGCAGGCACATGCTGCATCATCTTCTCCAGCACTCCGCGCAGGTACGGAAATCTTGGCAACTGTCTCTGCGTCGCCGATCTCCGTCAATCGCGACTGACAGAAAAATTGCTCCATTGGTCAAATAAAGTACAAAACCATGATCTACAGGCCTAGAGCTTCCCAAAACTGTGTTTAGATTTTTGAAATTCATCAGATTTCTGTCAATCGCGATCTCTCTATCAATCGCGATCGACAAACCACGACGGACAGACCTGTCAATCGCGATCGACCAGTCAATCGCGACTGACAGCCCACGACGGCTCTGTCAATCGCGACCGACAGAGTCCACGACCGATTGACCACGACGGACAGATCATACGCGTGACACGTGTCAATCGCGATCGAGTCATCAATCGCGATCGACCCATCAATCGCGACTGACAGGCCACGACGGCTCTGTCAATCGCGACCGACACAGTCAACGATTGTTTGACCACGACGGACAGACCCTCGCGACCGACTTGTCAATCGTGATCGACCCATCAATCGCGACTAACAGAGTCAACGACCCTTTGACCACGACTGATTGACTTTTCGAACCACGTGTCAATCGTGATTGACCCATCAATCGCGACTGACAGCCACGACGGACCTGTCAATCGCGATTGACACATCAATCGCGATTGACCTGTCAATCGCGATTGACAGAACTTGCGAACGCGTTAGAAGGGCAAATTTGGCCAATTTTTTAGGGCAAAGAATAGGGGGCTAAATTGGTCAATTTGTGGGACAAACACTCGAGGTTAGCATAGCATGTTGAGGCCGCAACCCAAGTAATTCAAGAATTTCTGCCTGCTTGATTAAACTGTTTTGAACCCTGTTTTAATCCCTGAAGCCTGAACTGATATAACTTCCTCATACGAAATCCGTTTGCTGTGATTCTTGTTTTGTTGGAAAGCTCGTGGGGAGTACAACCAAAACTTCCACTGGTTATGTGAAAATTAATATCAGGATTATTAGATAGGGTTTTTTGAAGTTGACCATACCCCGAGGTAGGAAAACTAAGGGATCCTGGGGATTGATTTCCATAAAAGTAAAGGATAATTTGGTCTGTGAGTTACATGCATGAAAGTGGTCTATTGTGTCATTTGAATCTAAGTCTTGAGCTAACTGTGGGACATTTACAGGTCCAGTAAGAGCACTTGAGGGCATTCAAGCAAGAGTAAGTGCAAGCTTGGGAATACGCATCCTGGGCACACCAGGGCAACAACACAAGGAAAGAAACTCAAGGTTGGAAAATCCTCAACTCCCTCTGTCAATTCCTAGCTTAGGCTAAGAAGGACTAGTGATAGGAGTAGGCCAGGGCGGCGATAGGCATCAATCAAGTTGAAGACTACCTATGCACTCAAGTTCAAGATTAAACATAATCTCTTCGTGATGCGATAACCTTAAAGGAAAGGATCTAACGTGGAACGATCAACTTCAAGTGCGGAAAATACACTCAAGTATTCCTGACGACGTGATTTCTGACAAGAGCATAAACACGATAACCACTAAAAAGAATCAAGTAACTGATACAAAAGAACTCAGCAACGAGGTTGTACTTGGGAAATTTGGGCTATTCAATTAGGCTTATGAACCTTAGATCAGGACGACATCTAGTAAGGGATAGACAAAGCCTTAGGTCTTCAAAGGCTAGCGTTAATCACACTGCTAGGTCTTGGGCCCAGCAGCTGAGCCACCACTCGCATTACCCTAGCTCTGAGACAAGTGAATCAGAGATGTCTCAAGGCATGGACAGACCTACAGGAAGTTCAGGGGTGCCATATCTGTATAGGGTGGAAGGCCCCTACAAGACGCAATTGGAATACATTAGAACTAACCGACTAGGTGCTAGCATCTATGAGGACGGCCTAGGAAGGTCCGTGGTCCAAATTAAAAACCCTGACCAGTCCATTGGACTAGAGCACCCCGCTGTCAAGTTTGAAAATGGAGCATACTTGGACAAAGAAGGAACCATATACGTAGTCACCAGTCACCCAGATAGGACAGATGAATTCGAAAATGTGATCTCAGAAGCGGATTTAGGTGACCTGGAGCAAGGAAACACGGGTGTAGAACCTAGAACCCCCCGAGGCAAATCTGCTCTTACCAGAATCCTCAATCCTGAGTGGGTTCCCCAAGACAACAAGAGTATAGATCTGCTTCTGAACCAAGAGACCGACGAAGCCTTTTGGAGGTATAAATCTGAGTGGCCAAATGACATAGGAACAATCATGATCTATGAGTTTAAAGATCCAGATAGCCCAGGCAGAGTGACATACCTAGATCACGCCTCAGAGAGGATCTTTGTGGTTACAGAACATGATAGACATGCTTATACTTGGAAGGGTGAATTCGTTTTCCCCCAACCAAGATCGAACGTGTCCTATGGTCACCTGGGAGCTGGAACATCCCAAGCTCATGGAACTCAAAGAGACAGAAGTAGAGATAGGCCAGAAATAAGCTTTGCCAACCCAGGGGGCAGAGAAAGAACGAGAATGGAGACAAATAGGGTGGAACCTGAGATACTTAGAGCCCCAAGAAATCGAAGAAATGCCGATGATTTCCCTTTGCCAAGACCAAGAGAGCACACGAGAACCTTGAGACCGAATCAGCTAGTTAAGTCCATGAAGAACTACTTCGATGGCACTGGAGATCCATACGATCATGTGGCTGAGTTTAGGCAAGTCTTGAGAGCTGAACAAGTGGAGGATCTATTCACGCAGTACAATGCCTTTGGTCTAACCCTTAGGAACACTGCCCTAACATGGTTTCAACCACTAAACGAGAGGAAGTTCAAGAGCATAGACCAACTCCTAGAGGCTTTCATTATTGAATTCTCTAAGAGTGGCATAAGACATAATACCTCCTCATTGATTCACAGTTTCAAGCAGACCCCGCAAGAGACCGTGAGACTTGCAGGGAGAAGATTTAGACAATACTTAGAAAGATGCCCTATTTCGGAGCTCCCCACACCAGCTAAGCAAGTGGCTTTATTCTTGGATGGATTGCTAAGTACCAAATTAAGATCTTATGTGTACTTGAAGGACCCTAGGACCATAGAAGAGTGTGTACGCATGTGCATTGACATCGAGGACAACCTAGGGGAGGAGTTAGAGCTTTCCAAAATATACAAAGATTCAGATAGCGCCTCTAGCCTCTCTTCCACGCAATCCACATCAATTGAGGAACTTGGAGAGAAAGTAGCTCAGAAATTAGGTGTCACTAGCAAACAGATCCCAAGGTTTGCCCCTGTGAAAAGATGCTATACCTGCGGTGGTGACCATATGGCGAACGTATGTCCCATTATGGCTCAACCCCAAGTAAATCCTAGTAGCCAGTACTGCACCATAGAACGGAGATACACTAATCACACAGCACAAGACTGCCCATACAACAAGCAGGCGGTTAGGCAACCCTACCCTCAGCCATACCCTCGGCAGGGAAGATACCAGAATCAGTACCCACCGCAGCAGTATGCTAGGCCTCAACAAACCTACCAACCATAGTACCAAAACCAACAAAGGCCTCAGCCTGTGCTAGCACAACAACCCCCTGCTCCAGCTAATGTGATTCCGGTAAAGTATGTTGCTGCAGAAGAAAACCTGAATAGAGCTATAGTCCCTGTAACACCATTGCTTTCTGAAAGTGACCCGAGTGACCATAGCTTTGATTCTACACATGTCGATAGTCCCCATGCTTACTTCATGCAGTCTCCTGAACATGGTGAGTCCTATTACAGTGAAGAGCCAAATGAACCTAGTTGGGAGTCAGATTACACAAACGTCATGTATGCCAACCCCAACCCTAGACCTCAACCTAGGCAAGTAAGACCTCCATTCCCTAGAGGACCATGCTACAGATGTCAAGGAGATCATCTCATTCGTGATTGTCCCTTGCGTCCACCTACACAACCCCAGTCAGTGATAATTCAAGGCTTTTGTCAAGATTGTGGAAAGGAGCATCTCTTACAAGATTGGCCAAAGAACCCCAATAATATGCCAAAGATCACTCCTATCAACGTTATTGGGCTAGTTGTAGACTCCACAGGGAGTGTGACTTCCACTGCACCCGTACAGGTAGTCACTAGAGCTCAAGCATTGCAGCAAAACCAAAGCGTAGACCAGGAAAAGAGCCCAGATGTTAGTGAAACAGAGAGCATGACAAAGAAAAGGACTAGAGCTTGGAAAGATAGTCGTGAAAGAATGAAAAGGCAATGGGCAAGAAAGATGAGCGAACTCGAGGAAAGCCTCAGAGAAACAAAGGCCAGGATAACTGAACTCACATCTCAAACTCCCTCTCACACTACCCCACCTCCACCATTCCCAACTCCATCCGACCCGCCTCAACTAATACCACCACCCCCTAGAGTAGGATCAGTCCTAGCAGATCCCACTCTTGAGGACCTTAATATGATGCTTAAAGCATATCAAGCCAGAATCCAAGAAGGGCCAAATGTAACTGATCATGAAAAGTGTTACCCTAGAGCAGAACTAGAGCTAGAACGAACTAAAATTTGTGCCAAAATGGTGCAATTGGCTCAGACCATGTTTGAAGCCAGTCACCTATTTAACATCTCTAGTTCAGCAAAGACACAGTTGCACTTTGATGGACTGTTAGAAAGAATAGAGAAGTTGATTGCACAATCAGAAAAAGAACCCGTCTCTCAACACAAGGACAAGGCAAGTAAAAGAGCAGGTCTTCCTGCCCCGAAAGCCTATGTGCCTAACTCTACGGAGCCAGACACATCATCTTCTATGAATCGATTCACACCAGAATTCCTACGAGAGATTCAAGAAGACAAATGGGCTAAAGAGAGTGAAGTCCCTCCTCCTATTGAACTTGTGGATGATGCACATGACCAATTCCCACAAGACATCCCATCCATTTATGAGGAGCAGGAGAGCACCCAATCTCAGGAAAGATTAGACTTTGAGTCTAACTCTCTACAAGAATTACTACTTGTATGAGAGCACCCACGGTCATGGTACGAAATGAGGACTCAATCATACCTAGGAACACAGAGGTAGTGAAAAACACTAAGGTTCAGTGCAACCTCACTTTAGAAGAGCTACTCAAAGTAAGGCGAGAGCTATGGAAACATGTAGCCAAACAAGTACCAGCGATAGTGAAACCTCATTCCCAGGTAGGATCCCAGAGAACAGTTCCAGAAATACCCTTGGACAAGATAGGAGATATGAGTGAAGGTGAAGAGGGAAACACTTATCTTCCCATTACACATCAAGGATACACAACCAAGGCGATTCTCGACTCAGGTGTAGGAGTTGCAATTGCTACCACTTCCCTATGGAAGCGTTGGGGCAAGCCAGCACTCAGGCCCACGAGGATGAAATTGCAGATGGCTGATGGTCACATAGAAAGACCCTTAGGCCTGCTAGAAGGAATAACTCTCACCACATGTGGTGTTGAGTTCGAGCACACGTTTGCTATATGTGACTTTAGCAAAAATCATGCCTATGAGATGATTTTGGGAAGACCGTTTATGCGACAGTTGCAAGTGGTACATGATTGGGGAACCAACTCCTTGTATTTGCAACACCTAGGTGTCACGACCAAAGTGAATCTCAAAGATTACTCTCATAGAGATGTCCCTCCTATCCAATGGAATCCCATCCATAGAGCCAAAGATGATACAGAATCGGTGCATTCCATAGGGTCAGGATCCTCATGGATGCATGAAGACACCCACTTATGGATGTGCAAAGTAGCAGTAGAAGAAGAGAAGAGAGAAGAAGCCAGAGAGATAGGTGCAAAAGAAACACATAGATCAATTCAAGACCCAGCCTATGCACCTGTAGTCTTTCCTGATGAAGAATTTGAACCCCACGGCTGGGCAGAAATCTTAGCAACAATGGATGTAGCCATCAATGAAGAACAATGGACACCTCACTGTGATGAAGATGGCTATGACATTTCAGTCTTCTCCATAGAGCCAATCATGGGAGAGGTAGTGTTAGAAGAGTGCGAACCTAGCCCTGATGCATTTGAGGACACAAGTGACTCCGATCTAGAGTCCATCATCATGGACCCACCTTTTGCATCAGATGAAGAATACTTCTATGAAGTAGAATTTCAACCCCAGAGGCATGGAGAGCTTATGAATGACGTAAGGCTAGCCACACAAGTGACCCTGAAGGAAGAAGGAAAGAAAAGAAAGAAGAGAGAAGTCACACCAGAAGAGGAAGAATCTTTGTTTGAGGTCCTGGAAAATTTTAAGAAATATGAGATAGATGACAGGAGAGTCATGATCAGAATGCCTAAACGAGAGGCACAATCAGGGGAGGCCTATGATAACAAAGAAACCACCAAGAAAATAGTAGTGGCCCTAGAAGAAGGAGAGGAGAGATGCATGTACATAGGACATGACCTGACGGAAGAAGAAGAGCAAGAATTGATAGCCTTGCTAAGAGAATACAGAGATGTATTCGCTTGGAGTTACAAGGATCTAAAAGGAGTGGACCCTGACATATGCTCACACACCATCCCCATGACCTCAGATGCTAAACCCTCTAAGCAAAAGCCATATACATATAATGATAACTATGCTACTAAAATCAAAGAGGAGATAGATAGACTGGTTGAAGCTGGATTCATCTATGAAATTGAGCACACTGAGTGGGTATCCCCCATCGTAGTGGTGCCCAAGAAAAATGGAAAGCTGCGTGTATGCATTAACTTAAAGAAGGTCAATGCAGCCACAATTCGAGATAACTACCCGCTTCCGATCACAGAGCATCTCTTAGAAAGAGTAGCAGGCAAGGAAGTGTACAGCTTCCTTGATGGGTTTTCAGGCTACAATCAAGTAGCCATAGCTCCAAAAGATCAGCATAAGACGGCTTTTGCCATTGAATGGGGCATATTTGCCTTTAGGGTAATGCCATTTGGGCTTACCAATGCACCAGCAACCTTCCAAAGGTTGATGTGCCATGTATTTAAAGAGTTCCTGAGGAAGAACTTAGAAGTCTATGTTGATGATCTTTGTGCTCATTCCAACATTAGACAAACCCATATCCCTGAACTCAGACAAATCTTTGACAAATGTAGAGAATATCAAGTCTACCTAAACCCAGAAAAGTGCGTTTTTATGGTCAGGCAAGGCAAGATTCTAGGACACATAGTGTCAAAGAATGGCATATCCACTGATGAAGAGAAAGTGAGAGCCATAGCCGAGTTACCTAGGCCAAAGAATGTCAAGGAAGTTCAAGCTTTCATGGGGCATTGTGGCTATTACCGACGTTTCATCCATATGTATGCGGTCATTGCAAAGCCCATGTACGGACTCTTGACTAACTTTGAGTGGACTGATGAATGTGAGAATTCCTTCCAAGAGCTTAAACGAAGATTGTGTTCAGCACCAATCTTGACCACACCAGATTGGAACAAGCCATTCCATGTTCATGTGGATGCTTCCAATTATGCTATTGGGTGTGTACTCGCGCAACCTACTGGTGAAGGTAATATGGATCTTCCAATTGCCTATGCTAGTAGACAATTGAATGCAGCTGAACGAAATTATACCACCACCGAACGAGAAGGATTAGGCATGGTGTATGCAGTTAAAAAGTTTAGACATTATTTTCTTGCAAATAAGTTTAAATTTTTTACTGATCATCAGACATTGTTGTACTTGGTAAACAAACCTTGCAATACAGGTAGATTAGTAAGATGGTTTCTCTTACTAATGGAATACGACTTTGAGGTAGTGGTAAGGAAAGGTAGGACTCACTTGAGAGCAGACCATCTCTCTAGACTCACATCTGGAGAAGCCCCACAAGGAGTGTCAGATGACCTTCCTGATGCTTACTTGTTTAATTTGGAAGTGGTGCCGTAGTGGGCTAAACCATTAGTGCCAGTATTGACATACGGGCCTAACCACCCAGTAATAAACACACAGGATAGAGAGGTAGTAAAAGCCCAAAAATATCACATCATGGCAGGAAGTATGTACAAGCACACAGATCAAGGGATCTTGGCTTGTTGTGTGGAAGAGGATGAGTATGCTAAATGGTTGCAATTAGCACATGTAGGTGCATTAGAGCAACACTACTCAAAGCAACGAACCCTACAGACACTAAGGAGACTCGGAGTGCATTGGCCAACTATGGAAGCTGATGTCCAAAAGTTGTGCAAGGAATGCCCAATCTGTTGCACTAAACCACCTGTGGAACATGCCACTCTTTATCGAGTGTCCATAGTGCCAGATTGGAGTGAACCACTAGTTTCCTTCCTGAGGACAAAAACATTCCCTCTGGACATGACCCTGGTTAGGAAAAGGAATTTAGAACAAGAAGCCCAGGATTACTCACTCATCGGTGATAATATATACAAGCGTGGTAAAGATGGTTACCTGAGACTATGTGTCCATGAGAGTGAATATCTTAAGATCCTGGAAACTGCTCACCAAGGTGTAGCAGGAGGACATTTTGGACCAGATCGGGTGATCAAGGCAATACTATTTGCGGGCTTTTGGTGGCCGACCCTTCACATGGATGCACATACTTATGTGAAACGATGTGATGTCTGTCAGAGAACCCAGTATCCTATACGTAAAGATGAGATGCCACTGAAACCTATGATGGGTGGACGTGCATTCTCTAAGTGGGGAATAGACTTCGTAGGTCCTATTAATCCCCCAGCTAAGAGTTCCCATGTAGAATATATCATTGTTGCAACAGACTATCTAACAAAGTGGGTAGAGGTAAAAGCCACGACGAAGAACGATGCTCAAACAACTGCTAAATTCTTGTTTGAGAATGTATTCACAAGATACGGGCTACCTATAGAGCTAGTAAGTGATAGAGGCACTCACTTCTTGAACGAAGTGATTGAAAATCTACTCCAAGAATTCTTGGTAGTTCATAAGAAGTCTGCCCCCTACCACCCACAAGCTAATGGGCAAGCCGAAAGCACAAACAAGATTCTATGTAATGTATTGACCAAATTAGTGAATAATAAACGCTCTGATTGGGACAAACAGCTACACCATGATGTTTGGGCATATCGAGTCACCTACAAAACGGTACTCCAAGCCACCCCCTTTCAGATGGTATTTGGTCAAAATGCAGTGCTACCGTTGGACTTCTTAATACCTACACTGAAAGTAGCACAAGAACACGAATGGACGGGTCATGAACTATCCTCTAGACTTTTTGATCTTGAATGATTAGGAGAAACAAGACTGAGAGCAGCTGCAGGGATATATGCAGCTAAGAAACGACAGAAGGCATACTTTGATGCCCACATTAAGGATAAAGGTTTGAAGGCAGGCGACCTAGTACTAGTATACACGTTGAAACAACATGCGAGGAAACTAGAGAAGAGAGGCTACGGACCCATGATCATTAATAGAATCTCAACAAGTGGAGCAGTGCAGCTAGCCACATTAGAAGGCGATGTTCTTCCAAGTTACATTAGTGGTTGCAGAGTCAAGTTGTATTAGGAACCTCTCACAGAGGAAATTCTAAGTCGATCAACACTGCTAAGAAACGCAAAGAAGAAGAAAAGCGAATTCGAGAAGAAGCTCAAGCAGAAGCCCTAGAGCGCATACGGAGAATGAAATTAAGAAGAAAAGGTAGAGAGCAACCTAGGCCAGATGCCGACGCAGCCCAAGGATATCACATGGCTATGTGTGAAGTTTCATGTATCAGCTCTCATAGGATAATTGATCGACGTCCTTTTATAACCTTAGACATAGGACAAGGAAAGAGTGCAAGGACTGTAAGAGCCTTGATTGACTCAGGTGCAACCACGAGTGCGGTTAAATTGTCTTACTGTCAAGAGTTGGAATTAACTATCAATCCGGTAGAAGCATATCTCATAGGATTAGGAGGCGTGGAAACCCCTTGCATGGGCGAGGTGGAACTTCCCCTCTATATTCATGATGAGCCAATGACAGTTAAAGTACTAGTATGTCAAGATGAGGACCTCACTGAACCTCTTGTCTTGGGTCAAGACTGGATCTATGACCAAGCAATCAACTTAAACCTAAGAAGTGGACTTCTTCAGGTATGGGTGAATCAGAGTAGAATTACCGTTGAGTTAGGTAATGGAGCACTCCAGGAACTAGGAAAGGCACAGACTCCTGGTCCCTCCAGGGGTACACATGAAGTTGACCATGCTGTTCTTGTCCAAAGCTATGTGATGCAGAGGAATGGAGATCTCAATAGACAAGCCAAGGCATTGGCGGAACTCCCTTCTTTTCCAAAGGCCAGCAGGAGGCAGCAACTAAGGGCGGATCAATTACTGAAGACTATCTATGCGGGAGACCAAAAGAACGCGCGACGCCGAACAACTCAGCCAATGAAACGAATGTGGGTGCGAAAAGACGAGCTGCCGACTGTAGCCAAGTCGCGACAACTGTCTCAACTACCTATTAGTAATCAACGACATCATACTAATAAGAGGACTCCTAAAACCACTGTTGAGAAAGTGAAATCTATCTGGGTGCCCAGGAAGTCGATGAAGGCTGACCCACAATCAAGACAAATTTGGGTGCCTAAGGCTTGCTTGCGGGCTCAACTAGTCCCACACAACTCACATCATACACGACAGGGTTCACTCGCTCAAGCAGCCGCCACCCACTCTTGTCTGATACACTCAAACACACTGCCACCTAGAAGCACGCACAGACTCACTCGTAAATGGGTCCCAAAGACACAACAACTCCCAACAGAATTACTCATGCAACCCTCCCGAGTCTCCACAAAACCAAGACCAAAAGCCATCCATGGTGTTTGGCAACCTAAGACTTGTAATAGACCCCCCGACCCCAATTTGTGAATTCATCTCCACTTACTAACTGCATTAGTCAGACACTGCATCTTTCCATCTAGCTCCTAGGACTATCTAGGCATTAACGACACACACTGTCATCGTGCACTCACTGACCACTAACCCATTACTCACCTCACGATAATATTGTAACGGGGGCAAAACGTGTTCTATCTTGTCCATTACAATATTAACGCATGCTCTATATTCTCGACAGAACCAGTAGCAAGCAATAACTATGGCAGAAGCTGGAGGCACCAGTTCCCAGGCAGGGTCCAGTGCACAGATTGTGGACATTGAAACCATTCTTCTGGAACCGCCACTCACCGAAAGGCCTCAAGAACTTCAAGCGGTGCATGTCCTTCCTATCCAGGACCCCCCTCAAGGACACACTTCTCAAGTGGGGAAACATGCTCATTGGTTTAGTGATGTAGCAGGGCCATTGGGTGACGGCACCTACTTCTGGGAAGCAGAAATTGAATTTAATGGCAAATGGGGACGCTACCACTTTTTCACTCGGGAATTCGAAAACTATCAGAATGCAGAGGTAATGCGATCAGTTTGGACCAAGGCAAGCCTGGATAGATATTTCAGGGCACACTTGCCTAAACCTGATTTTTTACGCTGCTCCTATTTCACCAGTACCATCACTCCCAGCAGGGCCAAGGGAGGCGATAGTACTTTTGTACTACCATCATTGTTGCCAGGACACGAACTCAAGAGATTCAAACTGACTCTCAATTTGGTACGGGAGGCATTGAACATGCAAGGTATGCACATTCCCACCGAGAAAGAAACAATGGTCCCGGGAGGGATGAAGCATAAGGATCTCAATAAATTGAAGGACATGGTGGCAATGACGCCTACCATTGCTCTCCACTTACGAACTGTTATGCAACATTTTGATTTTCCCGCATAGGAACGATTCACTATGCCCCCTAAGAAAATTTGGTTCAGCTTATACTTGGCAGAAACAGAAAACCTCACCCTCAACATACCGCACTGGGTCATCGACCAGATACACCTAGCCCATCAGCGTTGGAATAAGAAGCAGAAAAATGTACTTCATGGATGTTGTGCCCTAACAAGAATAATTTACAGGTGCCTAGCATATGACGTGCCCATTCAAAGAGCACTAGTGTGGTCCAGGGCCCAAGAATTCCAAAGGCGACTATCAACAGCGAGTCCTCCATCGAAGAAGATGAGAGGGGGCGTCCAATTACCATGTGCTCAACCAAGAGGTGCTACTACCACACCTGAGGTGACCCCTCCTCAAACTAGGCGTGTTCGGCCATTCACCATTCGTCTTCCCAGACCAAGTACAGAAGGGCCCAACTTGGTGTTTCCCCCTATTCCATCAGATTTGGAATTTCCACATGGATTTACTCTTAATGACCTCACGGATGAAGAAGTTGCCAGGCTGATATACGAATCTAATCTTGAAACAGAAGCAGACCAGACCCAGGAACCACATCCCACCACAACAACACCAGCCCCGACACAACCAGTCGTCGTAGACGTCGAAGGAGATGAACAAGAGGCAGGAGGAGAAGAAGAAGAAGCTGACGAAGAACAACATCAAGAATATGATGAACTCTCAGAGCTAGCAAGTGCCCCAGCATATTCGGCACAAATAAAAAGATTGTACCAAACCATGAAGCGAGTTCAGGAACAACACAAAATGTCACTTGAATCAGGCAAGGTGCTCATGAGCCAACTATTGGCAGAGGAAGGCGTGGACGATATGTTTATCGAGTCCATGAACCTACACGCAGAGGCGGTCGGCTTAGATGAAGCCATACATGCAGCCATGACATACATTAATCGATTCGAGAAACGGGTGCCTGCCCGACCCATGCGATCTAGAAAACAAATACACATCAATGCGTCAGAACCGGGAGGCCGCACACCAACTGAAGAACATCAGGAGGAACAACTCTCCCCACCCACCTCACCTCTCACTACACACTTCACCTCACCAACCGACACGACCACACCCTTTTCTACCGCTACCACAGTCGTCATGGGAATTCCTCTCTCTCCTGGCATTCAATTCGGAGGAGTTTCCATGCCCACCTTCACGACACTTTTCACCAATATCACTTCCACCCCACCCACGGTCCCCCTCTTTACTGTCACACCCACATTTGACACGATGGAGACATCACCCGCCATAGTACCACCCCCACCCCCCACACAACCTCAATCTCCCATACCCCCTCCAAACTTCACCACTTGATTCCACAGCATTCACAACTCCCTTCCCCATCCCCTTTCCCCCTGCATCTTCTTCTTTACCTCCATCTTTTAATGTAAATAGTATATTCCTGTCATTACATCATTGTGTATATCAACTTCAGCGCGAGTACAGGGATCTAGAAAGCCGCCATCATCAGCTGACAACAACCCATCAACAACTACAAACACGACTCTTAAAGCTAGAAGAAGAAAATGCGGAACTCAACCAATGCCACACCACTCTCGAGCAAGCCCATCAAACACTCCTGGAGACACCCCAACCATCAACAGAACCCGGTGTCAAACAACTCGAAGCCTTGTTGGAGGTGTACCAATCAGATAACCTGAGAGTCCGGCGTAATTTAACTCTACTTCGAAAGCATATGGCTACAGCACTTGAAGAAAATAAACGGTTGCAGAAACAAAATGAAGAAAATCTGGAAGCAGCCATGGAAGGTTCCCCTCATGAGATCGATCCAGAACAGTTCAAAGCGGTTCCCACAGACACAATGAAGACCATCTTGGAAAGTTATGCGGATTTATTAGAAGCACATGATGACTTGGAAAGGGAACGAGATGAGCTACGTAGCCAGCTCAGGGAAAAGGAGGCCCCAACTAAGGTGCTAGAAATTGCCTCGACTTCAGAGGAAGTAAAGGCATTGACAGAGCAGGTGGCTGAGCTCCAGAAAAAGTTACTAGAATATGAAAGGCAGCCCTCCCCAGTTGTAGAACCTGAACCGGAGGATTTAGTACCCATTGAGGTGGATGAAACATATGAGGAACCATATGTGCCTATGCCGATGCCAAGTGGTGCACAGACCGCAGAAGGAATGGACACATTAGAAGTTGAAGTACCTGAATGGCTACAAACACTAGAGAAGGCAGCAACAACTCATGAAGATAGAGTGGCCATTCAAATCCAATCTATGGCAAAGTTAGAAGACACCATCATCAAGTCTGAATACTTTCAAAGCATGTCTCATCATAGATGGATCGGCACCAACGATGATCAATATGTGCCATATTGTGTGCTCCTTGAGGATTACAATGCAGAGATTCAACGTAGTTGTGGCAAACCTCCAACTTTTGCCACACAATTTGGGCTAGAGGACATCCCAAAAAGTGCGAAGAAAGGTTCCATTCATCAACCAACCTGGAGAATCCGTCTTCTTGAAACCTACCCGGAAATGGTTCGTACCTGGACTAACATGCCCCTTTTTATTAAATACAATCCTTGTTATGTTCCAGTACTCCGCCGGCGCACTTGGCCAGAGTTTACAATTGCTGTCAAGAATGTCAAGGGTTGCGCAAAGTGGTTAAATTATGTTTATCTAGCACCGCCACAAGGCCCTCCCACTGTAAATTACATGATTTCTACCATCAGACACTAGAGCACTCGACTACGGAATACCCCCGATGTGATGGCACAAATGTGTATGAAAATCTTTGAACTAATGCTAATCACCTTCAGGACGTTCAAGAATATTAAAGACCCCCACTTCTCAGGTGTCGGATTTCTTACAAGAAACCAAGATCTGGTATACGACATGAGCATCCATAGAGGTAATATATGCTTGGCACGCCAGAATAAAGTACCTCCCAGCTTGTTTTAAACAGACATTCGAGGAGATGTTCATAACAGGATTCTGGGAATATCACTCAGAAATATTCGTACCCAGACCCTCACATCTCCTCCACCTCTTCGCTGTGGAGAGAACCATCCATTCAAAACAACTGCGGGTGCCACATCCGGATGTACCAGGACTAGTGAATTGGGATGCATTACTAACAGATCTAGCACGGGGGCTCAGATTAGAAGAACATCACCTTGCTTCCGACATTGTCCAATATTACGTTCAACAAACATCTAGACAAGGGTCTGTCAGGGGCGACAGACACGAGAGTGGGGGGGGGTGTTGGCAGCAGTCAGGGAACCGAAGGAGCCACAAGACAAAGAGGGTTGGAACGAAGAGATAGCACAAGCAGACACGGTAGCCAAAGAAGATCTGGCAAGTAGGCCATCTAAATTTTTCAGACATCAAGGAGTTGAGCACACAAGAAGAAAGAGCAAGTAGCGAGCTCAAAGAGGTGTATGACAAATCAACAAAGAAAATCCCTACACAAATAGTGATTTTAATCACTAAACACCATTGTAAATACCATTTCGTATTTTTGTAGCTCCATTTTGTGCAAGCCAAGGAGTCCTTGAGCTTGAGGAGCTTTAGAAGTATCTACCTGCCAATTTTCGTATTTTTTAGATCTCGTTTGAGCCCTCAAATAAGCCCTGGAACCTAATTTTTAACTAGGCCGGACACTAGGTCTGGACAGGGCCAAAGCTAGTCAAAAACTATAAAAGGAGCTAGAGAGCTCATTTTTGGGGTTAGCTTGTAATAGTTTTGAACTGGTATGAGCTTTTCGAAAGTAATCTAAGAACTCCATTGCTTCTCACTCTTTGTCTTGCTGTGTGTGCGCGTGTGTGTGTATGTGTGTGCATGTTAGTGTGCTTCTCACTCACGCACTTGTGCTTCCACTTGCCCGAGGTCTTCATACCATCCTCACGTCTTCCCGGATTGACACTAAAGGAGGTGCTACTCATCACTGAGCTACACTGGCATACATTTTTCAAAGTAAATTTTGAACCATCAATGAACTACACAACCACATCTCCAATCTCGACAATGTCACATTAATAAGAATCACCAAGTCTCACAATACCAAGAGACTTTGCTGCATAAGTAGAGAACCACTCTCTATGTGGTGTCACATGGCAAGAAGCACCAAAATCTAGCAGCCATGCATGTGAAAGAGAATGAGCCATAAGAGCCTCAATAGGCATAGTACTTTCAAGTGTCAACACATCGGCATCATCAAAAATAGCATTGATTTCTTCAATCTTCACAATTGAAGTAGATGGTGCACGTAGATATTTAACATGCCCATCAACATTTTGCTCTTTACCTTTAGCATTCTTTAATGCATAGTAGTCTTTCTTCATATGTCCTTTCTTATGACAATAATGCCATTCGATATCCCTCTTCCTTGATTTACTTCTACTCTTATTTCATTGACCATTCTTTTCCTTGTTCTTGATCCTACCACATTGTTGATTAAGAATCACGAACATTATATGCATCTCCACTCTGAGTGCCAACCATAGATTTTCTATGAATCTCCACTCAAGAGTGCTCCACATATGTCATCATAGACTAGTTTACCACTAGGTGCACTATTGCTAATAGCAGTGAAAAATGTATCCCATGATGATGGAAAGGTGCACAACAAAAAGATTGCTTTCATTTCATTATCCATGTCCATTTTATGAGCATGTAACTAAGAGAATATAGCATCAAAGTCATTTATATGAGTAGTAATACTATCTATGACTTTCAGGCAATGGTCATATAACTTTCTCATCAGATACACTTTATTTGATGTCGGTTCTTTTTCATATGTATTGCATAACTTCTTCCAAATATCCTTTGTGCTTTCACAGTCCAATATTGTAAAGTAAACATTATCTTCCATGTGCAATCAAATGGTAGAACTGGCAATTTCATCTAACTCATCCCAATCATCTTCATCCATGTCAGCAGGCTTCTTTAAGATTTTACTAGCTTCCATTGCCTCCTCTGAATTAGCACATCTTTAATCTGATTCTTCCATAGAGCAAAGTTTGTGCCATCAAATTTTTGGATCTCAAAATGATCTTTGCCCTACAATTTATAGCTCCTCCTTGGAATTTTGGCACTAGACCCTGATCCACTAGATGTGCTTGAGAGCTTTGATGCCATGATAATAAAGAACTGAATAGAATGATAATGGAGCTAGAAGATTCCAAACACCACGAAAGCTCAAAAAAGGATGACCAAGTGTCAGATCTAGGAAAAAATTCAGTTGAGTCTTCCCAAAAAGATGAATTAATGAATTGTAATGACCAAACAAAAGGATTATGTGAGAATAAATGTGCTCACACCAATAAGTGTATCAAGGAGTAAATCAACCACAGTATAGTTGGCAAAGCCAAAGATCCTAGAAAAAAATTGTTAGAGTATCCTCTACAAAATGAGCATATGCGGAGTGTCAAAATCTCATAAAAATGTGACTACTAACATGTTAATCTTCATAGTGAATTACTGACTCCACTACATACAGTCAATCACTCGAAAGAAGCCAACTAGGCTTATTGAGAACCTATGAACAATTATCATATGTCTCCTATGGCGAGGCTAGGTAAGCCTTCCACCTACATCACCAAAAAGATCCCAACATCTAGGTATCTCCAGGTTAAGAAAACCTCACCACGACCCACTTTATCAAACGTAAAAGGCTTTATGCAAAAAACATAACTGCTATATCAATGAGCACATGGATGTACATAAGCAATATCCATATAAGTGTACATAGTGTGTATGTGCTCAATATATGTAGTAAGATGGCAATGAAAGGTTGAATTCACAGCCCTAACACTAGCCAATGGCCCCTGCAAGTGTTTCTCAACTCTATTCTTTAGGCTCAAAAACTTGCATAAATTTGTGATGGCTTCTCCCACTACAGCTAGAAATGTTTCAAGAAACTTGTAGATTTACTAGTGTGGCTGAAAACACAACCCCAAAGATGAATATTTGTTGTTGGAGAATTACAAAAGAGCACTCTTCTTGATGTTCTTGGACCTATGTAATGAGAACTATGCGTGAAAGTACCCCAAAATGACTCCAAAAATCAACCCAAAAATGCTTCGAAACAGGCTTTGAAAGCAAAGAATGAAGCTTTGAGGGACCAAAACATGTTCAAGGTAATGTTAACCTTAGTCTTTTCCCTTCTTGAGATACCACAAGAGTGTAGCCAAGTGTCAAGAGAGCTTGTCAGTTAAGCAAGCTTCGAGGGGAACAAACTAGGATGGTGACCTCCTAGGAAGTTTCGGGAACCTCCATCTTCCTTGATCCTTGAGGTCCTCCCTTGTGTGTTTCGACTGGTGCCAACAGTGACTTCGATGACTCGGATGAAAAGGTATGCCAAGGTCTACGCCTTGGTTGTCACCTTAGATGTAAGCCTTGGAGAAAGCCTTGGGTGGGCGGGTTGGTGCTCACTTTCCTCACACAAAGGGAACAAAGCTTTTGTGTATGAATGCTCTAACACCAGTGAAGTATTTTGATGGCATTGTACAACTATTCATTGCCAATGTGGTTGTAATTATCTGTGAATCTATACAATCATCATTTACTTCTTCTCTGTTTTATTCTCTGTTATACTCACTCAGAATAGTAACTTCTCAATATCTCGGGCTATACGTAACCTTTTTCAGAGTTTTAAAGTGCATTGGATTTCTCTCTAAGTCTAGTTTATGCTCACAAAATCTAATAGTCATTGTTTTTACCATTTTTGAGAAATTTTTGTTTTTCTGCTCACTAGTTGAATCTCTATAGAGCCCCAAAAATGGCGGGAGTGTTACAATTTTTGCTAAATCTTGTTCTCATTGCTCAGTTGATCAACTGAAGTGTTTTAACTTGTATTAGCAATTTTTCTAAGTTTATTTGCTATTTCCAAAAGGAATTTTTCTAATTCCTACCAGGTTGAGAGCACTATTCATTTTTTCTAGCAGGTGTATGTAAAAAAATAGCAAGTTTTGGGAGCTAGTCATTTTGTAACTAGTTTGTCTTAACTCAAACTTTTGAGATACTTGTTCCAAAACACCTGGGTGATTTTTTTGTGGATTTAGGAAGCTAAAAGGTCTATTAAACAACTTTGAAGTCTTAGTTGGCTAGTGTGAAGCTGGTAAGAGCACCAACTCATCTTCGGATCGCAAATACCATCTCTCAGTACAAGTAACCTATGCTTCCTTTTAGCAACTTCATTCTAGAGGTGTATATGGCACTATACATGATGTTTTATCCCACGTTCAGTGAGAAATGCATTAAAATTAGAAGACATATATTCCCCCATCGATAAAAAAAAGGGTGCCCATTTAACATGCTAACAGATTTTCAGCCAAAACCAAAAAAAATTTGAAGCACATAAACACTTCAAGATTTGCTTTCAGTGGATATACCCATGCATGCATGGAAAAATCATCAACAAAAGTCACGAAGTAAAGATAGTTCCCAAAGTGTTTGCATAGGACCACAAACATCACTATGAACAAGCTACAATTTTTTAGTAGCTTGTAGTGAATCATCATTTGGAAAGGAGGAATGTTACATTTTGCCCAAAATACAACCTTCAGAGACATGTTTACTAGGTGCCTTAGGGATCACATCTTTTTACATTCACTAGGTAATACATTATGTATTGTGTTGTGCTCTAAGCATTTTCTTCTTCCATAAAATCTTCATGTGCTTTCGTAGACCTCAAACTCCAACAATTGATATCAAAGTCATTCATCCCTTCATCTAGGGTTTCATCGACACCCCTCTGGTCATAGTCTTAGAATCGCATGAAAATTTGGTAAGCATACTCAAGGATATTAGGAGTTCAAAATAGCTTTGCTCTCTAGCATTGAAATTTGATATGACCTCGTTTAGGCTTCCAAATGCACTATCATAACTATTGTGTAGGAAATTTTGTCCTTTTGTGCCAAATATATATACATGTTTTGGTTTGCCAGTGCAAGCACTTCACAGTCTACTACAAGTTTAGTGGAGCTCGACAAAGCCTCTCTCTTTAACTTTTTGAGATACAATCGATTTTCTGCATCAAGGTATTTGGTCATTGGCCATGGCTAAAAGCAATGATGTATTTTGTGTTGGAGTTATAGGTCTGCAAAAACACATGAATAGCACAAGGAAAAAGAAGAAGCTTGGAGCACAATACACAATACTGAATCTATTACCACAAGAATATACAAAGATATGTGACATGTTAGGGCTATATGCATATATACAAGCTGGGGGAAAAAACCTCCTAAAGAGGGAAAAAAGTCCTCAACATTCTTAGAGTGTTCACACACCTCACTACCTAAATATATCAACAAATCCCCCTTGGGAGTGATGAGGTGAACGAGGAGCTGGCACTCATGTATAAGGAAGTGCCAAGCTATGTGGAATCAATCCACAAAAGGAAGTAAGCCCAAAGCTTTGCGAAAAGCTTCAAATTTATCCCTAGGTAGAGCCTTTGTGAAAAGGTATATAATGTGTGTGGGCACATATGCCAAACTGATCTCTCTAGTTGAGAACCTCTCCCTCACATAATGATAGTGCACCTCAATGTGCTTAGTGTGAGCATGCAACACAGGGTTCTTCACAACTGCCAATGCACTCTAACTCTCACTAAAGATGGTGGTGGTAGAAGACTGACCAACACTCAAATGAGCCATAAGGTGTCTCAGCCACACACACTCAATAGTCTCTCTGAAAGATTTCTTACTCAACCTCACAACTAGAAGTGGCCACAATAGGCTGCTTCTTGCTCAATCAAGATATGCATGAGCTACCAAGCATGAAGCAAAACCACTGGTGGACACACGAGTGGCATAGCAACCAGGCTAGTCAAAGTTAGAAAAAGCATGTAAATATGGCGGTAATGGTCCCCCTTGGGATAAAACGATCCAAGTAGCTAGGTACCACTCAAGTAGCAAAAGATGCACTTAACTGCCTGCCAATGCTTGACACCTAGGCAATGCATAAACCTACTCATCTGTGAGACAACAAACCAAATATCTGGCCGAGTAAAGCATAAGTAAATCAAGCATCCAATAGCATGCTGATAGAGAACAACATCAAATGCATCTCCAGCATCATAAAGACTCAATCATAAACTTGTCCCCATAGGAGTGCCAATAAGTTTACAATCTTCAAGGCCAAAATGTTGCAATAATGTGTCAATAAATTTCATTTGACACAAAGCTATTCCGCCATCAACTTGCATAAACAGAATGCCCAAATAATGATGCAAATGCCCCAACTTAGACATCTCAAATGAGGCATGCAAGTCAGCCTTAAAATCAGCAATATGCTTGTCATGAGGACCAGTGACTAGAATGTCATCAACATACACAACAATGATTAGAAGCACATCATTTGCATGCTTAACATATAAGCTGCTTTCAATTGGACTGTTCTCAAAACCATGTGCAATCAGATAGGCATGTATCTTTCCATACCAATCGTGTGGTGCTTGCTTTAAACCATATAATGCCTTCTTTAACCTGCACACTTGGTTTTCATGACCTTTCTACACAAAGCCACGAGGTTGAAAAACATACACTTCTCCATGCAAATGAGCATTCAAAAATGTAGTTATAATGTCCAACTAATGTACATTCCAACCATGATGAGCTGCAAGTGCACAAATGCTACAAACAGTAGTCATTCAACAAGTAGGAGCAAAGGTCTCATCAATATCAATGCCTTTTTCTTGACCATAACCCTTTGCAACAAGCCTAGCCTTATACCTCTCAATTGTTCCATCAGGCTTATGCTTCAGCTTGTATACCCACTTAGTGCAAATGGCCTTCTTGCCAAGAGGCGATTCACACAAAGACCAGGTACCATTCTTCATTATGGCATCATATTGAGATTGCATAGCCGCCATCCAATTTTTTGACTTTTGTGCTTCATCAAACGAATCAAGCTCATTCTCATCACAGAATATAGAGGCAGTCATAGCAAAGCAATTTGATGCAAAAGAGGTACTATGAGAGCCTAAACGAGTATGATATGACAAAGGTGCATCTAATTTGTTGTCATGCAAAGTCTGTACCAGCCATTTTTTCATATTTTTTGCCTCCTCAATATGAGTTCTCTCATCCACAAGTGTATCATGTAAATCTGCATCAGAAATGGAATGATTTGCATTATCACATGAAACTTGTAAAGGCTAAGAAGTTGCATCATTGGGACCAGCACTAGACTTTCCACCTGTAAAATGTTGGAAACAATGTCATATAGTACATTGTGTATAAGTACATTGTCCATTCTTCAAATTTGCTCGGAGAATACATGTATAGAGTATTCTAATACCCTCTCTACAAGTAAATCGGGTGGGCACCGTGGCTAGACCATTGTCCTCCCAAAGCCCCCACGATGGGTTAAGTCCCACAGATGGCAGCGACAGCGTGAAAACCTTTTGACATGTTTTTTTTATCATGCTTTTGGGAAACAAAAGCGAACGGACAGCGCACGCACCATTTTTGAGTTTAATTTACATTACGAAGTGATCTTGCTTTTCGTAAATCATAGTGCTTTATTAGGAGGAGCTTTTGGAGTGCTTTTTAAGTAGCCAACTACTATATAAGTACATGCTTGGCTCATTGTCTTGTATCCTACACCTAGTTCAACGCCAAGTTTGGTACCTTAGTAGAGGTGGTGCTCTAGCACACATGGGGCAGCCATGGTGCATTCTAGGAGCATGTTGAGGAGCAGCTATGGAGTTCTTCTTGGAGAAGAGTGTGCTCACACTCTTGCTTATGGAGAGGAATTGCCCATCAACTGCTTGGTGGTGTGGATCAGCCATCTACATGATGCATTTGAAGATTATCTTCTACATGAAGATTTCGGTGTACTTCAAAGACATTGGATGGAGGTTAACATAAGATTTGCATCTTATGTTAAGAATTCAGGTACATATTCTCTTTATGCATACAGGTACTACTTGAAGTATCAGGAGGAGTCCTATTCGGCATATCTAAAGGAGAATCAGTACATGTATGCTTTATGCATATTTGGATGAGGTGTTAGAGAAGGTATGTTCATATGAGTTTGAGGATTTAGGCAGCAAACTTGTAAGCATTCTTTGCTACTTTTGTAAGTATGTGATCTTTTCACACACATATCTGATTTAGGGTCTTCCATAGCCTAAGTTCAGATGAGGGTTTGCTTATTATCAGTTTTAGACTGATCCTTCCTCTTTCTGTCACTCACATTCACTCTTCTACAACCTATTAGGTCACACATCTCATATATATTCAGATTTCTATCCATACATTTGAATATATTTGTTACATTTGTACATACACTCATCCATCTATTTTTTTTCACATAGAGTGGTTGAGAGTTTTGCTCCCACATTGTAATTCAAACATTTGTATATATGATAGTGTGAGTAAGCAGTGGCTTACGTAACACTTTACACATGTTGTCTAATCTTTCTCTATCTTTGTCTCATCATTTGTATGATTAAAGTGTGGTATGTTCATGTTTTGTCAATATTGGAAGATTGTTGGAATCTATGTTGTAGAACCCGAATCTATGGAATCTTGGACCTATGGAATCTATGTTGAAGATCCTGGACTTCTGGAACCTGTGGTATTAGTTATGGGCCTACTAATTTCCAACATTTGGTATCAGAGCATCCAAGCTCTCAAATATCAAGGTTCACAGGTTCCCAGACTTCCAGGTTTACAACATATGATTTAAGGGAATCTTCTAATATTTGACATTTGACATACACACTTAATCTAGATGAGTAGAGATTTGAGAATTAGACAATTCTGTTACATGTTCATTCATCAATGTGGAGTATGAAGTTGATGATCTATTAGCAACCGAATATTTTTGGAAGAGTATGAAAATATTTTACAGAAGTATTGTTTGAAGACCAAGACTTGATGAAGAGAAGGCTACTTCAAATTCAAGGCAAAACAATGGTTTGGAGAAGATGAAGGAACCAAATCAACATCAAATCACAGGTATCAGTTTCTACTATCAGATTATCATTTGCAGGTCATATCTTAGAAGAGCAATTATGAAGAGATTTGAAGGATTGCTTTTATACATTTTTATTTTTTCGAAAGTAAAAGCATTAAGCTACATCAAAACAGTTTTGATAAATCTCTTTCATGACAAGAAAGCTTATCTAAGAAGACAAATTTGGAGATGGGATGAGTTTTGTTTTTAGCCAATCTTGTGTTGTAAGTTGGTTGGATATTCAGGTACAGAATTTGATCTAGGTACTCTAGAGATGTAATTCATCATTCAGCCAAAAGATTGGTGAATTCAGTCATATCAGTTACATTTGAAGCAGCGTTTTGATTCAAAGATATAAGGAGATAGTAAAACATGATTCTATGTTCACTTCCATTTATATACCATATTTGTTTAGTCTCTTACTTGGTACTTCAAGATGAAGAGAACAAAAGGTATGGAAGAGAAGTTTGAAGATGTTGACATCATCATCAGGTGGAAGAAAGATGCAGAAAAAGAAGGTCCAACATTTCCAAAGGGAAAGTAAGACTTCCTTTTCTCTCATATTTTCCATATATTTTCCTAGTTTATCCTCTACATCCAAACACAAGTCTACGAGAACATCTTGTGTGAAGATAGTCTAAAGAAGAAGCAGTTTCTTGTTTTGCATTATACTTGGTCATGATTTAGTAGATTTGACAAAGAATTGCATTGAGAGAAAGAATAGTAGCAAATTTTGAAGACAACTTGTATGTTTTGACTCATATGTGTATGAGCTATGTTTTAGTTGAAGAATTGAGCAGGCAGCTTATATGTTCCCTCAAAGAATTCTTGGAGTGTCGATACAGAGCTACTTGGTATATGACAAGTTGCAGAGAAGTATATTCCTTCTTTATCTAACTCTTGAGGTAAAAGAGTTTTTTGTGGCAGATGTTGGAGACTTGGGTTGAGGTTTTTTGTTTGGAAAAGTTATCTCATATTTAGTATTTTCAAAAAACTTCAGAAAATTCATTTTTTGTTGTACAGTCAGTTGAAGAATCTACTTTCTATGATTTTCTAGATTTTTGGATACATGCTTGTATTCAAAAAGGTGTTCCATCACATCCTATCACTTGATTGAGAAGTGGAGTTAGCCAAAAGAAAATCAAGCAGGTACTATCACATTTCAACCGGGTAGAATATGAAGATATGAAGTATCAACTTGCAGCTTCTGGAGTTCTCAAGGTGAGAAGTTTGTCCACTTACATTTCAAGTAGGAGTTGCAGATTCTTGGGAAGGATTTGTTTGAAAAAAAGTTTTACAACTTTGTGAGAAGCATGGACACTTGGAGACATTCAGGTAGCAAATCAAACATTCAGTCATGAAGGTTTGATGAGAGCAGATTCTACACAGATATTTTGTTGGAGAGATCATTGATCTTGTATGATCTCGTATGATCTTGTAAGATCTTGATAGATCTTGTATGATCTTGGATGACCTTAAATGATCATGAAGATCTTGAGTATTTATGAGTCAGATATGTATCCTTTTTTTGTGAAAGTTCTTTAACATTGGAAGAAGTAAGTCAAAGATTCAAGTTCTATCAGATTAGTGTTGTTGAGGAATAGAAGAAGATACTTGTTATGTTGCAGAAGGTTATGAATCCTAAAATGCTTTCAGCAAGGTTTTTATGATAGATCAGCTAACCTTATTCTAGATTTTTGGGAAGTTGAGGAATGACAAGGAAAGCTATTGGCATGTGCACAATGCTAATAAAAAGGTTTAGAAGTTTTGTTTCAGACACATGTATTAATGTTATGAAAAATCAGATTTATGAAGGAAGACATTCCAGATTTCATAAAGTCTGATATATTTGAAGAATTGTGGATACTAGTGTTAAATCATCCAGGGGGTGATGAAACATGAAGACTTATTTTCAGCTATATGTGAAAGAATGCAGAGTCATACCTATAAGAATTCCAGGTATTCCTATATTTCTTTTGTCAGTTTCTCTTTATGTTTTAGCTTTGAAAGAAGAAGGAAGAAGGAGAATGTTTGGAGAAAGTTACTGTTAGGATGTTCCTGTTCAGGAGAAGGTTCTAGAATTCTATTGAAAGAAGCTTGATATTTTAGAGAGGTATGTTTTAGAAGTGCACACATATATATTTATACCAGATTATGAAGGAAAGAGGTATGAAGGACTAACAAGTAGAACAAGGATGAAGACATGATGACATCATAGATTTTTTTATGAGACTCATGAGTTGAGTTGAGTTGACTTGACTTGAGTACAGTAAGAGATGAACCAACAGTGTTCATAATACACTAAGTTGTGAGTTGTCAGTCACAAGTCCCAGGATTCAGTTCTTGATTATGTTTAGTGTATTTACATGATGTTGCAGAAGTACGTTGAGAAACCTTTCATAAGGTAAATGCAAATATGTGGATCCTCGTGTATGTTTACAGGTTGGAGAAGACAGGAGATAGCAGGTTCAGAGTCAGTACATGCTACATATGTTGTCAAGCAGTGATTGCTTGATGTGTACACTATTGGATATCTAGTTTGCATATTTAAATTGACATTTGTATATATGATAGTGTGAGTAAGCAGTGGCTTATGTAACACTTTACACATGTTGTCTAATCTTTCTCTATCTTTGTCTCATCATTTGTATGATTAAATGTGGTATGTTCTTGTTTTGTCAATATTGGAAGATTGTTGAATTCTATGTTGTAGATGTTGGACCTATGGAACCATGGACCTATGGTATTAGTTATGGGCCCACTAAATTTCCAACAGGCTTCCTCAAGTTCTGAAGCTATAAAGAACGCATCAACTGATTCTGAATCTACACATGAAGCGGAAGTATTGGAGTTTCCCTTGGAATCTGCTGTTAAGGCAAGGGGACATTGGTTCAGAGATGATAACCCAGCAAGTGAGCACTTCTTTCTTGTAAATATAAGGATCATGGACCAAGAACATCAATTCCTAGTGATGACCCAAGATTTCAGAATCTTGCATGAGATGCTCGGAGTAGTGAACGTATGGACTCAAGCTGGAATTGAGGCTTACTTAAAGCTCCCAATTTACAAACCGGACTTTCAACAGTGCACACAAGTAATGAATACCTTACATCCAGCCCTTGATAAACCTTCGGTCCCTGAAGCCATGGTATTGGATCGCAATGGGGAATATCAAACTATTTGATTCACACATGAGCTCATCAAGGCAGCATTCAGATGGAAAGTGGACGGCCTTACAGATCTCAAGGATGAATGCCATGAGGCAAAGAAAAGAACTTTCTTTGACATCAATAGAATAGACATTGAAGAGGAAGTCAGATTGGTGCATCAACACTTTTGTTTTCCAAGTATGAATAGATATAGGGCTCCTTAGAAAGTCATAGTACAATTGTTATCTCATGTTGTCAAGCGAATTGGGAATCAGGTTAATATGACACCCTACATTCAAGAGCGAATCTTTGAAGCCAAAAAGTAGTGGGGCCACAAAAATTTTTTAAATGGAAGTTCAGCCCTAACACTACTCATCTATCAAGCACTAAACATGAAGGAGTGTTTATGGCCTATGATCTCGACGGCTGAAATGGCAAGGTATGTGAAAGCGGTTACAGTGCCAAAGAAGAGGAACGGGGTAACCTTAGTAGAGGAAGCTGGTACAAGCTCCAAACCAACCATGAGGGGTGCAAAACGAGCTCGTGTAGCTGAGGCATCTCAGACACCACAATCCAAACGAACACATGAGCTTCCTAAGGTACCGATCGCTTCAAACCCCGCTATCACCAGAAGAGACCTCTATAGAGCATTACAAGCCACACATGTCTACATGAGAGGACAGATCAACCTTATAGTACAGGGACACCAATACCATCACACAGGAACACAAAGATCAACACAAGGGGAAAGAGTTGCATCTCATCAGGATAGATATAGAGAATTGGGACTTGATGATTCGAGCTCGGAGAGTGAGTCGTCACATGATCATGACATGCTTAATACAGATATACAAATTGATGAACACATGGGAGAAGACTGGGAGCAACTTAACCAAGTCCAACAATCAGCTGAAAAGGAAAAAAAACAAAGAGCACAGTCTAAACCTTTGCATGAAGCATCGATAGTGGAAGAACATATAATACAACTAAACGAGCAAACAAAAATATCCTTCAAGGAAGCTTCACCCCCCAAACAAACAAGAATTACACATCCAAAGATGGAAGCAGACACCACCGAAATGCAAGATAAAGAAGGACCTGTGTTACCTATACAGGTTGTGGCTAAATCCTCACTGTTGGATGTGGTAAATGACTCTCATAAGTGGCCTTTTGATGAAACAACTATGGAAGACTCCACCAACCCCATTGAGGAAGGTGAACCGCAGATTCAATTCCACAGAAGGCAAACGCATCAAGACACATTACATGTGGCACAAGGTAAAGACATACAAACAGGCGAAGAGCCAGTTATCCTGAGAACTTGGCTAAATGTCAATGTCAATCAACTAAAACCTGTTGTCAAAACCATGATAGACACTACCATGATAGCAGAAAGCACTTTGATGGACAAGGAAAAGGAAAAATAGAACTATGTGAGGCGAGAAATCGATTTCAAAAACTAAGTGAACAACTTTTTGCCAACAATATAGGAATGCAAAAAGAACTTGTTCAGAGGACAACAACATTGGTAGAAAAGATAGAAGAGTGTCGTCATGTGCAAGAAGAGGATGCCTTGCTAAAAGGCAATGTACAAGAATTGACCACATCTGTAGCAGTACTCCAAGATGAAGTGACAAAATTGCAAAAGCAGCATGCTATGTATGAAGCTGAGAAAATGAGGATGCTCAATCGCAGCAAGCTCCTAGAAAGTTAAATAAAAGTGTATACGGATGAGGTCGATAACCTGCGTATGCAAAATAAAGCATTAATGAATTCCATTTTATTAAATCAACCATTGGAAAGCACTGTAGACACAAATATACAAGAACTACAGGCCAAATTGGCAGCATTAAAAGAATAGTTGATCCAAGAGAAAAGCAAACAGGTAGAGATAGAGACCACCTATAAAGCAGAAGCTAAATCTTGGGAACTTAAATGGAACGAAGCTGTACACAAGTACATGGAGCAATGCAATGAAGATGCGGATCAGGTAAAACATCTATGTGAAGCAAAGGCAAAAGTGGAAGAGGAGATTCAGGTTAGTACACAAGCAAATGAACAGAAGGATAAACTCATCGTAGAGCTCAGAGCCCACCTAGAGTAGACTAAGAACTTGGGGACACCAGTAGTGCAATCCACGATGGCTACTGATGAGATTGAGGTATGCCCTCTCTCTCCCCCAATCATTCATTAACCAATAATGGGACCAGGTATCGAGGAGTATGATGATCACCCAATGCCGTATACTACATAATTAAGTTAGAAAGAGCGAGCACTACTAGTGTCTCAGCTTATCAAGAATTTTGAAAACGAAGTCGTAAAAGTCATGAAGGAAGCTAAAATTAAGGGCAAAGATTTAGAGGCAATCATGAAGCCCTTCAATCTCCCATATGGAATTATGAAAGAACAAACTCGAAAGTATATTAAGAAGACTATGGGAAAGGATCCAGATGAGCAGCTAAACTTTAAAGAAAACACCTTTCAATACACTCAAGAACAGTTCGAAGCTGCCGATCCTATATGGAGGAGAAAATTTTTGGAAAGAAATCCAACATTGCGGGTGCACTGGCAGGAGGCACCATATTTATTACAAGTCAACCCCGCATTTTGTCCTGTGCCACATTGACGATACTGGTTAGAATTTTGGGAATTACAAAGTCAAGGTAAACTAAATAAGCAGTGGCTCAATTTTCCATTACTTCCAAGCCCACCCCACAATTATTTGCCTACGGAAGAGTACATGATCAACAATCGAATTTTGGTTATCTCCGTATGCAAAAGTTCTTGACCTCACCATCAAAGTGACTAACAAAATACTCAGCATGATGTTAACTATACTCAAAGTATTCAAGCATGCAGAGTACACATTTTTGAATTTTATTGGCATCAATCAAGGCACACATGTTTTAGTATTCGACCTTTCTGTTATGCCAAGTAGACTAACCATTATGGCCTATTATTCGCGACTCATGTTTTTGCCTAGTACATATATGCAAACTTTTGAAGAAGCCTTCTTCACTTGAATTTTGAGATTGATTCAGAAATCTTCCTAAAGATGTCTGCCAATTTGAGTGCAAGATTAGTCGCCTATGAACTCAATTTTTTTGTTGATCATCGCCAACCACCACATGACGGTGTCAAGTCCGAATAGTGGAAACAACTCATGATACGTGAAGCCAATTTGCTAAATGAAACAGAGCAAAAAGTATATAAGAGATACTCCCGTCAACATCCAAAGCCTATCGGGGACAACAGAGTTTAGGAGGGGGGACATGTGGAAGGGGAGACAGGAGAATCAAGCAAAAGACGACAAAGAAGAAAATCAAAAAGAAAAATTGGTCAATAAAAAGAACCACCCTCTGCCCAAAGCCCCGTAGGGGCACGTATCAGGTTTCAACAAGAAACAGGGAGGATGTTGGAAGCAGTCAGAGGCACAGACGCCACGGAAGCATGTAAAGAAGGAGCAGGGAGCCAGGCGGATCAATTTTTCAAACAAATATATTTCTTATTAATTCTCCAAACATTCAACAAGTGATTATTATCACTAAATGTAACATATGTATCATAGAAAACCCCATTTTGTAATCCATAGCTCCATTTTGTGCAAGCCGAGGAGTCCTCGAGCTTGAGGAGCTTAGGTAGAATGCGCATACCAATTTTCGTTATTTTTAGACATCGTTTACCCTTCCAAATAGCCTCTAGGACCTATTTTTTAACTAGGCCGGTCACTAGATGTGAAACCGGTCAAAACTAGTCTAGAAACTATAAAAAGAGCTAGAGAGCTCATTTTTGAGGTTAGCTTGGTTGAGATTAGAGCTAGTGTGAGCTTGTAATAGTGTTCTTGAGTAATAGAGCTATTTTCTCACCTTCCATTGTGTCTTGCTTGTCTCTTCATTGTGTGTGTGTATGTGTGTGTGCTTCTTTGTGCTTCTCACCTTCACTCTCACATCATCTCACGTTCATGATCTTCATATCACTCCTACCTCTCCCACGGATTGACATTAAGGAGGTGACGCTTCTTAACGTGGTATTTACCATTGTGCTAGAACAACACCAAATTTGGCGCCGTTGCCGGGGATCGAGTCTAGGACGAATGTGTGATGGTAAGAGTATAGCAAGAAGTGGCGTTGGAAGGTAAAAATTTCAGTTTTTGTTGTTGTTTTTACTTAGTTTTTAGTGTTTTTCACCTTCCCCACACTCCATCTTCATCATTGCATCATCATCTCCATTTCCAAAAAAATTCAGAAAATTCACCATATCCACCCATTCACCTCATTTCCCCTCATTTGTGCATGCGAGAGAGCGAGAGAGAGTTTTTGCGATTGTATGTGCTTGCTTTTTCTTGAGTTTTCTTGCAGGTACAGAGCTTCAGAGCATCAGGAAAGCTTCCAAAAGGTAAAAAATGTACTTTCTGTCAGAGATTTCCGAGTGTGGTGGACCATCGCGATGGTCTGCAATTTTCGGATTTTGAGGTAGGCGACCACACCACGAGGTAGGCGGTCCTTGCGCACGCACGGCACCATAGTTGCATTTCAAAAATTCGTTGTTTGGTGGACCATCGCGATTGGCTCGGACCATCGCGATTGTGTCGCACCATCGCGATAGGCTCACGCCATCGCGACGGCTCGGCCGGACCATCGCGACGGCTCGGCCGGACCATCGCGACGGTTCGCTTTTTCGGACCATCGCGACGGTTCACTTGAGCCATCGCGACGGTCCACTTGGACCATCGCGACGGTTCAGCTGACCCCGGACCATCGCGATTGGCTTATGCCATCGCCACGACAGTGCCACGTGTCACGATAGACCATGGCGACGGTTCATTTTTTGGACCATCGCGACAGCCCAAAATCGGACCATCGCGATTGGCTCAAGCCATCGCATCGCGGACCATCGCGACGGTTCACTTCGGACCATCGCGATTGTCCACCGTTGACCGTTGACCGCGCCATCGCGATTGTCCGCCTGATCACGCCATCGCGACGGTTCATTTTTCGGACCATCGCGACGGTCCGACCTCACGCCATCGCGATCGTTCAATTCGAGCCATCGCGACGGTTCACCTTTTCGGGCCATCGCGATTGTCCAAATCCCACGCCATCGCGACGGTTCGCTTGGACCATCGCGACGGTCCCAGACCATCGCGATTGCCCACCACCATCGCAAATTTTGGACTTCAATTTTTGACCAAATTTGAGGGTATTTTTGAAAAATTTTTGGACCATTAGACTCATAGGAGACCCCTTAGCTCATATTTAAAGGAAAACTGGATTGTCAGTTTTTACCCCCCAGGGCCTGAATGCTCATAACTTTTTCATCCGAAGTCCGTTTTTTGAGCTTAATAGCTCGTTAGAAAGCTCGTGACGAGTACTACGTGACCTCAACTGTTTTTTTCATAAAGAATACATCTATTTTTGGATAAGCTATTTTGAGGTTCACCTAGTTTGGGACTAGAAAGCCAGGGGGCACACATTGGAAATTTGGGCAAAAAGGGAAGGGATTTAAAAGATGTATGTGCTCAAGTGTTTAATCATCTTGTGAATTGGTCTAATATTGGAATTTTTCCAGGTCTAGCAAAGGCAATCAAAGGCAAGCAAGCAAGGCAGTGGAGACAGTAGAGCTTGGGAAGCACGGCTTCTTGGGCAACAGGGCATCAGAGCAACCAGAAAAGCCGACTCAAGGTTGGAAGATTACTCAACCCCCTCAGTCAATTCTTAGCTTAGGCTAAACGGTAGTTGTGTATTAACGACGATAGGAACGCCTCAAGTTCAAGATACCTAATTCTATCAAGTTTAAGACTTAAAGTAAAGGTGTGTGTGACGAAAACCTAAAGGAAAGAACCTAAGTCTGACGGAACGAGAACTCAAAACTATAACGGAAAGTCGAATTCCTGACGCATATATTAAAACAAGAATCCAGAGAAAATTAAAAAGAATCAAGAAAGTAATCCCCAAAGGACCATTGACGATCTAAGGGTGTAATTGAGCATGCAAGGAAGAAAATTAATGAACCTTAGATCAGGCAAACATATAGGTAAGTCGGACAGAAGAAGCCTTAGATCATCAGAGGCTAGTGTAAGAACCACAGCTCGATCTTGGGCTCAGCAATTGAATAGTAGTTATCCCTACGAGTTGAGCTCAGAATCAAGTGAATCAGAAATGGCGTTTAGCGCAGACAGACCAGAAGGAGGGTCTCATGTAGCATACCTAGAAAAACCAGAAGGACCCTATAGAACGCAACTAGAGTTCCTCCGAACCAACCGATTAGGTGCTCGCATCTATGAGGATGGTTTGCAGAGGCAAGTGGTGCAACTGCACAACCCTGATCAACCCATTGGATTGGAAAGACCAGTGGTGAAATTTGAGAGAGACGCTTACATAGACAAAGAAGGAACCATGTACATCCTAAGTACGCAACCAAACGATACTAATGAGTTTGGCACAATCCAATTAGAGACGGAAGCGAAATTTCAAGGAAAAGAACCGTTAGAAGAACCTAGAACACCTAGAGGGAAATCCGTATTAACAAGAGTACTCATCCCAGAATGGATCCCTCAAGATAACAGGAGCACCGAGTTATTCGTAAATAAAGAGACGGATGAAGCCTTTTGGAGGTACAGAAAGGAAAACCCTGGTGAGGTAGGCATCATTACAATCTATGAATTCAAGGACCCAGATACACCTGGAAAGGTGGTATACCTGGATGAGACTTCAGAAAGAGTCTTTGTGGTGCCTGAACGCGCTAAAAACACCTACACTTGGAGAGGTGAAATGATATTCCCTCCATCCAAAACAAACATGAATGCAAATCAACAAGGGGCAGGAACATCCTCAGCCCATGGAAATCAAAGAGAAGGAAATCACGAGAGACCAGAAGTAAGCTTCAATCACCCCATAGGGAGAGATAGAACAACCACGAACACTAATAGGACGGATAGACAAAGAGAACATGGAATACCAGGGGGTAGAGATGATTTTCCTCTACCCAGACCACGTGAACACGCAAGAGTATTGAGACCCACACAGTTGGTAAAATCAATGAAAAATTATTTTGATGGGACAGGAGATCCCTGACCATGTCGCAGAATTCAAGCAAGTATTAAGAGCAGAACAAGTCGAGGACATGTTCACGCAGTACAACGCATTTGGACTAACGTTAAAGAATACCGCTTTAACTTGGTTCCAACCATTGCAACAAAGGCAATTTAGAGACATCCATCACTTTTTAGAGTCATTCATCACTGAATTCTCTAAAAGTGGAGTTAGACATGACACGTCTTCGTTGATTCATAGCTTTAAACAGACCCCTCAGGAAACAGTTAGACTGGCCGGACGTAGATTCAGACAATATGTCGAACGATGTCCAATGCAAGAGCTACCCTCACAAGCTAAGCAAGTGTCCTTGTTTTTAGATGGCTTGTTGAGCGCTAAACTACGCTCCTATGTGTACCTAAAAGAACCCAGAACGCTAGAGGAGTGTGTAAGAATATGTATAGACATCGAGGACAACCTAGGAGATGAATTAGAACTCTCAAAAGTCTATAAGGACCCAGATTGTTCTTCTCTAGCATCCACAAAATTGTCTAATTCGATAGAGGACCTAGCAGAAAAGGTGGCCCAAAAACTAGGAGTTTCTAGCAAACAGGTGCCCAAGCTACCAACTAATGTACGTTGTTACACTTGTGGTGGAAATCATTTGGCAAACGTGTGTCCCAATGCACCACAACCTCAAGCCAACCCTAGTGGCCAATATTGCACAATTGAGCGAAGATATACAAATCATACGGCTCAGGACTGCCCATACAACAAACAAACCGTGAGACAGAACTACCCGCAAGCATACCAGCAGCCAGGTAGGTATCAAGGCCAATACAATGCTCAGCCTTATTACTATAGGCCTCCTCAGAACTACCCATACCAGACTCAACAGAGACCTCAACCCGTCTTAGCTCAGCAGCCACCCCCACCAGCGAATGTCATCTCAGTCAAATACGCGGCTGCAGAAGAGAACCTAAGTAGGGCCTTAGTGCCTTCTTCACCCCTGATCACCGAAAGTGACCCAAACTCAAACAGTTTTGACTCTACTCATGTAACTAGTCCACCCGCTTATTACACGGAGTCACCAGAACATGTGGAGACATATCATTATGATAGTCCACCAATGGAACCTAGTTGGGAGCCAGATTATACTAATGTGATGTACGCAAACCCAAACCCACGGCCCCAATTGAGACAACAGAGACCACAGGGCCCTAGAGGACCATGCTTTAGGTGCCAAGGAGATCACTTCATTAAGGATTGTCCACATCCCCCAATAGCAAGGCAATCACAGTACTATAACATACAAGGCTTTTGTGCCGATTGTGGCAAAGAGCACATAATCAAAGATTGTCCTAAGAACCCAGTTAACACTTCAAATGTGACATCGATCAACGTGATAGGTATTGTAAACAACGCAGATGGATCCAACCCTACATACGTGCCTATCCAAGCTATAACCAGAGCCCAGGCGCTTTTACAAAACCAACAACTTAATCAAGAGAAAGTAGCCGGAACTAGTGAAGTTGCAGAATCTAGTAGTAAAAAGACGAAATCTTGGAAAGATTCTAGAGAAAGAATCAAGAGAAAATGGAGTAAAAAGATAAGTGAGTTGGAAGGAAGTTTAAGGGAATCTAGAGCCAAAATACAAGAATTGGCTTCACAAGAATTAAACCAAGAAAATCCAGCTCAAGAATCAGGATCAGTTTTTGCGGAACCCATACCCGAAGACCTAGACATGATGTTTCGTGCCTATCAGGCTAGAATAAAAGAGGGACCTCAAGTCACGGAAATGAGTAAAAACTACCCTCGAGCTGATCTAGAAATCGAGAGAACTAAACTGTGCATGAAAATGGTAGAGTTAGCACAAGCTCTGTTCGAAGCCTCTAGATATCTTAATTGGAATAACATGGCAAAACCGGAATTACACTTTCAAGGACTAATGGAGAGGCTAGAACACTTGATTGAAAGCAAAGAGAAAAAGGATCAGTCTAGGAACCCTATTGTCCCAGAGACACAGGAAAGGAATGCACCATCCCTGTCTCAAGTGCCCAATACAGAAAGTCAAGATAACCTATCTTCCATACATAAGTACTCACATGAATTTTTAAGAGAAATACAAGAAGAGAAATGGAGAAAAGAACAAGGAACTCATCCTCCTATTCAAGAAATAGACGATTTGCAGGAACAATTTCCCCAAGACATCCCCTCTATATATGATGAGGTAGAGGTGGAGCAACTGAGTGAACCCACAGGATTTGAATCTAATTCTTTACAAGAATTACCTCAGTTCACGGGACCTTGGGAAGCAAAGTCTATTAGTATGAGAGCACCCACGATAATAGTGAGGAATGAAGAATCAGTGATCCCTAGGAACACGGATGTGATCAAGAACACTAAAGTACAGTGTAATCTCACTCTGGAGGAATTGTTAAAGGTAAAACCAGAATTGTGGAAGCACGTAGCAAATCAATTCCCTGAGCTAGCTACCACACCCTCTCAGATAGGGTCACATAAGAAGGTACCAGAGATACCCGTGGAAAAGATTGGAGACGTAAGCGAAGGAGAGGAAGGTAACACATATCTTCCAATAACCCATCAAGGCTACACCACGAAAGCCATCTTAGATTCAGGAGCCGGAGTAGCCATCGCTACCACCGCTTTATGGAAACGTTGGGGTAAGCCCGCACTCAGACCCACTAGGATGAAGCTACAAATGGCTGATGGACACATAGAAAAACCATTAGGCTTACTAGAAGGCATATCTCTCACCACTTGTGGTGTAGAATTTGAGCATACTTTCGCCATTTGTGACTTTGCTAAAAATCATGCGTATGAGATGATATTGGGACGACCATTCATGCGTCAGTTGCAAATTGTACAAGATTGGGGAACTAATTCTTTGTACTTGCAACATTTAGGAGTGACTACCAAAGTCAACCTTAAAGACTATTCACACAGAGATGTACCCCCAATACAATGGAATACCATCCATAAGACACCAGTAGAGACGGAATCCGTGCACTCATTAGAATCAGATCCTTCTTGGTTGCATGAGGATACCCATTTATGGATGTGTAAAGTAGCCAAACAAGAGGAAGAACGATTAGAAGCAAGGACCTTAGGTGCAGAACAACATCCACGAACCCGTCAAGATCCAGCATATGCACCCGTAGTATTTCCAGACGAAGAGTTTGAACCCCATGGTTGGGCAGAAATTCTAGCAACCATGGATGTAGCCATCAATGAAGAACAATGGACACCCCACTGTGACGAGGATGGCTATGACATTTCAGTTTTCACGATAGAGCCAATCATGAGCGATGCAATCTTAGAGGAGTGTGAACCGAACACTGATGCATTTGAGGGCGCAAGCGATTTTGATTTAGAATCAATTCTCATGGACCCACCCTTTGCATCAGAGGAAGAATATTTCTACGAAGTAGAGACTCACACTCAGAGACACGAGGAAATTACGAACGAGGTAAGATTAGCCACGGAAGTGACTACTAAGAGTGAAGGCAAGAAAAGGAAGAAGAAAGAAACCATGTCGGAAAAAGAAGAATCTTTATTTGAAGTACCCGAGAATTTCAAGAAATACGAAATCGACGATAGAAGGATTATGGTACGGATGCCCAATAGAAAGGTGAATGACGGACAAGTATATGATAACCGAGAGAAAACCAAGAAAGTCATAGTGGCCATAGAAGGAGAAGAAGAAAAATGTACATACATAGGGCATGATCTGACGACTGAAGAAGAAGAAGAGTTAGTTGCCCTATTGCGCGAATATAGAGATGTTTTTGCTTGGAGTTACAAAGATTTGAAAGGAGTAGATCCAGATATATGTTCTCATAGAATCCCTATGACTCCAGATGCGAAACCGACAAAACAGAAACCTTACACGTACAATGATAATTACGCTGCGAAGATTAAAGAGGAGATAGATCGATTGATAGAAGCAGGATTCATTTACGAAATTGAGCATACCGAATGGGTATCCCCCATTGTGGTTGTGCCCAAGAAGAATGGAAAATTGCGTGTGTGTATTAACCTTAAAAAAGTTAATGCCGCAACGATTAGAGACAGTTATCCTCTTCCTATCACGGAACACCTATTGGAAAGAGTTGCGGGCAAGGAAGTTTACAGTTTTCTTGATGGATTCTCAGGCTATAACCAAGTAGCCATTGCTCCAGAAGACCAACACAAGACGGCTTTTGCCACAGAATGGGGCATATTTGCATTTCGCGTAATGCCATTTGGCTTAACAAATGCACCCGCCACTTTCCAGCGACTTATGTGTCATGTCTTTAAGGAATTCTTACGCAAGAGCTTGGAAGTTTATGTCGATGACTTATGTGCACATTCAAATGTAAGACAGACACATATTCCAGAGTTAAGACAAATATTTGACAAATGTCGAGAATATCAGGTTTGTTTGAACCCAGAAAAATGCGTTTTCATGGTCAGACAAGGCAAAATTCTAGGACACATTGTGTCAAAAAATGGAATCTCTACGGATGAGGAAAAGGTGAAGGTGATTGCAGAATTACCAAGACCAACTAATGTGAAAGAGGTACAGGCATTTATGGGCCATTGTGGATATTATCGACGATTCATACACATGTATGCAATCATAGCCAAGCCTCTGTACTCTCTTTTGACCAATTTTGAGTGGACAGATGAATGCGAAAATTCATTCAATGAACTCAAACGACGCTTGTGCTCAGCACCCATATTGACAACCCCAGATTGGAATAAGCCATTCCATGTACATGTGGATGCATCCAATTACGCCATAGGATGTGTGTTAGCACAACCCACGAATGAAGGTAACATAGATCTCCCCATAGCCTACGCGAGCAGACAATTGAACGCAGCAGAAAGAAATTATACCACGACGGAACGAGAAGGATTAGGGATGATCTACGCTGTAAAGAAGTTTAGGCACTACTTGTTGGCCAACAAATTCAAGTTCTTTACAGATCATCAAGCCCTATTATATTTAGTCAACAAACCATGTAACACAGGACGATTGATACGCTGGTTTCTATTACTCATGGAGTATGATTTTGAAGTAGTAGTCAGGAAAGGAAAGACGCATCTTAGAGCCGACCACCTTTCAAGATTAACCTCAGGAGAAGCCCCTCAAGGAGTAGCGGATGATCTACCAGATGCATACTTGTTTAACCTTGAGATAGCACCAGAATGGGCTAAGCCGTTAGTCCCTATTCTGACATACGGACCCAAGAGTCCTAGGATAAAGATCAAAGAAGGAGAGATTACCAAATCTCAGAGGTACCAAATAGTAGCAGGAAGCATATATAAACAAGATAATCAAAAGATTCTTGCCTGTTGTGTAGATGAATCAGAACATGCGAATTGGTTGCAATTAGCACACATAGGTGCACTAAAGCAACACCATTCAAAACATCGAACATTATAGACTCTGCATAGGTTAGGAGTATATTGGCCTACGATGGAAGCAGATGTCTACAAGTTGTGTAAGGAATGCCATGTTTGCTGTGAAAGACCACCAGTAGAGCATGCTACATTATATCACATGTCTCTCACGCCAGACTGGAGTGAACCTTTAGTGACATACTTGAGGACGAACACATTCCCTCAAGGCATGACCTTAGCTCGACAACGCAGTCTAGAGCAGGAAGCTCAAGACTATTCACTTATTGGCGATAATCTATACAAAAGAGGACGAGATGGATATCTAAGACAATGTGTTCATGAGAGCGATTATCTGAGCATACTAGAGACTGCACACCAAGGTGTTGCAGGAGGTCATTTTGGACCAGATAGGATAGTCAAAGCCATCCTCTTTTCGGGATTATGGTGGCCCACTCTTCACATGGATGCACCTACCTATGTAAAGAGATGTGACGTGTGCCAAAGAACTCAGTTTCCTACTCGCAGAGATGAAATGCCATTGAAACCCATGATGGGCGGACGTGCATTTTCTAAGTGGGGTATAGACTTTGTAGGACCCATCAACCCCCCTGCAAAAGGTACACATGCAGAATACATTATTGTTGCCACAAATTATCTTACAAAATGGGTAGAGGCAAAGGCCACAAAGAAGAATGATGCTCACACGACTGCAAAATTCTTATTTGAAAATGTCTTTACAAGATATGGACTGCCTATAGAGTTAGTGAGCGATCGAGGCACTCACTTTCTAAACCAAGTCATTGAATATTTGTTACAGGATTTTATGGTGATTCACAAGAAATCTGCACCATATCATCCTCAGGCCAATGGTCAGGCTGAAAGCACTAACAAGATACTATGTACCGTACTGACGAAACTCGTGAACAACAAACGTTCAGATTGGGACAAACAGTTACACCACGCTGTTTGGGCATATCGAGTGGCCTACAAGACCGTACTCAATGCAACTCCCTTTCAGATGGTTTTTGGTCAGAATGCTGTGCTTCCTTTGGACTTCTTGATACCGACCCTTAAGGTTGCACAAGAACATCAATGGACCGGCCATGAATTATCAGCAAGAATAATGGACTTGGAACGATTAGGAGAAACCAGGTTGAAAGCAGCAGCAGGAATATACGCAGCGAAGAAGCGACAGAAAGCATATTTTGATGCACATGTGAAAAATAAAGGCCTAAAAGAAGGAGATTTAGTTCTAGTATATACGCTGAAATAGCACGCACGGAAGTTAGAAAAGCGAGGTTATGGACCTATGATCATTAACAGACTTTCGACTAGTGGAGCAGTACAGTTAGCCACCTTAGAAGGAGATATAATGCCTAATTACATTAGTGGCTGTAGAGTCAAGTTATATCAAGAACCTCTTACTGAGGGTATGCTTAGACGACTCACATTGGCAAAGAAGCGTAAGGAGGAAGAAAATAGATTACGAGCCGAAGCTCAGGCAGAAGCCATAGAACGCATTAAGCGCATGAAGCTAAGAAGACAAGGACTAGGGAGAGAACATTATAACCATCTGGAAACATCACCCAGATATCCCATGGCCATGTGTCAAGTAAAGTCAACCTCTCATCCTAGCATAGTGGACAGGAGACCATTCGTTACAGTTAGGCTAGAGCACGGTAACCATAGCCAAGAACTCAGGGCTTTGATTGACTCAGGTGCTGCGACTAGTGCGATTAGATGGTCCCACTATAAGGCTTCAGGAATAGAAATGCGGCCAATTGAGGCATATCTCATAGGCCTAGGAGGCATGGAAACCCCTTGCATGGGTGAGGTGGACCTTCCTATCCTCATTAAGGATTTGACCATGACAGCGAAGCTATTAGTGTGCCATGATGACGACCTAATAGAACCCCTAATCCTTGGCCAAGATTGGCTATACGATCACTCAGTGGACCTAAATCTTAGACAAGGCTCCTTACAGATTGGAACCTTAGAGCAGAAGCGAGTGATACCGCTTGACTTCCCTAACGGCATTCCGCTTGACGGTTGTGACCCTAGACCCTATGAAACGCATGCGACGAAAGACAGGAAGATTTTTGGGCAGACCAGTCACGTTACGTCTACACCAACCCACTCGGGCTTGGCTATAGACAGTTGTCAGTCAGAAGAACGACAGGAGATCTTCCCTGGGACTTCCTGCAAACTAGAAGAGACAGTTACCCAACCACAAGGGCAGATGGACACAATCAGTGGTCAGGTGGGTTGCATCATCGGCCAAATGAGCACGACACCCTGCGGTGCTCATCCTTCCAAACTTGTTGCGGACTGGCCTAGATTAAAGTTAAATAAGGCATCACTTCCTAATGGGCAGGTCACGCAAGTGTTGGATCTCCCTTCTTTTCCAAAGCAGAGCGTCCATCCGACCTCTCAACCTCGACAACAACAGAATCAACCACGACGAAGGAACCCAGATCGACTGCAGTACCAGAAGATACAACAAGGAAGGCAGTTTAGGCCACCCAAAGGAAGCGGCACCAGACAAATATGGGTGCCAAAAGGACAAAAAGCACTGAAGAACTCCAACCAAGCAGAGATCGACAAGAAAAAGGCAGGGCAGAAACAGAATCGGTATCCACCATCCCCTCGACCTCCTTCTACAGGTCCGACCATTCGACAAATTTGGATCGCCAAGAAATACCTTACCCATAGACCCACACCCACGCAGATTTGGGTACCCAAACCATGTATCATAGCTCAACCCATAAGCCATGTAATATATACCTTTCACAAACCTTTCCATCCCTCGATACTACCACACCCGATACCACCTTTTGCCCCTCAGCAGAAACCCACCACCCATTCAAGAACCCTTAGGAAATGGATACCGAAGCGTGTCCAACCGTCTTCCCCTAACCCATTGTCTAACTACCCCCCGACTAACATACAACCTTGTACTAAATCACTAACCTTTAAACCTTGTATAAATTCACACACCATCATCACACACCACTCGTAATCTCATCTCATCAAGAAATGTATGCATGATCTGAAACGTATAGGTGTCTAGAGACCTGCACTAGTGCTGCAAGAAACATTGCATCCATCACATCACAGCACTTGGCTACACGGGTTACGCATCAGTTATGGAAAGGGATTGCGGTCTCACTTTAATGGGATCATGATTAATTTCCATGCTAATGTGTTAATCTTTTGTAGCAGATCTTTCTCACTAGCGCACCAGCCACCATGCAAACCGACGAAGGAACATCAGGAGCAGGCCCCAGTGTAGCGGCAGTACCACTCAACGTGCTACGAGCAGAATCCCACCTGACTGCTCCACCGCCGGAATTTCAGGGATTTCCAGGGCCAATGCCTATCGACAACCCACCCATGGGCTACACCGAAAAGATACACAGGAACTCTCATTGGTTTCAGGGCCTTGCAGGACCCCTTGCGGACGCGGACTTTATATTTGAATCCTCTCTGACATTTGATGACCGCACGTGGGGAAAATACCAGTTTTTCTCCAGAGAGTTCGAAGCCCTACAGAGCACCCAGGATTTAACTCATGTTTGGGCCAGAGCAGGCTTCACAGAGTATTTCAGTGATCCCCTGCCCAAACCGGATTTTTACAGGTGCTATTATTTAATCACTACATTGCTGGCATCAGAGAATAAGGACATCCCAGGAACCTTCATATTGCCTACTCTAGTGGATGATCCACCCTACAAGAGGTTTTATCTCTCTAAGGACTTAATCAGAGCAGCCATCAAGATTCATGGAACCCACACACCCACAGATCGAGAGAGATTAATTCCAGAACCGATGAAACGTGGGGATGTCACGAAGTGGGAGGAGATTTCGGCCATTACACCTGAGCTGTCAAAGCCACTAAGGATATGCATGCAACATTTCGCATTTCCAGCTTAGGACAGATTTACCATGCCCCATAAACGAATTTGGTTCGGATTATATTTGGCATGCACGGGACCTCAAACAGTTGATATGGCAAGCTGGATCATAGATCAAATGTATCTGGCACAGCACAGATGGGAGCGCAAGAAGGTGCTTAACGGATGTTGTGCGCTCACTAGAATTGTGTATATGTGTTTGGCTTATGACTTGCCAATTGAGCGTGCACTAACAGGAGAAGAACTGAAGGCATTCAAGGGCACAACGAAGAAAGCCAGGAAGCCCAGTAGGACACGGGCAGGTAAGCGCATGCGAGGCACCATCCCCTGCCTTCAAGTGCCAGAGTCGCCATCACCACAACCATCTCCAGAGCGACCACAGACAGAAGCTGCTCCCACTGTACAACCTATTCACATACGGTTGTCCAGACCAGTGATTACAGAGGCCACCACTAGTACCGCTGCACCTCAGGCAGCTGCCACCTTAGAACCCACCACCACAACAGCAGAAGCTCCCACCACTATTGGTGCGGAAGCGTTTTCTTTCCCGATACCACATATGGAGGCCGACCCCATAAACACGACATTTGATTTTGAGATGCCTGATGCATTCTCAAACGAATTCCAGTATTCAGAAGCACAACTGTTCTCACAGGAATATGAACGTCCCAGCTACCCTACCACGCCGCGAGATTTGCCACAGGGACAAGCTGTGTCGAGCTCTGAAGAAGAGAGAACCGAAACAGACAACGAGGAAGGCGACGATGAAGCCAGCCAGGGCTCACATGACGAACAGACAGAGGGCCAAGGCCAACAAACCGACACACACGGCGACACCAGCACATATGAAGATGAGACATTCGAAGCCGCAGCGTACACACTGGCTATAAAGAAATTATATCGTACCATGGAAAAAGTCTGGGCACGAAAGAAGTTAACTGAAGAGGAGAGCCAGGCATTAATTGAACAGGAACTCATCTCCGGAGGATTCGAAGACGCATACATCAGAGGGTTCCGAGAATTAGTCAAATCAGTAGGCTCCCATGAAGCACTCAGGTTTTTACAAAGAAAGCAACTACCACAGTTTGACCCCCGCCGAGTGCGCCTACTTTCAAAACCCGGGGAATATATTCGCGTCCCAACAGGAGCTCAATCCTCAGCACAAGCCAGGGAGGCACGCCTCGCCCCAGAAAGTTCATTGACCGCAGAAACCATCCTTGTAGATTCGCCACCCCATACCACCGTTGTACATACCACTACTATCCTCGAAATAACATCCACCCCTTCGACTCCTCTCTCACCTCATCTTTCACCAACCCACCCCGTATCACCCGCACACCCACCTGCTTTCCCCACATCCACACCGGTACAAGGCAACATAGCCACAACCTTTTCCTTACCCATTCATACCACCATGCCCACACCCAACCCTCCGCATCCATATGTTAACCCCTTCACCCCTTCATCCTTCCCAGCGTTTCCCCCACCTCTAAGACCCCCATTCCCCTTCCTAACCCCACTAACCTTCTCACCAGTCTCACCCCCCCAACCTACCCTAACCCCTATTTCCCCGTTTCACCAAGGTGCTCCTACCATCCCCCCTGTAAACTACTCTACATTTGTAAATCCCGTATTCACACCTACACAACCACCCACAATCACACCACTTTTCACAGTCACAACACTAAACACGTCCAATGGCATGGACATATCACCATCCACCTCACCACCACCCACTCCACTCACAGCACCCTCATATTTAGGCACTTCACAATTTTCCACAATCACCACTGCATCCACTGTCCCAACCCCATTTCCCATTCCCACTGCATCTACTACCACTGCATCCTCATTTAGCACTTCACTACTACTATCGCCCACCATAGACACCGCATTTCAACACATGTTCGCATGCATGACGCAAGTCCGCGATGAGTTTGCATCACTCGGCACCAACTATCAACAGCTGCAGAAAACGACGAACGAATTACAAACGCAGCTTAATTCGTTATCAATTGAGAACGCCTCACTGAACAGCCGACACCAAGATTTACGAGAGGCCTATCACAAGTTAGAACTAGAAAGTGAGGAGAAAACCAAAGAGGCCACCGCGGATTTGGATAACCTACTTAGAGCCCAGACTGTCCGCAATGCAACGCTTACTAGAAATATGGGCTTACTAAGAAGACACTTAGCCGCAGCAAAAGAGGAGAACCAGAGACTCCAAGAGCAAAATAGAGAGAACTTGGAAGCGGCTTTAGATCATCCAGAACAGCCACTAAGTCCGAGCAGATTCAAGGCAATCCCATCTGAGTCGATGCGGATGTTGCTAGACGACCATGTTAGATTGCTCGAGGACTATGATCGTATGAACAAAGAACATCAAAAGTTAAAGGAAGATCACAAACTGCTGCAGCTCAGAGAACCAGCAACACAACAAGTACAAGTAGCAGCAGAATTACCAGCGCCTGTGGACCCTGCCCCTGAAGTTTTAGAGGAACTCAACGCACTTCGGGCCTAGGTAACAAATCTTGAATCTAGGATTGCCATCTATGAAGCACCACCAAGGCCAGACTCCCCACCGGAGCTACCAGCTGAGGAAGAAACCGTCACTATCCCGGTGGAGGAGACCTTTGAAGAGGCATACGAGCCGATTCCCATCCCAGGCGGACGTGTCACGGCCGAAGGCCAGATGACATATGAATTACCTACCCCCGCGTGGATGAAGACAGTTGAAGAACTCGGAACGACACACTCGGCCAGAGTAGAGGCACAGCTACATGCCATGGCCATAATTGAAGAGAAAATTTTACAGTCACCATTCTTTGCTCAATTGGCCCCGCGACGATACATATCTGGGCATGAGCTCCAATATAAACCGTACTTCATGTTAATGGCCGAATACCAGTTAACCATAGAGAAAGAAACAGGTATGAAACCAACACATGCCACTCAATTCGAGCCAGAGGACTTGCCACCAAGGGCGCAGAGAGGTGAAATCCTTCAACCAGACTGGCGCAAAGATTTACTGCAAAATTATCCAGAGATGATGAGCACGTGGGTAAAAGCGCCGCTTCACTTAAAATTTAATCCGTGCTGGGGACCAGTACCACGACGTCGCTCTTGGACTGCCTTCGCTATTAAGCTACAGAACAATAAGCAGTGCCAAGACTGGTTGAACTATCCCTACTTCAAGCCACCAGTCGCATTACCCACAGTAGGCTACATGATGGCGACGATCCGCCACTGGCTCCCTCGATTAAAACATATGGATGATATTGCCGCGCACATGACTGTCAAAATCTTTGACATGATGCAGATGGTCTTTAAAGTCTTCCGACGCATCAAGGCTCCCCATGTTAACACCCCGGGCTTTGAGCATGGCAACTTTGATTTAGTCTATGATATGAGCACAACGCCATCGCTACGGGTGTGTTACGCCTGGCACTGCAGGATCAAATATCTACCGGCATGTTACAAGCAGACATTCGAAGAAATGTTCACCACCGGTTTTTGGGAGTACCATTCAGAAGTATTTATAAGCAGGCCCACACACTTATTGCAATTATTCGCCTGTGAACGAATGGTTTACTCCACACATTATCAGCTCCCACCACCAGACGAGCCACAACCTATCGACTGGGAGAAACTCGAGGCTGATCTAGCCCGAGGTATTCGTATATCAGAGCACACCCTCGCTCAAGACCTCCTACAGAATTACATCCGGCAGACCTCACAACAAGGTTCTGTCAGGGACGACAGAAGCGAGAGGGAGGGGGGTGTTGGAAGCAGTCAGAGGCACAGACGCCACGGAAGCATGTAAAGAAGGAGCAGGGAGCCAGGCGGATCAATTTTTCAAACAAATATATTTCTTATTAATTCTCCAAACATTCAACAAGTGATTATTATCACTAAATGTAACATATGTATCATAGAAAACCCCATTTTGTAATCCATAGCTCCATTTTGTGCAAGCCGAGGAGTCCTCGAGCTTGAGGAGCTTAGGTAGAATGCGCATACCAATTTTCGTTATTTTTAGACATCGTTTACCCTTCCAAATAGCCTCTAGGACCTATTTTTTAACTAGGCCGGTCACTAGATGTGAAACCGGTCAAAACTAGTCTAGAAACTATAAAAAGAGCTAGAGAGCTCATTTTTGAGGTTAGCTTGGTTGAGATTAGAGCTAGTGTGAGCTTGTAATAGTGTTCTTGAGTAATAGAGCTATTTTCTCACCTTCCATTGTGTCTTGCTTGTCTCTTCATTGTGTGTGTGTATGTGTGTGTGCTTCTTTGTGCTTCTCACCTTCACTCTCACATCATCTCACGTTCACGATCTTCATATCACTCCTACCTCTCCCACGGATTGACATTAAGGAGGTGACGCTTCTTAACGTGGTATTTACCATTGTGCTAGAACAACAGAGGACCTGAGCACAACAAAAGGAAATAAAAGCTCTACCCATTTGGATGCTCAAGGACTCTAATGACGCCGAATAACTCTAGTGAAAGGTGACTAATATCAAAGTCACCTTAGCTGCTAGGTGCGTGCAATGAAAAGAAATAAATAGGCCTCAGTAATGCAACAAGCTTGGAGGAATGCAAACAAAGAAGTAAACAAGGTCAATTATATGGTTTAAAGCAAGCACCACGTGCTTGGTATGAGAAGATACATGCCTATTTGATTGCACATGGTTTTGAGAATAGTCCAACTGAAAGCACCTTATATGTTAAGCGTGCTCATAATGTGCTTCTAATCATTGTTGTCTATGTTGATGACATGCTGCTCACCGATCCTATTGAGAAGCATATTGTTGATTTTAAGATTGATTTGCATGCCTCATTTGAGATGTCTGATTTGGGGCATTTGCATCACTATTTGGGCATTCAGTTTATGCAAGTTGATGGTGGAATGGTTTTGTGTCAAACAAAATATATTAACACATTATTGCAGCATTTTGGCATTGAAGATTGTAAGCCTATTGCCACTCCTATGGAGATAGATTTATGATTGAGTCTTCATGATGCTGGAGATGCATTTGATGTTGTCCTCTATCAGCAGGCTATTGGATGCCTGATTTACTTATGCATTACTCGACCAGATATTCAGTTTGTTGTCTCACAAATGAGCAAGTTTATGCATTACCCATGTGTCAAGCATTGGTAGGAGGTTAAGCGCATCTTTCGCTACTTGAGTGGTACTCGGCTACTTGGGTTGTTTTATCCCAAGGGGGGATCACTACCGCCAGATTTGCATACTTTTTCTAACTCAGACTGGGATGGTTGCTATGACACTCATGTGTCCACTAGTGGCTTTTGCTTCATGCTTGGTAGCTCATGTATAGCATGGTTGAGCAAGAAGTAGCCTACTGTGGTCACTTCCAGTTGTGAGGGTGAGTATAGGGCAGCTTTCGCAGCGACTGTTGAGTGTGTGTGGCTCAGATGCCTTATGGCTGATTTGGGTGTTGGTCAGTCTTCTGCTACCACCATCTTCACTGACAGTCAGAGCGCATTGGTAGTTGTGAGGAACCCTGTGCTCCATGCTCGCACTAAGCACATTGAGGTACATTATCATTATGTGAGGGAGAGGTTCTCTGCTGGGGAGATCAGCTTGGCATATGTGCCCGTGTAGGAAAACATTGCAAACCTTTTCATGAAGGCTCTGCCTAGGGAGAAGTTTGAAGCTTTCTGCAAAGCTTTGGGTTTACTTCCTTTTGTGGAGTGATTTCCACATAGCTTGGCACTTCCTTATACATGAGTGTCAGCTACTTGTTCGCCACATCACTCCCAGGGGGGATTTGTTGATATATTTAGGTAGTGATGTCTGTGAACACTCTAGGACCGTTGGGGCACTTTTTTCCCTACTTTAGGAGGTTTTTTCCCCCGGCTTGTATATATGCCTATTGCCCTAATGGGTTACTTATCTTTGTACATTCTAGAAGTAATACATTCAGTATTGTGTGTTGTGCTCCAAGCTTCTTCTTCTTCCTTGTGTTGTTCACATGCTTCCACAGACGTCTAACTCCAACAATTCAACTTTTCATGTGAAAAGCGAATGAGATTTTGAATGACTTAGGAAGGGATAAGATCACACATTGATTCTTCTCTTTCTAGATTCATGTAACAAAGTGATAGGTAGGAGATGGTTGAACCACACCCTTGATAGGTAGGAAATGGTTGAACTGCACCCTAAGAGGGAGGATTAGGAAGTAATCCTGAACCATGGCTTTTGGGGCAAGTGGTTAGCCCATCACATTCCTAACTAAGAGGTTGTGAGTTTAAATCTCCTATAGTTAATTACATTGGTATCAGAGCCTAGGAAGTAGGCTTGGGAAAGGTGCTTGGGCACTCTACCATGTGAAAGGGTAGGAATTGGGAAGGTGGTGCTTTGAGAACTCTATCCAAGAGAGATTGGGGTGTATCTCCCAATCCATAGGTCAAATTGAGGCATATAAGATACCATTGGAAAGTTCTCAAAATGAACTTTTCAAATTTAATGAGCAAAATTGGAACTGTGAAGTTCTTGGGAAACCTTGGGTTGCACTTGATTGAGTGTTCAAGATATTGAACATGGCTGAGAACAAGGTTCAAGATACTAAGGTTGAGAACAAGGTTCAAGACACCAAGGTTGCAAACAAGGTTCACGAATCTATACGAGGTTGAGGAAATGAATTCAAGGGTACCAAGGGAGTTTAAGAACTGATCACAGAGGCTAGAGGGATACATGAGTAGATCATTGAGGACAATGATCAACTAAGGGGGGAAGAATGTAATAAAATGATAGGTAGGAGATGGTTGAGCCACACCATTGATAGATAGGATATAGTTGAAATACACCCTAAGAGGGAGGATTAGGAAGTAATCCTCAACCATGGCTTTTGGGGCAAGTGGTTAGCCCATCATACTCTTATCTAGGAGTTGTGAGTTCAACTGAGCCCCTAGAAACACTTAATCCAAGTAATCTTGGTCTAATGATTCCTCTTGATGTTGATCTTTTATGTGCTTGGAACTTAGAAATGTAGATGCACTATGTGCTCTACTTACAAGTATTATTAATAGTGTTATGACTCTCATTTAGCATACTACCAAGGCTTGTGAAGCATGGAACATATTGAGAAATCAATATGAAACTTGTAATAATATGTGAATTTAGAACTTGGAAAATCATCTAGCAACAGAATTGTTTGCTGATGGGAAGATTGCATGTGTTTATCACTCACATAAAGCATCTATAGGATCAAATGGTGAGTGCATGTGTACAAAATTCAAGATAGCAGCTAGCTCGGCATTATCTTCACATATGTCCACCAAAGTTTGATGGTTTGGTAATTGCTCTTAATACTCAAATCATACCTTAGCCTCAAAATTTTGAAGAATTCAGTGCCTTACTCATGGAGGAGGAGTTGGGGCTGAAGGCAAAGAGTGGTGACAATAAAGGAGATGTTGCATTCATAGAAAATGCCAAAGGAGGCAAAGTGAACTCCTCAAAAGACAGAGACAAAAATAAGAACAACAAAAAGAAGCTCAAGGGAGAGTGTTTCCACTACAAGAAGAAGGGCCACAAAATTCAAGACCATTGCATCAAGAAGGTAGGAGAGAAGAATGGCCACAAAATTCAAGACCATTGCATCAAGAAGGTAGGAGAGAAGAATGGCTCTTTGAAAGGTGGCAAGGGCAAGGAGTTCACCAACATGTAGAAACAGAGCTTGAGTTATTTGTTATAATAGATGAGGTACGCTCCTCGATTGAAGATTCAAGAATAGATGACTCTTCGATGTTGGACAGTGGTGCCTCTTGTCACATGACGAGTAGAAGACCTTTATAGTTCCTTAAAGCCTCTAGGGGAACCCATCACAATAAAGGCAGGCAATAGTGAAATATGTCTTGCAGAGGGTGAAGTATGGCTAACACTGAGTCACAAAAAAGGAGAACAAAGACATGTTCTCCATTCTTTTTTACCTAAAGACCATGATATCAAGCAATAAAGTGTTCATTTCACAATATCTAGTAAGAATCACTTGTTCTTGCTTGTAAATATTGAGTAGAAGCTTGATCCTATAACCCAAGTAGTCGGAGATAGATATGTCAAAATGCTTGGTGCCATGAAAACTAACTGTTTAGCATGATCAAGAACCCCACATCATGACCTTCGACATAAGAGATCAGAGTTAAAGGTACAAGTAATAATTGGCGAAACTCCTTCATTACATCTAGAACCTCAACAAGCACAGATTATAGGTGATTAAAAGCTACTTGAAATTCGCAGTACATGTGTTGCAAAAGTCCAACCTTTTAACAAGGCAATTAAGATCATCGCTTTGTAAAGTTAAGATCCTCATTGAATGTTGGGCCATATTCATAGCAAATCAAATGAATATCACAAAAGCATTCCCAAGAGAAGATCATAATCAACAAAATTATATTAAGCAACATCCACACATTAATCAGAGAAATGCTCAAGATAAGTATAGCTTTGCACAAAATGGAAGCAGAACTTGGCATTATATTTCTATTAAAATGATGTTTACATTTCATGTATGTTTTACAAGAATAATAAGACTCTACAATAGAAGTTGATCATAGGTTTCCTCAGGCTCATGCATAATGGGATCCTCTAGAACCCTAGAACACATCTCCTGCCTCTCTTGCTCCAAGATTGGCTCTTCAAGGTCAGCCATGTCTCCCGGTTCATCTGCAAGTGGGGGAACACGCTCCCTTGAAGCTGGTTGGAATCTCTCTGTGTCTGCAATGTGCTTCCTTCTCATTCTAATGAAGCTCACTTGAGCATCATCCTTCTCCACAGCTATGCAGTGCTTGAACATCTTTAAGGAGCAAGTGAGAGTCGTTCCTGAAACAGAAGAAAACCACTTAGAGGCCGATCAATATCATGGCTAATGAGAAATGTTACAATTGAAATTACATGTGGCCAAAAAAAGGTCTAGGACCCAGTCATCATCATTGGAGAATAGTTGAATCAATCTCTTAATAAGATTTTGTGGCTTCTGATAGGGGTTAACCAATGTCCTATCCCCAGCTACATGACGAAGTTTCTTGGTAATGGTTGGGAAAATGAGCACATTGGAGATCCCATTCTCATTGCAATGCTCCTGACTCTTCTTTTGCTTACTTCATCATAATAGCCAACTGTAATGCATTCAGTGGAGCTCACAAATCTATGCAAAGGAGTATGATTCATGTTTGTCCTCACCTTGCCAACGAGAACTATAAGTGAGAGAGAGCATCATTTAATCCACGGAGATAGAAAGAAGATTACTTACCATGTGAGGCACTCCATAGCATGATATCTTGACTTCAAAGCAGTTGAAACAGAGAAAGACTGGTCTTTGCTATGGAAAATTACTATCCTCCAAAGAGGAGACTAGTCAAATCCGCAAAATTAGTGACCATCTTCCGCATCTGAGGGTTCTTGAAAGGCTCATTGTCATTCATTGATCCCAACATTCTAAATCCATAGGGTATGTCTGCTATAAGAAGGGAGAAATGCTTTCTAGGCACAACAGTACAAATACTATTTACATCACTATAGAATATATTGTAATATACAGGCCTAAGTGGGTCTAGGGGATTGGAGAAACACTTCAGATCAGGTTCATCATCAAAATCTATCTCCTTGGCTTTCTGTCTAGATTTCTCATGCCTTGCTCTTTGAATGTGAGCCACGAATGCAGGGGGACAATAATCTAATGCCTCTGCAGACTTACTTTTCCTTGGTTTCTGTAGAAACAAGGGGAAAGACAATTAAATTAGCTCTTTGATAAACAAGTGGAAACATGAGGAATCAATTCCTGGCATCGATTTCTTGTCTGGGTCGATGCCAGGCATCGATTTTCTATTGAAAGTCGATGCATGGCATCGATCTCTTGCATAAGTCGATGCGTGGCATCGACTTATGCCACTATGTTGATGCCAAGCATTGACTTTCGGCAGTAAATCGATGCCAAGCATCGACTTTCAGTAGTAAGTCGATGCCGAGAATCGAGTTGTAGTACAAAGTCAATGTCAGGCATCGATTTGCTACTAAAAGTCGATGCCTGGCATCGAATTAGTGGTAGGTCGATTCCAGGCATCGAGCCAGATAGAAAACCAAGCATCCTCTCTCAAAATAGAACCTACCCAATCATGAAACAGGATAAAATACTCCAATAAAGCTTTGTATGATGAGGTGGTTGGATACTCTGCTTGCACCTCTGTCCAAGAAAAGCAGCCCAACCTCTTCATCATCACCTCCTGAATATTCATGTATACTTTATGACTACAGTCATCACAAAAATGAAAGGGAGAGTAGGTTAGACCAGAAACATGGGAGGAGGGAAAAAGGATCTGAGAATAACATACATACTTATTAAGCTCAGTCACCATCTCCTCCAGGCTTAACTCCTTAGAGATTACCCTTGACAAAGTTGATATAATCAAAGTATCATCTTTGATTCCTTGAAGGGCTCTCCATGGTGTCAGGTTCATGTCCTCAGGAGCCTCTTCAATCGAAAGGTTAACTTTCCTTCCCTTTCCCTTCAAATCAACATGAGGGTCTGGCCTCGACTTCCGTTCCTTCTGGCCCTTGACCTCTTTGTTCTCCCACATTTTGAAAATCTTATCCTGCAGATCCCATATCTCACCTGTTCTGAATGCAAGCTGAAACCATGGATCATATTTTCTCAAAGCATCAGACTTTCTATTTTCATCCAGTGCAATGCCAACCTCAATAAGGCATTGCTTTTGCAGATTGGGATGTATTCTGCCAGCCTCCTTCATGAGACAATCTTCGTATTCATGGTGGAAGAACGAAATTCTCTCTACGGAGGACATCTTCTGCATGTAGTCATTATCATTGTTGTGATCCCAAGCAAGAAGCTTGGCTTCCTCAGTTGTAAGCCTAGCATAGATTTTGCACTCTGCATACCTAAAGGAGAATGTGGTGGGGTGCTCCTTCACTAGCTATCTGTGGGCCTCTGCAGAGTGTGAACCACCATTAACACAATATGTATAATCTTCAAACAGGCCCTCATTGAAATCCTCCACAGAGCTGCACTCATTCGGATCCACCATGACGAGGAATGGCACAACACTAGCGTGAGGATTTATCTTCATTTTCTTCTTAAGATTCTGCACGTGCAAATTATGTGGCTCCCTTATCTCAAGGGGCCTCCTCCCTGTGACTGGATTGATTGGTGGCCTATGGATGATATTGATTGGTAGGTGGAACAATTGCCTCTTCACAAGCTTTCTCTGAGCTATGTCCTCCCTCATCTTGTTCTGCTCAGTACCAAGAATTCCCGACGCAAGCTCACCACCAGGTGTAACAATAATATCCTCAGAGCTAGAGCTTGACTCAAAAGACTCCTCATCAGCCACTCTCTTCTTTTTCTTCAATAGCTTCTTTTGCATGCACTGTTACCCTTTGCCTTTACAGGGGTTGTCATCTTCTGTTGTATTGGCATAATGTTGCCCTGGATCCATGGGATCAAGTCTCTAATCAGGTTCATTGAGTCCCTGCAGATCTCTGCAAGCCTCTCTAGCACACAACACTCAGGGCATAATAAATCCATCTTGCATATTACATTTTGTAGCCCCTTCGATGCCTCTATTAGAAAAAGGAGGTTGTCGGAATCCTCATCTTCCTAGTCCAGTTTGAACACAAGGCCATACTGAAAGGCCTCTTTTGTCGTGATCTTGCCTCTCTCGTACGCCCTTGCAAACACAAGAAGGACTGCATTCTTCTCTTCAACATATTGAAGGCACCACTCCAGGTTTGTCATGTCCCGGAGTGGACGATCTTTCCTTAAGACCTCTATCTCCTTTGACCTCTCCTTCCTAGTTGCATCATCCTCAGCTATTTTGATGCTACTCTGTCCACCAAATGACATGCCAGTTGGGTTGCTGGCCTTCTTAGAGGATAAAGATGCAAGGCTTTTCTTGGATTTTGTCTGGTGACCAATGCCTCTGTCACGATGCTGATCCACAAAGCTCACTGTGACTTTGAGCTTCTTGATAGACCTCTCACCTTTTAACTCAGCATCCCTGAAATGGCCTCATAAGCATTAGCTCTTACATTAATGTGTTTTTCAAGTTGAAAGGTCAATGCCACACATCGACTTTAGGGTGCAAAGTTGATGCCAGGCATCGAATTGCACCCTAGAGTCGATGCCTGACATCGACTTGCAGGCTTAAGTCGATGGGCATCGACTTTGCACCCTAAAGTTGATGCCTGGCATCGACTTTAGGGTGTGAGTTGATGCCTGGCATCGACTTTGCACTCTAAAGTCGATGCCAGACATCGACTTGCAGGCTTAAGTCGATGCCTGGCATCGACTTGTGCCCTAAAGTCGATGCCTGGCATCGACTTTCATGCCACATTCGATGCCAGGTATCGACCTTCCAAGTCGATGCCTGTCATCGACTTTGGGGTGAAAGTCAATGCTAAGCATCGACTTGAGGGTGTAAGTCAATGCCAGACATCGACTTTTAGGTGCAAGTCGATGACAGGCATCGACTTTAGGGTGCAAAGTCGATGCTAAGCATCACGCTAAGGTGCAAGTCGATGCCTGGCATCAACTTGCACCCTAAAGTCGATGTGTGGCATCAACTTGCACTTAAAATTCGATGCCTGGCATCGACTTAGACCCTCAATGGATCGAGACTTCATGAGCACAGAAAAATAAAATCGCTAGAAGACATACTATTTCCTAAAACATAAAAAGGAATCTTTTTTTGTGGTGTGATTTTCTCTACCTCTGGGTACTCTTGCCAACATTCTTCTTCTCCATCAGAGTTTCCTTGTTGGTTTGTTGAGCTCTGTGCACCTTTGCTATCTGTGCTCGATTGCTCTCTCTCGCTCGCGGATTTTGGAAATGAGAATGATCTCCTCCTCTGCTATTTATAGACACTTGGGTTACTTGAACCAAAGACTAACTGGATCTAACTGAATGAATCCAGTTTTTAACTAGATCAGTCAATTGATCTAACCAGGATCCATCACTTCATCATTTTAATCTAAAGTGGAAAGGGTACATCTGTCCTTGTGTGAGTGGAAAGAGTCCTCCTCCATCTTTTCTGCTTGCTGAACTCCTTTTTTCAAGATCTGGTAGATCAACTCTCATTTCCCAACCCACGAAATGAGATCCATGTGGCAAATTCCCATTTATTTCCAGAGTAGTTGCATTTCTCCATTCTTCTTGTAACAAAAAGATGAGAGTAAAGCACAGTTGCCACCAAAAACATAATAATTGCACGACTCCTTTTGTTTGCCAATGTTAATAAAACCTCCAAATTATCATAGCTCATACATATGCATATGAAATGTTCACTTATCTTCCATGTACTCTAAGGTGGCCATCATGAATTCCCATCCCATTCACAAATCTTATGTAACCTGCATACCGCCTAGTGACATCACATTTTTTGCCTTTTCTTCGTTTTGTTTGTTGTTCACTGAAGTCTTACCAGATGCCCCTTAGTGTATTGTGGAAAGGACATCTACACATTGGCTAAAGCATACTTTAACGAGTCCTTCGATGACAATTTGAACAAATCATTTTGGACATTGATATATGAAATCCTTGGATGACATCTACATATTGATATATAAAATTCTAAATATCATCCTGCTCATCAAATTTTGAGATTTCAATGCTTGAAAAATTCAAAATGCAATCAATTTGAAGTTTATAGTAATTCAAATAATCGAATACACCCTTTTTTCCTTGAATCCAACCATGTAGAAGTAACAATTTTGTCAAAAACTTTGTGTGCTCTTTCCTACCAATCTTTATGAGCATCAACAAACACATTACTTGATGTGGACACACTTCATAGTGTATCTCATCACCACTACTTTCAAAAGAGAATCAAATCTTTGGTTGCCTTATTAGTTTGAAAACATCAATCGTGTATATTTGAGTAATTAAGTACTTTAATGTTAGGCTTTAAGTACTTTAATGTAATTTGATGTTTAATGCACTTTAATGTACTTTAATGAACTTTTGATTTCATATCTACTTGATGTAACATTTGATGTGACATTTTCACTTGATCTTGGACTTCTACTCATTTAAAAAGGTAATTCATCTTCAGTCTTCTTTGAAGTAAGTGAAGATGAGCTCAATCTTTTCAATGGATGCTTGGGCATCAACTTCCTCTACTCATATTGATACAGTTTCGAATTCATTGTTCTCAGTTGACCCTTTCCTCATAAGTGATGATCTCCATGGTTTAGAATGTGGTGATCATCATTCCATGTTTTTTGTTGAGTCATTTAAGTTATCCAATTTGCACTGCAATGTTGCTCAACCAAATGCACCTCTTGATCTCCCATCTAATCCAGCCATTGATCTCCCTTCTGACTCAAGTGCATGTGGAGCAAAGGAAACACAAAGCATGCTCAATCTACATTTTAAAAGAAGGCCTTGTGAAGTAAGTAAAAAAAAAATTAATTTCTTACTTCAGATAGACAGATTGCATTAGAAGGTTTGAAATGTTTGTACAATTTAGGAATGAAGAAACTAAAGCACCTAAGAGAGAAATTCCTCCATTTAGATAGTGAAAGGCAAGATATATACCTTGTTTTTCACATGCAAATGATTGAGGATAACATGTCAGTAACACATGTTGCTTTTGAGTATTTCTTTACTCAAGGGATGCGATGTTGTAGGGCTACATTTAAAATTGCAATGGGTGTGGGAAATTTTAGAATACATAGGGTTCAACAGGGCCTTCTGAATGGGGATCTCATTTTGGATATGTTCCATGTTGGGACCAAAGGATCTGTTGGATGTCATGCAATGAATTGGATGATGAACTATTTTAGCTTGCATTGTGAGGTTATGCCTACAACTGGAAGGTTGCACTTGTCAGATAACTTTACTCATCAAGAGGTATTTCAAATATATAGAGAAGACATGGAAAATAGAAATGAGAATTATGTGTTGTATTGTCACTTTACTCGATTATGGAAGCAAGAGTTTAACAATGTGTCTATTCCTCATAAAGTTAAAATGGGTGAGTGTTCAATTTGCGCTACTTTGAAAAATATGGCAAAGGGGCCTACAACACCACAAGAAAAAGATAAATTTAAAAACCTTCTAAACAACCATCGTGAGAGTCCAGCTTTAGAGAGAAAGAAAGCAATTCATCATCGAAGTAAAGCACTCAGAAATCTGGAGTGTTATATGTGTTTGTTGATCGATGGTATGGATAAAAAAAAACTTGTTTGCCACATTTTTATTGCATCCCTAAGGACATTGGAGATGAAGTCCTTGTGCAAATGCATTTGGTTGATGCTTTGGTATACAATGGAACTGTAATGTCCAAGGTTTTCTTCACATATATGAATGTGGATAATCATGCAAACCTTACAGTTACTGTCATTCATCGGGGTTTGCAATCATGGAAGGGTCTTTTGCCACCAACTCTATATTTGCAACTTGATAATACTGCAAGAGAGAATAAAAATTCTACATTCTTTGGATATTTATGCATGCTTGTTGATAAACATGTATTTTAGAAGGTTAAGGTAAATTTCCTTCTGGTTGGGCACACTCATGATCACATTGACCAAATGCTCAATACGTTCTCTAAGAAGTTGGCACATAACAATGCTTTTATTCTTTCGAGTTTATCTGAGCTGATTCAGAAGCATATACTCCAAAACCAGAAGTTCAACACCTCACACAGATTTATAACTTTAAGCACTTTTGCTCAATGGGCCTTGATAACAGTGCTAAGGTTTTGGCTCCATTGCACAATATTAGTTTCAACCATGTATTCTTGATGAGGAGGGTTGATGACATAACCCTTTTATTTGCAAAGCAATATTCATCTTCTGCTGGGTATCATCTTCAAATGATGAGTCTGAAAGCCACCAACCTATCATCACTCAAGCAGAAAAACCATTGCCACATTGGGTGAGGCAGCTTTATGATTCTACAATCCTTATCATTGCTATAGTGTAATAATATGATATGATCCCTCCCACAAGAAAGGATATAGCTTCTAAGAAAAACTCAATACTCATAGGTACGTTTGGGGATTGGGGTCGTTATCTATTGTTTCCAAAGTTCCAAAGATTGTTCCATGTCTTGAAGCCCTATACCTAGAGTTTATTGGCTTTATGTATGTGCTCCATTCCAAATCAAGTTGATAGACACTATAAAATCTACATGGAGTCTCCTTTTTGACCTCTCTAGTATGTCTTCAATTCTTGCTTATCTTGATATGTTCCTTAATGTTGTCTCTAAAAAATGATAGCACAATAGAATATACCAATAGGCAGAGTTGATAAAATAATACAGACAAAGAGAGATGCACACTAAAAGATAGAGAACTCAAATTCTCAAATTGGCAAGAGTAATGTAGCTAGAAAGATGTTGTTGTCCACCCGTGTGCTCTCAATGTGGAGCTTAGATGGTGATCTAGACAGACTCTAGATGAAGTGGTTACTAGTGTGCAATGCAATGCAAAGTTACACATGGGCCATACTTATATAGCTTTTACAATGGGAGTTGGTATAGATAAACATAATCAGGAGAGACAAAATAGTAAGCAAAATATACAATCCAACAATATCTCCATGACTAGAAGTCCTACCATCATAGCCCTATGGGCTGATAGGATAGGCCCTTTGGACCCCGCAGAAGGGGAAAACCCCCCTTTGCACTTGTCCCATTAAGGTTCTAAACGGAAAACCACATGACACCACAAGGCTTGTATTTTTTCCTTGAATGGAAACCCATTTCACGAGGAAGGAGATGAGGAAGAGAGATCATTCACACACTCTCACACTCAAAGAGGAGCACACACACAGATTGAGGCAAGGAAGAATGATCTTCTTTTTCTTCTATTACATAAAAGGGATGTACAAGAATGACCTAAAGCAACAATACAACTAGTGCAATATATAAACAACAATACATAAGGAAAATCTTAATGTCCACGAATGAGTGAGCTAGCAAGAAACAAATGTGCCATCACTCATGGTTGATAAATCTAGTAAAGCTCAATGAAGTATCCCTGACATATATTGGCATGACCACTATGCATGTCAGAGAAATGAAATTGAGCTTGATATCTCAACACTCCCCCTCAATCTCAATGTCATGTCCTGTAATCCAAGCATCTTTCAAAACTTATTCAACTCTCAGCACCAAGTGCTTTAATTGAAAATATTAGCAACTTGCTTATCTGTCCTTACATAAACAAGGTCAATATCACTTGCTAATACCTTTTCCCTGATGAAATGATAATGCATCTCAATATGCTTTGTTCTAGCATGAAAAACAGGGCTCCTTGCTAACTATATGTTGCTAAGATTATCACAATAGATGGTGATAGGCTTTTGCCCTTCCACACCTAAATCTACAAGTGGCATGTCTAGCCATGATGCTTCACATGCTGCTGTTGCAACACCTCTGTACTCAGCCTCTATGCTCGACAAAGCGATAGTGGCTTGCTTCTTACTACTCCACGTAATAGCTCCACTTCCAAGTGAGAATAGAAAACCACTAATAGATCTTCTATCTGGAATACTACTAGCTCAATCTGCATCGGTGTGTCCATGAACCGGCGATTCATGACCACTATACATGTCAGAGAAATGAAAAAGTGATACGTGTCATCCTGGATCATCACATGTTGAGCTTGATATCTCAACAACCCAGTGCCTGCAAGTTTATGCCCTACCTAGCCTAATGGCTAGGCTCACAAAGATCATCTATTACCATCAATGGTCACATGTAGACCTCATTTAACTTGAAAGTTAGGGTTCTACAAATGTCCGAGCTCTCACAATGGTTTCTCCTGATAATGGAAGCCTTACAACTTAGATCACACTGGATCATTTGTGGTCACTTGAGGATGGAGTATTGAGTATATCTAAGAGTCCGAAACCTTCTAGAGAGAGGAAACGAGTGTGAAAAATTTAGTATGGATTTTAAGTAGAAAGAAAAAAATAAAGATAAGCTTATGCCTTAATCCATGAATGCATTATACTTTGTGTCCACAAAGAAGAGGGGATTTGTAGCAATCAACAAACAAATTTGCAGCAAATATACCTAAAATCACACATATCTCATCATGCCACGAGTGTACTATGCATCAATTGATTGTCACAAAGCAACTACATGTCTTCAAAAGTTCATGTAGACTCTGATGCTACATGCAAAAAATCATGTAGACTTCGAGGCTCCTCACATTCTCATTATGTATTCCTTTCTTTATGTTTAAATAGTGTACAAATTTGGTATGCATATGTATTCCATCTCTCTCCCTAATCTTCATTGATAACTCATATGTCATCATTTTGGACATGCATCTTCTTTGCAATGTAATGTTCTCTCCAATGTAATCTTAAAAGACACTCCTCACAATCTCACTGTGTCTTCCTACATTGGGCATGTCAAATCGATAGTGGGTTGCTTCTTACTTCTCCACGTAATAGCTGCACTTCCAAGTGAGAATAGAAAGCCACTAGTAGATCTTCTATCTGGAATACTACCTGCCCAATCTGCATCGGTGTCTCCATGAGTTGGCGCTTCTGCACCAACTTCATAAAACAATGCATAATCCAAAGTAGCACTTACATATCGTAGAGTGCATCTCAAAGCACATAAGTGTGGTTTCTTGGGAACCTACATAAATTGACTTTCAAGTCCAATAGTATAGCTTAGATAAGGCCTTGTAATTGTGAGATATATCAAACTTCCCACAATTTTCTTGTACATAGTAGCATTTTCCAATGCTTCACCTGATGGAGCATCCAACTTCAAATTTTGATCTAATGGCATAGAGATTGGCTTGTAATAAGACATAACATAGTTTTGCAGCATACTAAAGGAATATTGCCTTTGCAATATCCATATACCCATTTCTATATGTATAAACTCAATGCCCAAGAAATAGCGCAGCACACCAAGATCTTTCATTTCAAATTCCTACAAAAGGAGTTGCTTTACCTCTTTAGTGATTTCTTAATTATCACCACCTACAATCAAGTCATCAACATAACTAGCCACGATTGTGATGCCATCATCACCCTTCCTTACATATAGTGAATGATTTGCATCACACTTAGAAGACCCAGTGGTGGTTAAGTAATCGGCAATCCTTACATGCCAAGTAGGAGGGACTTGTTTAAGCCCGTATAAAGCCTTTTGCAACCTACAAACATATCATGGGTGCTTTGAATCCCCATTTCCTTGTGGCTGGTCCATGTATACTTCTTCTTGCAACTCACCATGTAAGAAATCATTCCTCACATCCATATGATGCAAAGTCTATCCTTTTGTTGTAGTTAATGCAAAAAGTGCTATGACAATAGACATTTTAGCTACAAGGCTGAACACTTCCTCATAATCAATGCTATATGTCTATGCATATCCTTTTGCTAACAATGCTTTATACCTGCTTATGCTACCATCAACATTGTGCTTTACTTTGTTAAACCCACTTGCAACCTATGGATTTCTTTCCTTGCAGCAATGGAACCAGCTTCCATGTTTCATTTCCAAAAAGTGAAGCCATCTCCTCATCCATGGCTTTCTCCCAATTTGCATTTCTAATTGCATCTTCAAAACAAGAAGGTTCAACATCTTGTATTACCTTGGTCATGTAGGCACAATGACAAGCCATGTAACTATCATACATCAATCATTGCACTGAATTCCACATCCTCCCAGATCTTCTTGGTCTTAGGTCACTTCTCCTTGTATCATCTGCATGTGCCTTTCTTGCTCCTAGAGTCTTCATAGAGGGAAATCCAATTTCTTCATCAAGGCTCTTCTCTGAATCGCTTGAATCTCCATCAATTTTTTCAAAACTTGCAGATGTTTTACTATCAACAGAAAGCTTTTCTTTACCTTTCTCTGATGTAGTTGATGAATTTGCTAGACTAAAATTTCCACGCAATCTTCCACTCCATGGATTTGACTTGGAACTATTGCTTGATGATGCATCATGTACACTCAAAACTTGAGACTCTACACTTGATTTTTTAGCATTTCCTTTTTCATTTGAGTCAAGATTAAATCATTCTTTGGCATTTTCATAAAAGCTATATCGCTTTTGCTCAAGGGGGTATCCAATGAAAATACATTTTTCTGAGTTTGGATCAAGATTCATCCTCAACTCATCTGGAACATGTACATATGCAATACAACCAAATACTCATCTGGAACATGTACATATGCAAGACAACCAAATACTCTCATATGTGATAAGTTTGGCTTTTTACTTGTAAACTTCTCTTCAAGTGTAACTTGATGTACATCAGCAATCAGATTTCTGTCCATGATGTATACAATAGTGTGCATAACTTCTGCCCAATAACAATGAGGCATATTCTTCTCAGCCATCAAGGCTCTTGCTATTTCTACAATATGTCTATTTTTGCATTCAGCAACACCATTTTTTTGTAGTGTGTACCTTCATGAAAACAATCGTTGAATTCCATGACTTTTTAGAAAGTTACTGAACTCATTTGACATGTATTCACCTCCTCTATCAGATCTTAATGTTCAAATATACTTCCTTGTCTATTTTTCCACCATAGCTTTAAAATTATGGAAGTGAGTGAACACTTCACTTTTCTCTTTCATGAAATATACCCATACTTTCTGTGTATGGTCATCAATGAAAATAACATAAAACATGCAACCACCCATAGATATGGTCTTTGCAGGATCCCAAACATTTGTATGTACTATTTCTAGCACATTCTCACTAACATGCTTGTGATACAGAAACGATGCTCTTGACTGTTTATCAAATTGACATGTTGCACATACCTTTTGCATCTTGGCAACCTTGAAATTTGGTAGTCCAATGACAATCTCCTTTGACTACATCAATTTCGGCCTCTACAAATTTGCATGTCCAATTCGTTTGCGCCAAATCTCTATACTAGCAATAACTCCTACACCTTTTGCGAACATGGCTACATTCATTTCAAGAATTTAAACATTTAAGGTGAACATCCTACCCACTTTGTTTCCTTTGGCAATCAATCTTCCATCTTGTTTGTACTCTTCTACATATAACCCATCAACATTGAACTTGACTTATAATCCATGGTCAACCATTTGTCCGATAGAAACTAGATTCTTTGTTATATTTGGAACATGCAACACATCAAAGATGTTTTACCTTCTCTTCCTCCATAGACAGTGCTATGTTTCCTGTATGCTCGATAGGATGTGATGTGTCATCGACTATTTCAACATATCTAGGAACTGGTAATCGTGCAAACTACTAAACCATCCCGCACGATTGTTCATGTGATTTGAAGCACCTAAATCAACATACCAGACATTACCATTTGATTTTGAAACATCAATAGACATCGTATTCATCATGTGATGTTGGACCATGAACAACTTCTTAGAATCATCTGCACTTGTGCATGCACAGTTGTTTTTCTATCTTCTATTATTTTGATTCTTCAAATTGCAATCACATTCAAATTCTCTAGGTTTACCACAATTCCAACATCCTTTACTATCATTATGTGAATCATTTATTTGGAAATTTCTATGGCATCTTTGGCTGATCCCCCTACCTCAAAATTGTCCTCTACCTCTTACATGATTTTGATGTTGATCGTAGTCTTGGTTACTATTTCTTCTTCTGCTTTTGAAACCTCTACCTCTGCCTCTTCCTCTGCCAAAGTAGAATACCTACTTAAAACTAGTTTTTCCTTTAGAGCTTGAATCCTCAACAAGTTTCTTTTCTTCAATAATCTGCATGGACACTAGATCAACAAAATTTAGAATATTTTCCCTAGTCTGAATAGAAGTTCTGAATTGCTTATATGAAGCTCCTAAACCACAAAGGCACACTTCCACCTTATCATCATCATCTACATTCATGCTAAAAGATGCAAATGTCTCATATATGTTTTTCATTTTCAGGGTGTAGTCACTTATTGACATACCCTTTTTCTCTAGTGTATGCAAATCATTCTTGATTTGCAATTTCTATGCGTTTGTATTGGTCTCATACAATGTGACCAAACTGTTCCAAGCCTCTTTTGGAGTCTTGGCATCTTATATGTGCCCAATCATGCTATCTTGTATGCTAAAAGATAGCCAATACATTACTTTATTCTTCATATGCTCTTAACTGGTTCGTAGTCATTCTGAACCTCCAAGCATGGAAGTTGTTCTTGTCCAATTTATCACTCATAAGTTGACTCATTCCATTTGCACTTGCCATTTTTGCAGCAATTTGCAATACTCCAAAAGCACTAGAAGCAGTATCTCTGCTTGAATATGTTAGATATGCTCAATACTCCACCCTCATGTGACCACAAATGATCCATGGTGCTCTAAGTTGTAAGGCCCCCATTATGAGGAGAAGCCATTATGAGAGCCAAGACATTTGTGGAACCCTAACTTCCAAGTTAGATGAGGTCTATGTGTGATCGTTGATGGTTATAGATGATCTTTGTGAGCCTAGCCGTTAGGTTAGGTAGGGCATAAACTTCCCGGCCATTGGGTTACCATTTAAGGTGAAAATAAAGGCCCTGTGGCGTCGCGCGGTTTCCCCATAGAACCTTAATGGGGGGAGTGCAGAGGGGGGCTTGCCCCCTTCTGCGAGGTCCGGGGGGCCTATCCCCCCGGCCCATAGGGCCGAGACGGTAGGACTTCTGGTCGTGGAGATATTGTTGGATCATATATTTTACCGACTATTTTGTATCTCCCGACTATGTTTATCTATACCGAACCGCCTTGTAAAAGCTATATAAGCACAACCCAGGTTGAGCTTTACATAGCATTGCGCACTAGTAAGCCCTTCATCTAGAGTCTGTCTAGATCGCCATCTAAGCTCCACAGTGGGAGCGCACGGGTGGACAGCACCATCATTGTAACTGCATTACGCTTTGCAATCTGAGAATTTGAGTTCTCTACCTCTCAGTCTGCGTCTATCTTTGTCTGCGTTTTTCTCTCAACTTTGTCTACAGGTCTATTCCGCTGTGCTGTTATTTTCTTACATGGTATCAGAGCTCAGGAGGCTCTGAGTGGTGCAGAAGCAGAAACGTAGAGGTTGTAGAGGTCTGAACAACAAAAGAGAGAAGATGTCAAGCGGTGCGTCATCATCTACGACTGGGGGCCAAGGTGGTTCATCAACAGGAGTAGGTGGCGCACAAGCAGGAGCAGCAATGATGTCGGTCATCCCAACATTGCGGATACGGCCACCAGCCTTCAGAGAAGGTAAACTTGATGGTACGAACTACACCCTGTGGAAGTTCAAAATCAATTCTATTCTTGATTCATATGAGCTTTTGGAGACTGTTCTTGGGACTGATCATGAGCTCCAAGAAAGACCCGATCCAAATACTCCTGGTCGAATGATTCCTCCTGATGCTGATCTTCTACGTGCTTGGAAACGTAGAAATGCAGATGCACTCTGTGCTCTTGTTACAAGTACTTCTGATAGTGTTCTGACTCTCATTCAGCATACTACGAAGGCATGTGAAGCATGGAACATATTGAGAAATCAATATGAAACTTGTAATCAGACACGGATTCAGAACTTGGAGAATCAGCTTGCAACAGAACGGTTTGCTTATGGGGAGACTGCAGAGGTGTTTATCACTCACATAAAGAATCTACGAGATCAAATGGCGGGAGCAGGTGTTCAAAAGTCAAGTGAAGAGCTAGCTCGACATTGTCTTCGAATCCGTCCACCTAAGTTTGATGGTCTGGTAACTGCTCTTAACACTCAAATCAGACCTCAACCACTAACTTTTGAAGAATTCAGTGCCTTACTCATGGAGGAGGAGCTGCGGCTCAAGGCAAGGAGTGGTGGTAGCAAAGGAGATGCTGCATTCACAGCAAATGCCAAAGGAGGCAAAATAGACTCTTCAAAAGATGGAGAAAAAAAGAAGAACGACAAAAAGAAGTTCAAGGGAGAGTGTTTCCACTGCAAGAAGAAGGGACACAAAATCCAAGATTGTCGCATCAAGAAGGCAGAAGAGAAGAGTGGCTCTTCAAAAGGTGGCAAGGGCAAGGAGTCTGCCAACACAGCAGAAACAGAGCTTGAGTTATTTGTTACAATAGAGGAGGTGTGCTCCTTGGCTGAAGATTCAGGAACAGATGACTCATGGGTGTTGGACAGCGGTGCATCTCGTCACATGACGAGTAGAAAAGACCTTTACAGTTCCTTACAGCCTCTAAAGGAACCCATCATAGTAAAGGTAGGAAACAATGCAAGATGTCCTGCAGAGGGCGAAGGTACGGTTTCTTTCATTAACTCTAATGGCGATATCAAAAAGCTTTCAAATGTGCTGTATGTTCCACAAATAAAACGAAATCTACTTTCAGTAGCTTCTATAACTGATCAAGGTCATCAAGTATCTTTCAGTAAGACAGGGGCTAAGATTATGGGAGACGGTAACAACAACATTGTTGGGACTGGCATAAGGAGGAACAACCTGTATGAGTTGTGTGCTCTTACAGCCACTACAAACGTGGGCACAAGTAAGCTATGGCATGAGAGATTCGGCCACATTGGATACCCTGTACTGAAGGAGATGCATCGCAGAGGTATGGTTGCACACCTACCATCGATTGCGGAAATGAAGGAACCATGTGAAGCTTTCATGATGGGCAAGCAACAGAGGAAGGAATTTCCATATTTGGAAGTGAATGCTATGTACATGTTCCAGCTAGGGAGAGAAACAAGCTTCAACCAAAAAGCATCAAATGTATCTTCCTGGGGTACAACGAAGATAAGAAGGCTTATAAGCTTTATGACCCTGAGGCTAAGAAGATCATGGCGAGTCGTGATGTGGTGTTCAAGGAGGAGAAGCCATATGCAGTGGAGGAGGAAAAGAGAGCTTCCACTTTATCATCAGGCGAAGGGGCAATCCACTATGAACCTGGCCCAAGAGCTATCCCTTCTACACAAGAGAAGGAAGCATCATCTTCATATGATATACTGTCACACTATGAAGACATTCAATCTCAAAAAAACACAGTTTTTGTCTATCAACAGTACACAAAGTCGCTTGAAATTATGGATCTAGAATACTTAAGTCTTTTTGAACAGAGTGCAAGTTATAGTTTTGCAAATTGACTTGATTTTTTCATGGGAAACACCTTGCGAGCTTGAAACAGAGGTCGAGATGGCTCCGAAACAGAAATCTAAGTGAAGCAAGTGATCCTAAAGGGCTAACTCTCGAAAATATTTTGACACTTTCTTCCTTCACGCAAATTTTCATAGCAATGTGTAGTCATTTGTGAATCACGCTTTCTCCATGCTTTCTCGCATACTCTTCACAATTAGCATTCTAAATGAGCTCTCTATAACCACATTGGCTCTGATACTATGTCACGAGGAAGGAGATAAGGAAGAGAGCTCACTCACACACTCTCACACTCAAAGAGGAGCACACACACTGATTGAGGCAAGGAAGAATGATCTTCTTCTTCTTTTTTTACATAAAAGGAATGTACAAGAATGACCTAAAGCAATGATACAACTACTGCAATATATAAAGAACATCACATAAGGAAAATCCTACTATATGCGAATGAGTGAGCTAGCGAGAAACAAATGTGGCATCACTTTTGATAGATAAATCTAGTAAAGCTCAATGAAGTATCCTTGACATATACTGGCATGACCACTATACATGTCAGAGAAATGAAAAAGTGATACGTGTCATCCTGGATCATCACATGTTGAACTTGATATTTTAACAAACCAGTGCCCGCAAGTTTATGCCCTACCTAGCCTAAAGGTTAGGCTCACAAAGATCATCTATTACCATCAACGATCACATGTAGACCTCATTTAACTTGAAAGTTAGGGTTCTACAAATGTCCGAGCTCTCACAATGGTTTCTCTTGATAATGGAAGCTTTATAACTTAGATCACCATGGATCATTTGTGGTCACTTGAAGATGGAGTATTGAGTATATCTAAGAGTCCGAAACCTTCTAGAGAGAGGAAACGAGTGTGAAAAATTTAATATGGATTTTAAGTAGAAAGAAAAAAATAAAAATAAGGTTATGCCTTATCCATGAATGCATTATACTTTGTGTCCACAAAGAGGAGGGGATTTGTAGCAATCAACAAACGAATTTGCAGCAAATATAGCTAAAATCACACATATCTCATCATGCCACGAGTGTATTATGCATCAATTGATCGTCACAAAGCAACTACATGTCTGCAAAAGTTCATGTAGACTCTGATGCTACATGCAAAATATCATGTAAACTTCGAGGCTCCTCACATTCTCATCATGTATTCCTTTCTTTATGTTTAAATAGTGTGTAAATTTGGTATGCATATGTATTCCATCTCTCTCCCTAATCTTCATTGATAACTCATATGTCATCATTTTGGACATGCATCTTCAGCAATGTAATGTTCTCTCCAATATAATCTTAAAAGACACTCCTCACACTGTGTCTTCCTACGTTGGGCATGTCAAAATTTGTCCAAGGATCCATGGAACCTAATAAGGTGAAACGCACAGACACACAAGCACATAGCTCATTTACAGACATGTTCTTTTACAAACCTGCGACTTGCCGCCTTTCATATTTTTAGCCTTTTAGGTGATTTGGATCTTGAGTTGATGCCTGCCTTGCTCCACGGTGCAACAGTGAACATGAGTATGGCCCGGTTTCGTTACGTGCAGACGGGAGAAAGCATCGTGTTCACGCAAATGCAAGCGATGAAGGAGAAACGAGGGGGAGCTCAGAAGATTGAGATAACGGCATGTGCAATGCACCCCATAGCTACCTTGTCAAATGAAGCTCGATTTGTTGCTATCCCTTGCGCATCTCATTTTGCTCAACTCGGAGAAACTTCTGTCGCTGTCGATCTTCCTAGGATAGCCCTTTCCATAAAGGTTTCCTTCATTGACAAGGAACACTGTTACTCCTTTCAGGAAATTCGCCCGTTAGTGTTCCTTCTTCTTTCGATTTTTCGGCGCACGCTTATCTTCGGCCGCAGCAGATGTTTGTCATCGCAGCAGGAAAGAAATTCTATGGTTTATGCTCTCTTTCTTCAGCATTTGTAAATTGAAAGAACTATTAAGTCTGATTGAAGAGAATTCTCGCTGAATTTTCGGCATAGGTGTGCCCTGCTTATAGGCAGGCATTCTATGAAGTGTTCCTGGGGAAGCTTATCTTTCAGAACTGAAGGCAAGCATAGGTTTCTGACCACTTTATTTTCAAGCAGATCTTGACATACGTTGAGCTAGCACGTCATATTTGACCTAAGAGTTATTTCCGGCGGATGCATAGCCGAATATTAAGTCTTTAAAGACTTTCAGCACATGGCCAAATCATTGAAGAGATTGCGGTCTGCAATTGATGAGGGATCTAAAGGTTGCTCTTTGTTCGTGCCCATCATCTCAACTATTGATGTTACAATGTTCATTATCACCATGTTTGTGAATAGTTGCCCTCAGCATTCAGATCGGTGCATATTGAGATTTCTTGGAAGATGTTCGTTTCAGCCATTGGTGGAGAATCCTTTGCTTGGACCATCCTCATCAGCGTATGCGTCTATCACACTCCTATAATATTTATATGCATTGTTATCAATCTCTGCTTTCTTTAGTGCATCCACGCAGAGGCAGTATTTGTTTGCTCGCAGAAAACTGGAATACCTGTGAATAGTTTGCAAAAATACTATGCTCATGTTTCATGTACCTAATTAACTATGGGGGACACTAAATTGTGCTGTCTAAGATCATTCTGGATCGATTTCTTCATAAGCGTTGTGCATTTACCAAGGGTCGCTTCATGTAGCATGTGCTTTTGTGTATGGGCATTCTATTCATGGAACACCAGTATACGTGTATATGTTGTACTTCTGTATGAACATGTTATCGTTTGGCACTCTGCATATCACGTTAAAGTTTTGCAAATATGCTGCTTGTAATGCTATTACTTATCTGGTGGGGTAAGGTCAGAATTATAGACCTATTACTCTTTGATAGAATATAGCTGGTTCTTATTTTGTGTTTGCCCCACCGGCAGTTCGTACGACTATGTTATTTGCCAGCCATTAAGTTGCAAACGACTAAAGTTTACTGAAAATTGACGTTTTTCACATGAGAATGGATTCAGTATTGATATGACATACGAAAGCTAAGGACGTTCAAACCTATGTTCTTCCCAATCGCAAAATGGTTGAGCGCATTGGGAACAATATACTAGAGAGCTTATATCGAGCGTAGTCATGAGCTCCACGTATTCATCTGACCTTCTTCCATGCATTTTTTCATATCCAACCTAGATGGCCGTTTCATAGTTACGGTACATGTTTCCAGGCATCAGATATATTAATTACTTCTTTTTTTTTTTAAATGTCGGAAATCTATCAGGCTGTTGAAGATGGGTGCTCTTTCCTGGTTTGCAATATCTCAAAACCATCAATACTGGCGCTTAATTAGCTGCTTATCGTTACACGTGGGTCTTATTCATCTCTTTGTCAATATCGTTTGCTTACTATTTGTAGGGATCAAGCTTGAACAAAAGTTCGGTTCAGGTGAGCATTGAAGTCCCTTAGCAGTCATGCTCCTTCGGTGTAGTGAAGTATTCATATATGTTCATGTTTTTTCGGCAGGCAAGTTAGGGAGTATCTTCTTCCTATCTGGCTTGGGAGGTAGCATCTTTGGTGAACTCTTCCTAGAACATCGTATTTCAGCAGGGGCATCCATACCATTGTTTGGCCTACTGGGAGCTATGTTATCTGACTTGATTACTAATTTCACCGTTTATAACCTCAAGGTTAGTCATTTCGAAATAAGTAGTTCTTTCTTGGATCCCTCTCAATTTACCAGTTTATTAATGTCCATTTTTTGACAGTGTGCATCTTTCACTGTTGTCGTGCTGTTGTGCATGGTGAACCTTACAATAGGAATTTTTCCTGATAATGATAATTTTTCCCACTTCTGGGGATTCATATTTGGGCTTCTATTGGGGTTTGTCCTCCTGATGGAGCCTCAATATGGTTGGGGCAGTAAGATCATTCCTCCTGACAGGAATCCTCAAGTCGTTTCCAAGTACAATGGTTATCAGCATGTGCTATGGGTTGGAGCTGTTATCCTTTTGATTGTTGGGTGAGTGTGTAGCTCTTCCATGCATGTTTAGTCTATTCTTACATGGGTTCCTCAGTTAATTTACGATATTGAGTGCTCCGATTCCATATTTTCTTGTTGGACAGGTATATTGTAGGGATTATTCTCATTGCCCGGGGGATAGATGGAAGTTCTCATTGTACATGGTGTCATTATCTTAGTTGCATCCCATCACCATGGTGGAAATGTGATGCAGAGCAGCAGAAGTCTGGGCAAGCATCTTGTACTGTGAGTGGATAGAGTTGTCTATTGTCATCTTACTCAAGTTTGAGAGTCCTTATTGGAGTGTGTTATGTCACAGTACGTAATGAGTGGTGGCTATATGTTCATGAGATGTCTGAACAATCAAAGGACACAGTTGTATAATGGTCTATTCTCAATTTCAAGTTTGAAGGTACTTTGTGGACGACTTTGCAAGTGATTAGGCGGCCATAGGTGTTCTCTTTGTGGGCGTCTGATATGAACTGCCTTTACCAAGGATACTACTCATTCAATTTTGAACTAAACCATTCTGACTGGGCGTCATCATCATTAAATGTACATTATTTGTCCAGCATTTGGACTGCTGCTATTCAAGACAAATTGGTTGAATAATAGACTCCTATCTGTACATGATACTTGAGAAGAGCTTGGCCTATGTAATCTTGAGATCCTCAAAACAGGTCAAGATTCCATTAAACAGGGAAGGCAGTGTGAGATGTATGCTCATGTATAATAATATGAGCATGGTACTTCGCACACCTATTGGATGTTAATAACTCAATGTAAATGTATCTTGAACAATTCTGTCTTCCTTGTAACACTGAGATACTTACTCGTTAAGATCGTACCTTTGTTTATGTGACTTTTACTGGATCTCAGAGTAAATGCTCCGTTTGGCCTAAGGTGTTCGTGTTTCTATGATTATAACTTCCTCAAATATTGTCCATGAAGCTAGTTTCTTTGTCTGCAAACAGAGTCTGTGTTTGCTAACATAAGGTTCGTTCTAATATAAAAAGAACTTAGTAGTCAGGTATCATGCTTTTGTGAACATGCAGGGGAGCAAGTTTAGATTGTTCTTAGCTGCTGCAGTTCTCTGGCTTCTTTAATTCTGTCACAAACTATCTCAGTTAGGCAGGAATGATTTTGTGTGGAAGATTAGGTACGAATGAATGTGAGAAATCTGTCTATATCGAAGTCCTGAAAATGTTACAAAACTTTTGTAAGTTCACAAAAACCAATTATTTGTTTTGCTGTCGTGGGTCCGTGGAGCAGTGATAAAACACTTTGGACTCTGGATTCAAAGGTCCAGGGCTCAAAACCCAGAGATCGGCCTGATGTTTAACCCCTGAAAGAGGGTGATAACAGGGTCCCCCGGGTAACCTGAATTGAAGAGTAGGTTGACGACTGAACTCCAAAAAAAAAAGAAAAAAGAAAAAAGAAGTTTTGTTCTTACAATGCTGTATCCCATAGTGAATTTGTTATCCTTGATTATATGCAATGTTGAGAGAAGTCATAACAATCAGTCCATAATGCTCAATGCTGAACGTGCTGGAAACATAAGCTGTTATTTGGAAAAAATGTAAATTTTTCTAGTGAGATTATAACATATGGAGCCATAGCATCAAGGAATTCTAGGTTCTGAAGGATTTCCCTTGAAAACTGCGGTATGTCTTGGAAAGAAAGCAAACTTCATCAACTGTTTTTTCTATTGTAGCTTCTATATAGTGAACACGATCCTATGGTGATGGTATTGTGTGTATGTGCTAAGCAGGCAATGTCACTGGTTATTTCTGTTCAGACCTCTGCCATCGGTTGTTTCTACTCAAACATCTCAGATAAAGTAGAAAGACATCCTTCTTTGCCTATAACTCTTTCACTCTCACTATGAATATGGACGATTAAGGTATAGTTCCATCCTCGTACATAAAGCCTTGTGGTTGAAATTTTATTCCGCTCTATTGATAAGTTTGGTATTTCTACAAAAGTGCTACAATGCTTTGCTCGTATAACAGTTTGATTTTTCTGTTCTATGCACTTGTTGAAATAGTAAATGGGAAATGGAAGACATCTAAGGAAGAACTTATGTTTGTGATAAAAAAACGAGTATGAGAGCCTTGAATGAAATGTTTATACCTTAGTCATCTCATGTTGAGAAATTTAATTGCATAATGAAGAATGACTGAAGGTATTCATTCAACATAGGTTTTGCATCATGTCCACTCTTCAATAGACACTAGACAAATTTTATAGTAAACGAAGTGAGATGTCTAGCAGTGCCCATAGAATTTAATAATTCATTTGAATACGTTACAACTTGTACATTCATGATCCATCACTTTATGATTAGCTTTGCGATTCATATTAAAACATGTATCATATTTGGAGTTTCACCCTCATTAACAGAAAATACTAAAGCTGTTTGATAAGAATTTCCATCAGTTCGCATGTCCATGGGCTTCTCCACAGGCGATGTATATTACAATGTATTGATCATACGAACTGCTTTGCTTTGGTGAACTCTTTGGAAAAAGTTAGGTTTTTCATAAACACTTATAAAAGCCCTCGGCCTTCAAAGTGGCTCTCTTCACAAGGTACATATATTTTCTTTCTTCATAAGAGAAGGCTATAGTTTACACATTAGGACTATTCGAGATCCAAATATGAACATTACATTACTTTCTTGTTTAGATATTGGAACATTAAATCAATTTGTAAAGCTTGATTCATGAATGAAGATGTCAAAATAAAATTGTCAAATGTATAAACTTATTCTAACACATGGACAGGTACAAGGGCAGGGAAACATGAAAGGATTATTTTGTATGGAATCATAAGAAGATCAAAAGATGGCCACATCACCGTTTTTGAAGTCTTCAACATTCATATGAAACTTTATGCACTCATTTGATTTTCTATGAGGTCTAAGAGGGACTCCTATCATGCCATTCTTACATGAATATTGCTTGAAATAAGAACCACATGAACAATTCATCATTAAAATATGAGTCCCGATGGAATCATGTAAGTTCATAATTCTTTTAAAGCACACTCTCATAGAGATTGTTCTATTGCTTGAAATCCCGCTTAAATAATATAAGAAAATAATACAATTATAAGTGCTCCTTAGATCCCAATAATTAATGCTTATGATCTTCTTACATGCATGGAAGGAGATCTACTAAGATATCAAGCTCAACATATGAGCGGAAAAATGATGTCTTACTTTCTTGTTTCCATTTATTTATGTCATATGTTGAATTCACAATGCTTTAAAGATATTTTCTTTAGGCGTCACTAAAATACTACCTATTACTTTTTCTTTGGTGCACCCTCTTAGATATGTTGTACCATTATTGTGTCATTTTTGTACTTTCTCTTTGTAGTGGTGATAGTGCTAGTAGTGGTGATAATAGCAGTGGTAGTGGTGGTGGTAGTAGTAATGGTAGCGCTAGTATTAGTAGTGGTGGTGGTTGTGGTGTGATAATGGTGGTAGTGGTGATGGTGGTGGTGGTAGTAGTGGTAGTACTTCTAGTAGTGGTAGTACTTCTAGTAGTGGTAGTAAAGTTGTGATGGTAGTGGTAGTAGTGTTAGTGGTAATATTAGTTGTAGCTAAGCACTTTGGGTAACCACAATGGTGGTGTTCTTTGCTTGAGGATAATGCATCCTTTATTACAAGGAGGGGGTTAGTGGTAGTTGATAGGTTGGTATGCAACTACAAACTTGATTGTACTTCAAATGCAAACAATTTTGAAAGGCATTTGACATGGATCTTTACTAGATGGAATAATGAATGCAATCCAATTATAAGCTTGCTCAATAAAAGAAAATTAATTTTTTGTATGTATTGAGGGAAGGAAACTACAATGAACCAAATCAATGTGGAAACTAGCCCCCAATTTTGTACGTCCAATAATAAAAATATGGATTAATGGGTTGGAAATAAGCTATGAGGCAAGCCTCTCACTACTTAGATAGAACCTACAATCTACACAATTGGATCATCATGCTTGGCGAAGCATTGGACTATGGTCTAATGGTTGACTTCTAGGCAAAGTCCTTATTGAACTATGGTCCAATTAAACTATAATTGGGAAAATCAAATTAGATGATAGTTCAATTTGTGGTTGGACTATGGTCCAATTTTTTGAATGGCTGAGCTTTGATTGGTCATTGCCATCATCTCCTCAGAGTTAGAGGATGCGTTCTAGCCATGATATTAATACATACTCTTCTTCTTCAAAACGTAGAGAACAAGTTGTTTAATCAATTGAGGTAAAAATTAAAATGGATCACGTAAAAGTTTCTTCAAATTTAGTGCAAATTCAAGTAGTATTTACATGAGAGCTATATGTGACACATTTAGGGTCATCGACCAATGCAAGCAGATCAATGGTAGACCATATAGGTCTAATTAAATCTAACACTCTTACCCCCTTTCAAAAGATCATTCTCATCAATGATCTAGGAGAGAAAATGTCTGCAAATCAGAGCTTCTAATTCTCGAGTAGTGTTTGTGAGTGGAGAGATGGTCCATGCTTCTAAATATTCTGATATGGAGCAATTATGCAACTGACTCTCCCTCTTATTCAAAACTATGAAAAGAACATGTGGCTGAGATGTTATATCTCCTAAAGCAATTAGACCATCTACATAATTCTCATCTTGAGAAATGTATGGTCTCAACTTGCTAACATGGAAAATAATGTGAACTTTACAATCATCTAGTTATTGTAACTTTTAAGCGACATCACTAATGTTCTTGATTATTGTTCAAGGTCCACAAAAACTATGTGAAAATGTGGGTTATGTTAAAAATCTAAAAGCTTGCTGAGCCTCCAAGCTAGTTTGAATCTGTAAATATAACAATTCTTTATGTTGGAAATATAAAAAATAAAGATACACTCTGCTTTCACCATCATAGAGGTAGATACACTTGTAGTTCTAAAAATTTGGTTTCCCACGAATGGTAATCCTATAGTCCTTATTGAAAAAACTCATAGAAATGAGTCCGGAAATCAATAATGTGCTTGTTGTTGGCATGCCATTGCTTACTGAGCATGAGATCAAACCTAGCTAGCTTGAAGTTCTTGAAATTCAGCTCATCTTTATAAGATTGAATTTGGACTGGCAATCTGACCACTCATCGATCCATGTCTCAAATCCCTTTCCATTTTCTAACTCTACTCAACAAGTATACTCAAATGGGCTTGCCTTTAACCTTAACTTCTTGACTAGAGAAGATTTTATTACATTACGTGTGGATCTTGTATCGGAAAAAATCTTCACAAGATGTCCATATATCTCCCCTTTCATGATGGTCAACTCATTGTCAGGGAACTGATAATGCTTCTATGCAATTAGTGACAAGACCACATTTGGGACAATGATTATCTTCTTGGTAAATTTGATATTTAAAATCGGTTTCTTATGTTTAGATGGAGGGTCCAAATGTGTATCTATAACCAATAGGTCAAAATTGGAAGGAGATGGAGAAGATGAAGAAGATTGCTATTTCTCCACCATCATCATTGTCAAAATCTTTTTTTTTTCTTTGGAAATAACTAATATGCATGTCGCCCAGGCATCCATAGAAAAGATCCTCACGGTGATCCTTCTCTTTTTGGTATTAAGTCAAGCTAGAGCATTGAAATAATCTCTTAGCTATGGAAGATACTTCCTTCCTCTTTCCACGACTAGAAGTCTGTAGTATGCTTACTTGCTTACTAGCAACCGAGACTCAAATTGTAGGCTTCCTAAATCTGATCCATACCATTTTTTATTTTGTGGGCTGTGGTTGTGAGCATCACCCATCCTCCAACATCAAGGCTAACTCTACAACCTCGTTTAGGGTTTGGGAGCATTCCTTGCAAACTAGTGGGCACAAGGTCTCATGAAGGCCAGCCATGAAATTATGAGCCTAAAGGAAGTCAGGAACTTGATCAAGAATCTTCAATAAAATTTGTATTTGTCTGCATATTCATGCCTAATGAGCTCACACTGCTGTATGAAGAACCAAGCATCCAATGCCCTCATGCGCTCATCAAGTGGAACAAAATTATTGGAAAAGTTAACTTCAAATTCTACCCATCTGCCCAACTCAATCTTATGCTGCTCGATCTTTCTCCACCATCTATGAGTGACGTCCATCAAGTTGTAAGTGGCATGTTGAATCTTTTTCTTTTCATCCACTATATTGCACAAGCGGAAGCATTGCTCCCACTTGCTGATCCACTACTCCAATGCATCTGCCATCTAGGTGCTATCTCGACCATGGTATTTATGTGGGTTCAAGTATTTGACTTTCCATTTGATATTGTTTACTAGAAAATTCTAAATGTCCATCACTGGAATCTGAGTACTTGATGGTTTAGAAGATGGATCTTCCATTTTCATCGAAGTCCACATTGGAGGTACTTCTGGCTTTCAAACGACATTAGGGATCATTATGAAATCTTCCTCCATGTCGAAAACTTTTCCTCCATGAAATTTTCCTCCATGTCGGAAACTTTTGCATTGAGAGCTGATATCTCCTCATTGTATGGCTGCTCACCTTGGCCTCAACAATGGGTGATCTAGTCTATTTAGTATTCATGATTGATAATACTCTAGAAAAGAAGATTAAACTGATGAGTGTGTGGTAAAATTATAGGTCATCTACCTAATGAATTAATGTCTTATTGTCCTATTCTAAATATAATGGAACAAAGTAATGAGATCTAAAATTTCTTCTAAAACCTCTTTCCATCCCAAAATCAACAAATAGAAAAATTTTCTCAATCCCAAATCCTATACAAGATTGAGTTTTAACTTTAGAAATTATTTGAGATTCTAGATTACATTGGGAAATATGCGCCAAGAAAATAAAACATCTAAAGTTATACAATAATTGAATGTTACGTAATGCATTTATACAAAGTATTGGTCTTATGACACCCTAAATCCATCTAAATGACCTAAAAATCTAAGTTTATAGTACCAAATGTCACTGGAGATGCTTTTAAGTCATTTACTTTTATACATGAACAAATACTAGAATATTAGGCCCACTTACAATGATCCAAAACTCCTATGTTTTTTTAAAGGTAGTCCTAGATGCAAGCTAGAAGTTTCCATTAGAATTAGACCAATTGGATTAGACCATCAAGTTATGGTCAAAACATTGAAAGTTTGCACCTATATGCAGAGGGTCTTGGAAGTGTTATAGGTCCACCAACAACATACTAGTAGACCCATCAAATGAACTTCAAATCAAATGATCTTTAGTTTATTTGACAGATAACTTTTTTATTGGATTTTGATAATTTTTGGTTGCATTCTAATAACCCATATGAGAGCAATTTCAAAAATTATATATGCAACACCCACACAATCTTAGTCACTCAAAGATTAAATAGAGAAACAAAATCCTCTATAGACCTATCAAATGATGTCCAATCTTCTCTGTTTCTAGTATGGCTGCAAAGGTCTCCACCTAGAATCTCTCTCTCTTTCTCTGTCTATCTCTGTCTCTGTCTCTCTCTCTCTCACACACAATACTCCTTTCCTGCTAGTTTGTGCATCATCATCCCTGCATCTCTCTTTCTCTTTCTCTCTCTCTCTCTCTCTCTCTTTCTCTCTCTTTCTTTCTTTGCGAACTTCCATTTGTTGCATGTGCTCAATACCTGCAGGCACTAGAACGAGTTCATCGTTATGCACCACACAATTGAATCCGAGAGGCGTTTTACAGAAAACATGGAAGTCATGATCCCTTAGCAAAAAAACGCTTTCATTGTTGTTGCCAGACGTCCACCCATTCTCACACTTAGCACATGAAGTTTACAGAGAAGAGTTCCCTTTTGTTGGGGGCGTCTCATTAAACACAAAACACAAACAACAATCATACCTTCATACAAATAGAGGATCCAAGAGCCACACAAATAGGGTATCATGCCACAATTATTTGCCAACATCATGCTCAAGAAAAAAACGTTGAAAAACCCAAAAAGCTTGCAAATTCTCCCATACACCTTGCAAATCATGTTTAACAGTGATGCAAACAAGATTCTTGAATAATGTAGGATTAGGGGCTCAACCAAGTGCCTCGGATCTTCATCTCCTTTGGGTCTGGTCAGTGAATCGAAGGTATGCACAAAGGTACAAGCAAGGCAATGCTATTCCTTACGGAAGCTCTACACAATAGCTCAAAATCCCATCTCTCTATGGTTTAATACCGAAATTTCTGTCCCTTTTCTTCTCTTTCCCATTTCTCTCTCTTTGCATAGACAGAGTATCACCAACAATGCTATCTCTCTCTCTCTCTCTTTCTGTCTCTCTCTCTCTCTCTCAACCATGCACACAACATAAAAACATCACGACATTGATCAATTCGAAGCTAGCTGGAGAGCTTGATAGATCTATTATCTTCCTCTCATGCATGTCTTTTGTCGCCTGCAAAAGCCAAGAGAGGGGGAGTAAAACTTGTCGAAGAGAGAGGGAGTAGAGAAATGAGATATGGCACAATCTCACTCTCACTCTCTCCCTTTGTCTCTTTTCTCTTGGGTAGCCGTGTACTCTCGTTCTATTGAGAGGATCGAAGATATAGAACTAAAAGAAAAGGTGAGGGGAAAAGTAAATTTTATCTCTCTCTCCCCCCTCTCTCTAACGCTTTTGCAAGGAAAGTCATTAGAAAAAACAAAACACAAAGCATACGTACATATATAAATTCACAAGCGTTCGTACTCTTCTTTTAGTAATTCATAGCTATCACATATATTCTATTCTTATTCAAACATATACTATATACACGTAAGTATTTTCTAAATGCATACACTATTCTCCTACATATACTTACTATTAATATATTTTTATATTATAAATACATATTATTTATTGGTTATATTTATTAACCTAAATTAATATAAATTATATACATAAGTTATTAGTTATATTTATCAAGTTATATATATTGCCTTAAGTTAATTATTAATCATATGTTAACATAAGTTAAAACAAATAGGAATACTCATTAATTTATATTAGTTACACAGATATCCATGCACACATATGTTTTATGGCCACTCTTACTTGCATACAATCAAATAGGGTTAACACACAGAAGATTTACACCCTTCTCTTTAGGCACATAGGGTCAATCACATATAGAAACATTTATGTTTTAGGTTAATATTCACTCACACACTCATACTTAAGCTAACTCGTTTTCAAAGTAAATGCCTAGAGTATTACACATATACATAAGGTTGCATATTTTCACTTGGTCTGCTTAGATGGTATGAAACATTAGCATAGATATACATCCTCATATATACCTACAACCATACTTGCATAAGTACAATTCACTCTTACCCATGCATCCTACATGAATGCATACACATACACATGTGAGTAATCTCATACTTTATGATAGCCCTTGCAAGTATATTCTTATGTGGGGATTTATAAAAGAGGATTCAAATGAAAAAGTTAAATATCTCTTCTTATGCTAATCAGAGCACATGTTCAGTTTCTTCAACCTGCAGGTACTCAAGAGAGAGATTCAAGGTACTCAAGAGAGAGATTCAGTTAATTCAATAAGTCATATCAAGGAAATTTTTAAGAGTACAGAGACAACCACTTGCGAAGAAAATTTTTAATTTTTCTGAATGCTGGTCGGAGTGATGAAATCCTTTCGAACCAAAGCATGTTGGGGCATGCATGAATACCATTGGTGGATCAGTTCCGATTTTGCAACGGTCTTATTGTGTGACTACATGTGGGGTGTTTTTTTTATAGTTTGCTTTAGGTCCTTAGATGTGAAAACACTGCTGTGAAGGGTGTTCGTTTATATTCTAGTGGTCTATGTATACGGTAAACATTATTTGACTACTTTCAAGACTTTTTTCTTTTTAGGTAAAGTGGTAATATAAAGATGAAATGAAAAACTTATATAATTCTAAGTGAAATTTATAAGACGTTCTTCAAATTTATTTTTGATGAAGTAATAACATTCATGTGAAATGAAACTAATATAACAACCCCTATACAACTTATGAAAATACAAGAGTTTTAAGTTCTAAGTTTTGATTTTCATGTGCTCAAAAGGTCAAAGTAGAAGGTTTTGAAGGATTGCAGCTTTCATCTTCTGAGTGGCTCTCCACCTTCCTGTTCATAATGCTCATAAATATTAGGTGCTCTTTAGTGCCTTGCAAGAAAATTCATTGACGAAAACCAAACATAAGAACTTTTTATGAAAAATAAAAAACACTCATGTTTATATCAATTACTTTCAATTCTGACTCTATGCATAAAGATAACCAATTTAAATTTGTATGCACATACATACTTTTTCATGCATGCATTTATACACTTACATTCGTTCGTGTACACACTTATGCTCATGCACTCTTATTCATTCATTTATGTACATTCATTCATGCATGTATACACTTCACATGCATACACCAATATTCTACTTACTTACATTAGTTTCCCATGTTCAACAACAATTACAACATGTGGGATTTGAACATGTTCCATCACTTTCAACAACATTTATCCATCCTAAAACTGATTCGAAGGTTGATCATGTGCTTCCCCTTATCACCATATGGTATAACAATTAGCACTTTTCCAGGCTATTAATTGATGGTGGTTTAGGAGTAAACATAGCAATGGCTGCATTATGTAAGAAATTAGGATGGAATCATATTAAACCTATCAAATTCTTTGTAATAATGGCCAAACACTCCCGAGTTCATCCTGTGGGGTTAGTTTGAGCTATCCACATTACACTTCAAGGTGCAGTTTTCCCAATGACCATGAGGCTCCTTCCCATTCCTCTTAGGGTTTAGGTCCTCCATGCATGCTAGTATTAAAGCCATTGAATGATGTAAATTATGTTTTTTATATTTCTCTTGAATCATTGTAAAAAGGGATATGACCCCTTCAAAGAGACATACTTAATATATATCGGTGTAGTGACGAAGGCACACCAAGAGAGAGCGGGTTGCCACTAGTGGTGCTTCGTCTTGGAGTTAGACGCCTATGGAAGCACGTGAATAGCATAAGGAAGAAGAAGAAGAAGCTTGGAGCACAACACACAATACTGAATGTATTACCACTAGAATGTACAAAGATAAGTAACCCATTAGGGAAATAGGCATATATACAAGCCAGGGGAAAAAAACTTCTTAAAGAGGGAAAAAAGTGCCCTAGTGGTCTTAGAGTGTTCACACCACATTTATACCTAAATATATCAACAAATCCCCCCTAGGAGTGATGCGATGAACAAGGAGCTGACACTCATGTATAAGGAAGTGCCAAGCTATGTGGAATCAATCCACAAAAGGAAGTAAGCCCAAAGCTTTGTGGAAAGCTTCAAACTTCTTCCTAGGTAGAGCCTTTGTAAAAAGGTCTACAATGTTCTCCTACGTGGGCACATATGCCAAGCTGATCTCCCCTGCAGAGAACCTCTCCTTGACATAATCATAATGCACCTCAATGTGCTTAGTGCGAGCATGGAACATAAGGTTTCTCGCAACTACCAATGCACTTTGACTATCAGTGAAGATGGTGGTGGCAGAAGACTGACCAACACCCAAATTAACCATAAGGCATCTGAGCCACACACTCAACATTCATTGTGAAAGTTGCCCTATACTCAGCCTCACAACTGGAAGTGACTACAATAGGCTACTTCTTGCTCAACCAAGATATACATGAGCTACCAAGCAAGGTATGACTCCTTATGAAGCATGGCATGGAACAAAACCTAGTCTTGGACATTGCAAGGTTATTGGTTATTTAGCTTATGTTCATGTACCATCACAAATAAGAGGTAAGCTGGATGAAAAGGCAACAAAGTCAATGTTCATTGGATATGATTCAAATGAGATGGGTTATAGTTTCTATAATTCTTCAACCAAGTGATTCACTACAAGTAGAGATGTTTTGTTTGAAGAACACAGGTCTTGATATGATGAAGACAAACAAAAGATAACTATACCATATGATCTTGATTTTGATTCTCATCAATTAGGAAGCAAGAATGATACATAGGTCTATGATCCAAGAAGTGATACACACGATGGCCAAGATGAAAGATAAAAGGATTACAAACTATGGAAGTCAAGAGGCAAAGCAAAGATGCAAGAGGTTGGAGAATGCTCCAAACAAACACCTAGAAGATCAGCAAGAGAGAAGAAACAACCAGAAAGGTATGGATATGATTCCACATTTGTTACGAAGCATTCAATCTACTTGGCAAAAGACTCTATTTTAGAGGAACCCTCAACCTATGAAGAGGCAAAGGGAAACCCTAATTGGGATAAGGCCATGAGAGAAGAAATAGATGCATTGAAGGAGATGGATACTTGGGATTTGGTTTCAATGTCATCCAATCAAAAGCTAATTGGTTGCATATGGGTATATAAAGTTAAAAGAAATTCAGATGGATTAGTTTGTAGGTACAAGGCAAGATTAGTTGCTAAAGCATGCTCACAAACTCATGGTATAGACTGTGAGGAAACATTCTCACCAGTTGCAAAGATGACTACAATCAAAACATTGATAAGTATAGCTGATGCAAGGAATTGGAGACTCCTCCAACTTGATGTGAAAAATGCATTCTTAAATGGTTGGATAAGTGAAGAGGTATACATGTCACAACCATCAGGTTTTGAAAACCATAATTATCCATCTTATCGTTGTAGGCTTAAGAAAGCATTGTATGGATTGAAACAAGTTCCTAGAGCTTGGAATTACAGGTTGGTTACATATCTTCAAGATTAAGGGTTCAAACCTAGCAGCTTAGATCCTTCACTATTCATCAAAGGGATCATGATGAGGTTATCTATCTATGTTTATAGGTAGATCATATTATTATGATAAGTGATGATCTAAATAGCATTCAATGGATCAAGAGACACATGCAAGAGGAGTTCAAAATCAGTGACCTAGGTGAGCTCACATATTTCCTAGGTATGTAGGTGATATACACAGATGAAGGAATGTATTTGAATCGGAGAAGATACATTCAAAATCTTCTTCTCAAGTTCAAAATGGAGAACACTAAACCTGCAGGTACATCTTTGGAGATGAATCATAAAATTAGTGTTTACGAAGGTGAGAAAATTGAAGACATAAAAGAATATCGAATCTCGGTAGCTAGCTTGATATATGCTACTCATACAAGGGTAGACATCTCATATAGTGTCTGAGTGTTAAGTCAATTCATACACTCACTAAGAAGACCACACATGGATGCAACTAAGAGAGTACTTAAGTATCTCAAGGGTACAATCAATGAAGGTATATTCTATCCTTACTCTTCATATTTGGATATCAATATATATTCAATTGCAGATTGGGCAAGAGCTAAGGATGACATAAAAAGTACATATAGTTACTTAGCATTTGTAGGTTCAAAGCTAGTGTCATGGAGTTCCAAGAAGCAACCAACAGTTGCTTTATCCTCGACTGAAGTAGAGTATAGAGGCTTGACCATAGCAACTCAAGAGGCAATATGGTTAAAGGTATTGTATACAGATTTGGGATTTGTGAGTTCCAAACCTCACATATTTGGAGATAATGTAAGTTCCATGCATCTAGCGTCAAGCCCTATTTTCCATGCAAGAACCAAACACATAGAGGTGCATAACCTCTTCATCAGGGAGAAGCTCATGGCAAAGGAGATTGACCTTTGTTTTGTTCCAACTAAAAAGCAAGTAGCAGATATGATGACAAAGGCACTTGATGGAATAAAGCTTTGTAGATTCAAAGCTATAGGAGGTATTCAACCTATCAGAGAATGAAGAATCAAGCATACTTTTGCTTCAGGTGGAGCTGTTGGAACATCAAGCTTATACTATGCTTGAGGTGGATTTGATCTACATCAAAGGCTATCGAGTCAAAAGAATATTTGTTGGAGAGTTCTTTTTCTTATGCTCACTTATCATATTTTTTAAAAATGTTTTTTCATGTATCTTTGACCATTGTAAAAGCCTTTAGATTTACACATGTAAAAGTAGAAAGATAGAGCCCAAATCCCACGAATTTGTGGTGGTCGAGTTGCATTCAATCAAGCAATCAATCACCTAAAAGTAGATCAAACTAGATCTTCACTTTTCCTAGATTGTAGGAAGGTGAATTGATTCCCTCCAACAACCATTCTGACCTTCATTTGAATTGAAACTCCACTTATAGAAGTCTTTGAGCACTTCTAGAGTCTATATAAAGACTTGAAATCACTTGTACAATACATGGAAGCAATATATATACACGTGACCATCATTGTCTTGCTCCATTTCTCTGCATCATCTTCTTTGCCAACAGTAATCTTGTAGAGGTTGCTCCTCTCTCTACAAAGCTCCAGATTGAGTGCAGATGGCTCCTTGGAAAGGTATTAATGTCTAGTTTGTTCCCCTAAATTTTTATAGTTTTACTATTTTGTAGATTGAGAAAAATCTTAGTTTTTTTTCCCAGGGTCAATCTCTACATATTCCTGAAAAATAGGAGGTACCACCATTGAGTGTCTGATTCATTCCTATAATGTATTTTGCTTATTCCTTATACTTTTATGCATTATATACACTCAACACTCAACCCTATGTGTATCACTCCCATAAAATGATTTTTCTAATTGTAATCAGGTTGGTCGCTATGAGCATTTGAAATTCATTGGCTCTTCCATAGATAGTAAGTTTTTTGAGCTAGTCGATGTGCGAACCTATTTGTTTTGAATCGACTTCTTCTCCTTAATGCTCCAAAGTACATAGTGCATTTCTTTGCACTTATCGCATGCCTATAAGGTCTATTTCAATCCCCATAAGCTCAAGGGCTGGTCTTGTGCCGGTTGGCTAGACCAAACTTCATCACTTCGAAACGCACTTTTCTACCTCCTAAAAGCTTCTCCAAGTTCTTTTAGTGGTATAAAGCTAGATCAAGATGGATGATGGCTTTCCCTCAATGATCGAGAAGCTTGATTGACACAACTAGAGGGCTTGGTAAATCAAAATGGAGGCCTATTTGCAAGGTAGAAATCTTCATGGAATTGTAGGAGATGATGAAGCTATGCCTATTCCAAAATCCAAAGGAGGACCTACACAAGAGGAGACATATAAGCTCACACTTTGGTGTGCAAGGGATGCTCAAGCAAGGTCGTACATACTAAGCAAGGGATGCTCAAGGAAGGTCGTACATTCTATTACCAGAAAGAATCATCTTTCGAACGATTTCAACCAAATGAAGAAGACACCTAAACAAACCATCACGGAGTTTGTTACGAAGGTCAAGGAGGTTGCAGATCAATTAGCATCCATTGGAGAGCTGATTGAAGAAGAGGCTATCATGAGGCTAATTCTCAATGGGATTTGAAGTGATAAGCAATGGCGATCTCATCATGGATGTGCAAACTCCAGACTTCAACGTCTTTCTTGGAAAACTCTTCAATGAAGAGGCCAACAATAGCATAAGGAAGGTAACTCCTATCATGGTAATTCAACTAGTGATCTATATGTAGATAAGAAGGACAAGAAGCGAAAAAGAAAGAAGAAGGAAGAAGATGAAGAAGAGACTTCCCAAGCCAACTTTGCAAACAAAAGCAAGTGGAAAGGGAAGAAGAAAGGACCAAAGCAAGTGGAAAGGGAAGAAGAAAGGACCAAAGCAAGACAACGCCAAAGGTAAGAATGTTCAACCTTGTGCCATCTGCGATAAGACCAACCACACCACTCAGAATTGTTGGTTCAATGGGAAGTCCCAGAAAGGAAGTGGAAGAGGTGGATGTGGCAGCAATAGAGGAAGAGGTGGACACAACTTCAACATTAAAAATACAAGCTATAATAGAAGGGACTACAACAATTATTCAGAAGATCAACCACATGAAGACTCATTGCTTCTCATGAATCTAAGCCACAAAGAAGGTAAAGAAGATGATCCTTTGTTCTACCTAGATTTAGGATGTTCAAATCATGTTACAGGCAACATTGCTCTTCTATCTGACTTGGAATGTCCAAAGCATAGACCTGAAGTGCAAACAAGGGATGATACAAAGCACAATGTGGAGATGATTGGTAATTTCAAAGCTTCCAATGGTAGGACAAACATCCTAAGTAAGGTTCTCCATGTACCCACTATCACTAAAAACCTAATAAGTATAGGCCAAATAGTTGAAAAAGGCTTGCAAGTTAGGTTCACCCAGCATGCAGCTTTTGTGGAAGATCCATGTCAAGGCTTCAAGAAGATAGCCAGAGGTGAGAAGCATGGTAGGCTCTTTACTTTTGAAGTAGGAAAAACTAGGAACATAGCTCTATTGAACTTTGGGTCTTAAACCCTAAGTGAGCTTGAAGTGTGGCATAAGAGACTTGCTTATGTGAATGAAAGAACATTGAAGGATATATGCAAGGATCAAAGTGTTCTAGGACTGCCGAACATATCAAAGCAACACATGATCAATAGGTGTGATGCATGTAAGATTGGGAAGGCACAAAGACAACCATTCAACCACAAAGGCTACATCCACAACAACTTATTGGAATTAGTACATACAGATGTATGGGGACCAAGTCAAGAACTTCCATTGGCAGGATGAAGGTATTATGTCTCATTTATTGATGACCATAGTAGATGGATTGTTCTATTCTTTATCAAGAGTAAGAATGAAGTGTTTGATTGCTTCAAAAAGTATCTAGCACATGCAGAGAATCATACAGGTAGATCACTAAAGAACCTTAGATCTGATAGTGAAGGAAAATACTTCTCCAAAGATTTTGATGAGTTCTTGTAGGACAAAGGTATCAAAAGGGAAGTGATTAATAGGGACTCTTCTCAACTAAATGGAATTGTAGAGAGGAGAAACAAGACATTGGTTGGATCAGCCAGAACAATGCTTGAAAAGAAGAAGTTGCCACATTATCTATGGGCAAATGCTATTTCAATTGTTGTGTACCTTGTCAATAGACTACCATCCAAATCACTTCAAGGTATGACTCCTTATGAAGCATGGCATGGAACAAAAACTAGTCTTGGACATTGCAAGGTTTTTGGTTGTTTATCTTATGTTCATGTTCCATCACAAATAAGAGGTAAGCTAGATGAAAGGGCAACAAAGGCAGTGTTTATTGGATATGATTCAACTCAGATGGGTTACAAGTTCTATAATTCTTCAACCAAGAAATTCACTACAAGTAGAGATGTTGTGTTTGAAGAACACAGGTCTTGGTATGATGAAGACAAACAAAAGGTAACTCTACCATATGATCTTGATTTTGATTTTGATTCTGATCAATTAGGAAGCAAGCATGATACACAGGTCCACGATCCAAGAAGTGATACAGAGGATGACCAAGATGAAAGAGAAAAGGATTACAAGCTATGGAAGTCAAGAGGCAAAGCAAAGATGCAAGAGATTGGAGAATGCTCCAAACAAGCACCTAGAAGATTAGCAAGAGAGAAGAGACAACCAGAAAGGTATGGGTATGATTCCACATTTGTTAGAAAACATTCAATCTACTTGGCAAAACACTCTATTTCAGATGAACCCTCAACCTATGAAGAGGCAAAGGGAAACCCTAATTGAGAAAAGGCCATGAAAGAAGAAATAGATGCATTGAAGGAGGTGGATACTTGGGATTTGGTTCCAATGTCATCCAATCAAAAGGTAATTGGTTGCAGATGGGTATATAAAGTTAAAACAAATTTAGATGGATCAACTTGCAAGTACAAGGCAAGATTAGTTGCCAAAGGAGGCTCACAAACTCATGGTATAGACTATGAGGAAACATTCTCACCAGTTGCAAAGATGACTACAATCAGACCATTGATAAGTGTAGATGTTGCAAGGAATTGGAGACTCCTCCAACTTGATGTGAAAAATGCATTCTTAAATGGTTGTATAAGCGAAGAGGTATACATGTCACAACCACCAAGATTTTAAAACCATAATCATCCATATTATGTTTGTAGACTTAAGAAAGCATTGTATGGATTGAAACAAGCTCCTAGAGTTTGGAATTAGAGGTTGGTTACATATCTTCGAGATCAAGGGTTCAAACCTAGTAGCTCAGATCCTTCTCTATTCATCAAAAGGGATCATGATGAGGTTATCTATCTCAACATTGCAATATTAGGTGATGCACAATTTGCAATCATACCAATAAGTGGTAAACAATCTATCTCAACACGTTGGCTCCTATGAAATATTCCTTATCAGTATTTAAAGTTGTGACTAAACCCTGAATCTCTCGTTTGATTTGCGGGTTTTTTTGTTGAGCTTCATGCAAAATTTTAGCACCAAATCTAACTGCGTATTTTTTCCCCTCTTCATCATCTTGACCAATAACCTATCCTATATCTATAGGACTAGTGCCTACAATCAAAATAATGGTTTTATTATCTGAATAGTCAACTCTTTTCAAAATAAGAGCATTAATTAGCATTTTTTTCAATTTTCTCATGGCTTTACAATGTTCATTAGTCCATATGAAGTTTCTGTTCTTCTTCAATAAATCATAAAGAAAATTATCAACATGTGCAAAATGAGGCATCCAAATAGCATAGAAGACACAAGCTGCTAGAAATCTTCTCACCTCGCTAACATTGCTACAAGTCTCAAAAATCTTGTTTATGGCATCAACTTTAGATGGGTATGGTCTCTGACCATAGTGACCACATAGATGTCCAAAAATGAGTACTTCATTGACACCAAAAACAGATTTCTCAATAGAAAATATTAGACCAACTTCTTCAAATCTTTTGAATATTCGCTCACAATAAAAAATATGGTCACTAACAAATTTTCTACATCCTAAAGAGTCTAAGGTTTTATCTTTTTAACTTTTCCTCACATCCTTTAATAGGAATATCATCAATGAAAGGCATCACTACATTAGGAATGAAATCATGCAAGGCCATATTCATAACATTCATCATATGTTCTACAGAATTTGTAGCTCCTCATGGTAAAGTGTACATATGTACTAAGCCTAGAGGAGTCTTCATCATGGTAATATATCTACTTTCAATAGAAAGCTAGAATCGATCATATCCTGAATATAAATCACCCATAGAGTAGATAGAGTGCCCAGTAAATGCTTCTGCAAACTCTCCTACAATTGGGCTATTCCAACATTCCTAATAGTGACTTTATTGACAAGCTCTAAATCTTGAATGAACCTTAACTTTCCATTCCTTTTAGGTATAGTGAACCATCTATTTGAATATGGAGTTGAAGGTGGATCAATAATTCTCATGTGCATCTTCTCCTTAAGTAGTCCCATCAACTCAGGTAAGTGAGCTTTTGGGACTGGTATGGGGCAAAGATTCCATGGAATATGTGGCATCGTAAAAATGATCATAGGTGGAACTACTCTTGGATAACACAACCTATTTCATGAGGATAAAGTGTAAAAGCTTTTTCATGCTTTCTAATGATACTTAGAAATAAATCCCATTCAATAGGTAATAGAAACGAATCATCAGCTCCTATTTTAATTTGCTCAATGGTTTTGTCAGTGAATGTATGCCCTATGTTTTGTTGATCACGTAAAATAGGGTCTTTTGCAACCTACTTGAACATTTCATCACTTCCTTTTCATAAGGGCTAAGCAATGGGTATAACCTTCTTATCAACATTTTTATACTTTGTGTCAACTTTAACTTCGTCAATCATGAGCTCATCAACAAATTTGGAAATCAATTTATATTCATCAATGGAATTAAGAAGCTGAATTCTTAAAGTATTGAACTCTTGTCATGTTTGTTGAATTTCTTCAAGTAATGTAAAAGTAGATGAAGTTTCAATGACATGCTCAATGTGCTCATCAGGTAAAATGAATCCTTTGTTTTTTAGTTTTTTTTCTTGGGTTTTTACAAGTTTTTTGGGTATGTTTTCGGAATGAATGAATTGTAAAATTGAAGAAGGGAAAGAAACAAAAAAGCTTTCAAAATTATGTATAGGGTTTTGCAAGACATCAATCCATTGGTGACCATTGTCCTATTCAATGATGGAGTGTAACAAAAATTTTGCCAAATTTTGCTCCACATGCACGTGAATGTAAGCAATCATCATATGCCTTTTCTTGTGCACATATAGGAGACTTTCTAATTTATTCTCGGTTTTATAAGTGATTTGGGTTGATAGTCATTACTTGGAGTGATTTCAAATCATCTTTAGGTCAAATCCTATCGTATGCAGACCCATCTCCATTACTTTTGTTTTCATTCTAGTCTCACATGTGAAAGGTTGACCTAAGATAATCTCATAAGAGCAATTTTCTTGGATGAAAAAGTGGAATGTGTCAGTGATTCCACTTATCATCACAAAAATGTTTGCGTAGGCTTCTAGTAAAGAACCACAACCATTATCAGCCATTCTTATCAACCATCCATGATTCTTATCAATTGGCCATTTGAACTTATCATAAAGTTCTTTAAAAATCACATTAATCTCTGACCCAGAGTCAATGAGTGCCAAAGCTGAATATGATTTCTTTTTATCTCCTAATTTGATTTTCATCTTAGGTATTCCCCTAGTCCAAAAACTCTTGCTAAAATGAGTTTTAGATTTTCTACTTTCTTCATCAGGTAAGATTGGACCAAGGAAATTCTTGGACATTATAAGCCTCTTCATCATTATCTTCCTTAGACTCATCAAAAGCAAGAGAATCATTCATAGCTTGAGTTGAGTCTGCAAAGTCTTGCATATCAACTTCTCGAGAAAGTGGGAATCTAATTCTTTTGATAAGTTTAATAAAATTGTCCTTGAACTCGGGTTTAGAAATAAAACAGACTTGTTCTAAGGACACTATAACTAGGGTTTTTTACAAGATTTCATATAAAATTTCTCTATAATCAATGTTTTGTTCAATTTCAGAGATTCAAATTGCCTTAAGAACTCTTTTTTGCTTCTTTTGCATCTTATCACTTTGATTCTCAGTTTTGTCAAGGTTTTGCTCATTGGATTGTTTTCATTGTTCACCCATCATAGGTTTTTTACCTTCATTTATTTCACTTTTCCTTTGTTGATTAGATCTAGAACCTTCTCCTTGCTCAAAATGGACTTTCTTAGGTTCATCATTTGATTGTTTCCTTGTCACTCTTGTTTCAAACTCATTTTCATTTTGTTTCTCATCTCTTTTCCTCTTCTCGTCTACATTGGCAATATGAGAATAGATAGAAAATTGTTCAACATGTGAATCCCAAGCTATCTTTTGCATGATTGCATCTCTTGCCTTGATTAGAGCTTCTATGGAATACTTTTTAGTCTCATTAGATTCATCAGAGCTTGATCATTATTATCCATTCTTTCTAGTTTTACAATAGATGAAAGATTCTCATATAGCTTCTTCATACCCCCTTTACCCCAATCGATAGCTAAAGGTAAGTGTGATCAATAATTATATAATTTTTTATCAATGTGGATCACAAGCTTTTGCTCTTTATCTCCTTTCAAAGCCTCACATAAGTATGTATGATGGTCAATGGAATCACAACAAACACACCTCCTAACATTAGGTTTTTTCCTACTATTGGGATTGTAAGTTCTTTGGAAAGTAGGGTGAGGAATTGGTGGTTGAGTAGATTGAGGTACATCTAGCTAAGAGGATGTTGGAGCTAGGTTTGATCTTCTTTGAGTACTAAGAGAATATACCATGTTTTGAAGTGATGAGACTTCTTTTGCCATACTTTCAATTTTAGAAAGGAGTTCTATTTGAAATTCTTGATGCAATCTAGATGAAAGAAGTTACAACAACTTTTGCAATGGTATAAATCTCCCTAGGTTCATTTACATGTGGCATACTTGTTAGCAACCATAGATCCAGTTGCCAATCACTTTAAATATGAAATCATTTTATCATTAGCTAAGCCATGAAGTTTAGGTAGATCCTCATAAACATCTAGGTATTCAATCATGTTCGCTCTTGTGAATTTCCCCTTTTCTTTAAGTATCACTTCAACTACTTTTTGACCTTGAGTCTCATTCATCATTGTTAAAAAAAAATCTTCTATCTTGCTTTGAACTTGATTGAATCTTTATGTTTTCCATTATATCTTCAACTTCAAATTTCAACCTTTCTTTTTTATGTGCAACATATGCATGCAAGAATTTGAAATAACTTGAAATGAGAGTACCTAGAGCTGGCTTGAATAAGAAGTTCCAAAGTGCATAAAAGTATGTGAACATAATATAAACTTGGAGAATAAATCTGAAATACATTTTGTTATTATGTAACTGACATCTTCATTTGATGAGAGGGGTGAAGCGATGAGGATAAGATTCTTGCAACTCTTAGTGGATGCACTCAGATCAAGTAGATTAGCCCTCAACACTAAGGAGAACTCACAAATTCTTGTTTAAGCTAACGCTTCCAAGGAAGTAGAGGCTTGCTTCAAACCTATAGAAAACATGAATGAAAATGCAAAAAAATGAAATTATATCACCTGATTTGCCAAATTTCCATGGAACATTCACGTTGGGTTCACTTGTCATGAAGGGGCTCAGTCAGGTGGATCAGGCCAACTGCCAGTGTTCCAATGACGATGCATGCAAGGTGCTTCAAGCAGGCTCAGGTGATAGAATGGATACTCAAAGAGAAAATAGAAATTCAAAACAACTGATCAGATCACTTACACAATTCATCATCATGAATTAAGTGAGATATGACAATAAATGTAGAGAGAATTGAAAGAGAAGAGGTAAGGGAAGATTGGAAATTTATTCATAACAAGTGTTCATAGAATTGTAATGAAAATAATGAAAAAAATCATGTTACCAATTCATAATTGATCATAATGTTGTTTCATAAAGTTCATCAATGCTTCAGCATGTGTGTGGAGCCATCTCCACCACCATAGATGTGTGTAGCTATTTCCACCACTTATCAAGTGTAGAGCGACTCCCTAAGGCCTGCCATGAAGCAACCCACGACAATTTGAAAATCCAAAAATTGCAAATACTCATAGAATGCTAAAAGACACTTACTACTCAACTTTTTACCTCCACCACTCACTTAAAAAGACTTCAACCCTCCCGAAATGAGCGGTAGTTCTTTGAGAATCATGATATTGTGACATTGACATGAAGAAGAAACTTAAAACTGAATGATCATCCATGACTTTGAAAGTGTTAGTGGTGCCTTATTTCACATGATGTCCATCACCAACTCCGAGGCTAAGTCATTCAGCCTTATTTTCACATGTCCATTACCAACTGCAAGGCTAATTTATGAATGAATCTCAAATCTGGAATCATTAAATTCATTTCGCTTTCCAATTTGTGTTTGAAGCTAGTGCATGTGTAATTACCGAGCATGAAATGAAAATAGACCTTATTTTTCTTGTGTGTGATCTATGCAATACTAACGTGAACAATATATGACTTCCTTGGATGTAGAGGTTCTAAAGAGTGAGTGTTTGTGCCAAGAATTTTACATAAGACCCATTCAAATGCCTAGATACAAACAGAACTAGAAGTTCACTACTATGAGTGTGTTTTTCTTTGATCAAGGATAAGGGAGAAGCAAAGAGGCTAATAAAGTTTTAGTAATCCTCATGGACCCGCTAAGATCCCTAAGGATCAGCCCTTGATAGCCAGGGGGGTATGAGAGGATGTGATACAACAAGTCAATGCTTCAATTTGAATCATTTACAGCAACAAACACAATCATCGATTAATGGAACTTTTCATTTCAACCTAATATCTAAGCTATGCATTGTTGGAGCAAGTCTATGACAAGCCTAAGTATTGGCTTGACTCCCACAAAGTCATAGAAGAAGCCTTAAAATGAAGACTATGTAAAGTTCACTTGTGAACTACCTCTTGTAACTTTTGAAGAGTTTACTTAATGTAAAAGTGAAAGAATCTTGAGTGGTTGAGTCCACTTGATCAAAAAGGGAAAGAGGAGCCACAAATTCGTGATTTGTGTTAGGTAGAGAATCAAATCAATCATTGATTGATTGGAGAGTGATTGAGGGAAGTTAGCCTCCCAAACTCAACTATAAATAGATGGCAGTTTTAGTCGTGGTTAGAGAGACCTATGTGAAGACCTCCAAGAGCTGATCTTTATGCCATATCAAGGTGTGATTACAAGGCACACATATGTATCAGTAAGTCATTGTATTGTACAAGCAATATACTTTCATTTTCATGATTATTTGAGTTCATATGTCCATGTTCTTGTGAAGTGTACTACTCACTGCCATTACTCTTAGTTTTCTCAGTCAAATTGCAGAGATGTTTTCTCTGAGCTTGGTGCATCATTCTCAGTGATTTAACTTGGTAAAGTTAGCTCTATAAGTCTACTATATTCTCACAAATTTTCATGTCATTACTAATGCCATGCTAGGGCGTATTCAACATCTAGAGAAAGCTAAGGATGATTGGGAAGCTCTTGAAAGGATGTATTCAACAAATACCAAAGCTAGGAAACTTCCACTCAAGAATGAGTTGAACACAATCAAGAAAAGTTTGAGTCAATCCATAGCTAAATATACTTTGAAGATTAAGGAGCTAAGTGATGCTTTGGCTTCTATTGGCACAATGGTTGAAGACAAAGATCTTGTGCATTATACTCTCAATGGATTGAGAGAAGATGAAAGATGGAAACTTTTTATAACTTCCATTAACTTGAAAGATGCATATCCAGGTTTGGAATAACTAATCCCTCATCTTGTCACAAAAGAGCTTAGCTTTGGTGGCCCCAAAGGAAAGGACAACCTCAACCAAATGTTATATGCAGGTCAAGGTAAAGGAAGGAACTCAAGAGGAGGCTCAAGAGGAAAAGGAAGAGGTCACAACAACTCCAACTACAATAAAAAAAATTCATAAGACAACAAGGATGCATCAAATGCGAACACACAAGGAAGAGGTCGAGGTAGAAGTAGAGGAAGAGGCCGAGGCTCCTACAATTCTCATAAAGGTATAACATGCTATCATTGTGGTAAAGTAGGACACTATGCTAGTGATTATTGGCTGAAGAATGGAAGACCAAATGGAGGCAATCAAAGGAGCCAAAGCAACTATGCAAGCACCTCAAGTGAAGGAAGCAAGGACACACTACTTGCAATGAGACATGGGTATAGAAGCTCTTGTGAAGATGACAAAAAATGGTACATTGATTCAGGTTGTAGTAACCATATGTCATGCAAAGGAAGTTTGTTCACTAATCTATAGGTATCAAGTGGAAAAGGTTGTGTTGAAACAGGTGATGATCAACACATGATTGAACACATTGGATATATAAGGCTTGGAGATACAAGCAGAGCAAAGCTACTATCTAATGTTCTTCATGTTCCTACAATTTCAAAGAGCTTGATTTTAGTAGGACAAATGGTAGACAAGGGTTATCATGTCACATTCAATGAGAATAGTGATTCATAAAGAATCCAAAGGAAGGCTTCAAGGTCATTGCTCGAGGTAGAAGAGAAGGAAGGATGTTCATGTTGGACGTCCAACATCCACATGGAAAGGTCATGTACATTCAATGTGGGGACAATAAGATTTCAAAGCTGGACTTATGGCACAAAAGAATAGGACACATCAACATTCCAAAGTTGAAGGACATGAGCAAACATGAAGTGGTAAGAGGTCTTCCAAAATTTAATAGCATTGGACTACATAAGTTATGTGAAGCTTGTCAACTAGGAAAGCAAACGAGGCAGCCGTTCAAGAGGAGCAATTTTTTGTCACCTTCATTGATGATCACTCAAGAAAGGTATGGCTGTTTTGTATGAAGCAAAAATCAGAGGTGTTTTCTATATTCAAAAGATTCAAAGTTGAAGTTGAAAAAGAAATAGGAAGGTATATCAAAACCTTAAGGTCCGATGGTGGAGGAGAATACTTCTCCAAAGAATTTTCAGATTTCCTACAAGAGAATGGGATAAAAAGGTAGTTTACTTGTAGGTATCCACCACAACAAAATGGAGTAGTTGAGAGGAAAAATAGGAAAATTGTTGAAATTGCAAGATGCATGCTCAACAAGATGAAGGTACCATTGTACTATTGGGCTGAAGCTACCACAACTGCCATTTACTTGATGAATAGGTACACAACATCGAGAATACATCACTTGACTCTAGAGGAGGTATATTCGGTAAGAAACCTGATCTTACACACCTCAAAGTGTTTGGATGTGTTTGATTTGTTCACATTCCACAAGAAGCTAGAACAAAGATGGAACCAAGGTAAAAAAAATGCATTTTCATTGGCTACTTGATGGAGCAAAAAGGATACAATTGTTACAACCCTAGAACAAAGGAAGTAAGAGTCTCGCGAGATGTGATCTTTGATGAACTAAGACCATGGTATGAAGATAAAGGAAAGGAAAAGATTCTTGAAGAAGATTGTGATGATTATGCATGAACAAATCAAAGAGAAGTCCAACAATCAAGCACAAATGTTTCAGGTCCAGAGGCATCTACATCAAATGAAGAATGTTCAACATGGAGGCGGAGTTATTCTTTGTCTCCAAATTCAGCTCATAGTAGAGTTGAAGAAGCAAGTGCTACTCCAAACAGTGAGATAGATGCAAGTGAAGAAGAATATGAAGAGGTAATCACTCCAAAGGTAAAGCTGAATAGGTTAAAGAAGAAACTTTCTAAGGACAATGAAACTAGATCTTCAAGGACAAGGTATCCAACTCAAAGGTTGAGTTATGATAGTTTCATGGTGAAACATTTTGCATATATGATGCAGGTTATCAAAGATAAAGAGCCTGAGACATATGAAGAAGCTTGCACACAAAAGGAATGGAAGAAACCTACGAAAGAGGAGATCAAATCTCTCAAAGATAATCACACATGGGAGCTAGTGCCAAAGAAAGAAGGTATGAAGATTGTTCCAAACAAATGGGTGTTTAAAGTAAAGAGGAATGCTGATGGTTCACTAGCTAGATATAATACTAGATTAGTTGCCAAAGGATTTAAACAAACACAAGGCATATATTATGATGAATTTTTTAGCCTTGTTGCAAAGATGGGAACAATTAGAACATTAATAGCAATTGGTGCTTCAAGGAGATGGCCGTTATATCAACTCGACATAAAAAATGCTTTTCTCAATGGAGAACTACAAGAAGAGGTATACATGAGTCAACCGATTGGATTTGAAGACGAAAAAAAATCCAGACTTTGTTTGGAGGTTGAAAAAGGCACTTTATGGCTTGAAGCAAGCACCAAGAGCATGGAATCAGAGATTGGTAGAATATCTAATTAAGTGTGGATACAACCCAAGTAGTGGAGATCCTTCATTGTACATGAAGAAGGAAGAAAATAGAGAGGTATATATTTGCATATACATGGATGAACTCATCATAATAGGAAATGATGTTACAAGGATTAAAGATATCAAAAGGAAGCTTGGTAAGGAGTTTAAGTTTTCAGATCTTGGAGAGCTAAAATATTTTTTACGAATTGAAGTTGTTTATGGAAAAAGTGGCATCTACTTGATGCAAAGGAAGTACTTGTTGGATGTTCTTTTTAGATTTGGAATGAATGAATGCAAACCACTGACTCAACCCATGGACACAAATACAAAGATTTGGTCAAATGATGGAGAACTATTGGAAGATGTAACGACATACAGAAGTATTATAGGATCATTAATCTATGCAAACATTACAAGACCCGATTTATCTTATGTTGTTGGTGTACTTTCCCAGTTTATGCAAGCCTCGACAAGTGAACATTTAAATTCAGCCAAGAGAGTGTTGAGCTACATAAAGCATACAATTAATCATGCTTTGTTTTACAAGTTTGATGAAGAATTGCAGGTCAAAGGCTTTAGCAATGCTGATTGGGTAGGTTCAAAGGAAGATAGGAGATCAACCTCAGGTTATGTGTTCATGATAGGAAGCAAACCTATCACATGGAGCTCAAAGAAACAGCCTACTGTTGCACTTTCATCCATGGAGGTTGAATATAGAGGATTGGCATTTGCCACATGTGAAGCAATGTGGATTAAAAAGCTTTTGGTTGATCTTGAAGTGCAAGTTGGAAGGTTGATCTTGAAGTGCAAGTTGGAACCATCCCTATATACAGTGATAACATGTCAATTATTTACTTGGCAAGCAATCCTATGTTTCATGCAAAGAGCAAGCACATAGAGGTCCACTACCATTATGTAGGGGAGAAGGTATTGAGCAAAGATGTGGAGATAAAGTTCATCAAAGACAAATAGCACGTTGCAGATATGTTTACAAAGTTCTTGGATGCTTCTTAACTCACATGTTTCAAGGATGTGATAAATTTGCAGGACATGGTTGAAGATAACTCCCAAATGAGCTTGAGGAGGAGTGTTGAAGATAAATGTACAAGCTCATTTTCACATGAGCTATGCTTGGATAAATTTACCAAAATAACGATAAAGGAAAACAAGAGAAAAGAAAAAAAGAAAAAAATTCTAGTCAAAATTCATGATGAGTAAAAGATACAATATCTACCTTGTAGTAAGTGGCATGTAGTGGGCAAAGTGGTGAGTTAAGAAGGAGGCAAAAACTTCTTCACATGATCATTGGTTATAAAAGTGGAGTGGGAGCACATTCTAAAAAAGGAGATAAATATTCAAGAGCTCCCAATAGTCGGATCTGGTCATTTTTGTCATTTTGTCTTCCCATAGACTCCTTCCAGTCGCATGTCATTTTGTACATAGCTCTGTTGTGAAGCTCATATCTTAGTATATAGGTAACCATTTCTTGCATTTAAACACTCATTGGAAAGATTATCTTGTGCAATTAGTCTATCTCAAATATCTTCTTCAAAGCTTATACATTCTGTGAGATATCAGTGAAAGAGTGAAGTCTAATTTTTTAGTATACTTGTGTAGATATGTAGTCTATTTTGGTTGGTTAAGTTTCCCAACCAAAATATATACAAATTGCTTGGTTTTTAGTATTTTGGAAAGCTCTTTTCATGCAATTTGTCTTTCCAAAATATCTCATTCAAAGGATTTATATTCTGTGAGATATCTATCCGAGAGTGAAGTCCAAGTTTTTAGTATACTTGTGAATGCAGGTGGTCTATTTTGGTTAGTTGAATTTCTTGACCAAAACGCATCCAAATTACTTGAGTTTTAGCTTGTTGGAAAGCTATTTGTGTATAATTTCTCTTTCCAAAATATAAAAGATATATATTCACGGAGTTATTAGGCCGAGAGTGAAGTTCAATTCTTCACCATACTTGTGTGGATAGGTAGTTCATCTTCATCAGTTGCATTTCCTAATCAAAACTTGTCCAAATTAAGTCATTTATAGATTTTTAGAAAGATCTCTTTGTCTACTTTTATTGATTAAAGCCACATGTCCATTTAAGTTTTTTATTGAGAGCAGCAAGCTATGTAAGGTGCAACTATGTGACCAAGTGCTAGACATACAAGGGTTTCACTATAGGTTTTCGTTGCACATAGGAGAACTCATTCTCCACATAGCACCTGGTGTAAGTCTACCATTTTGAGGGAAAGTGAATCTTGATTGGTGGTCAAAAGACCTCTTCTTCATCGTTTGAGAGTCCATCCAACATATGGATGGGTTCAACTACATACGATCATGCATGAATTTCACACAATTTCATATCATCTAATGGGACAACATATTTATGGTGGTTACATTTAAAAACAAGCTCATGTGAGGAACAATCTTGTAGCACTTTAGCTTGCTTTAGCCAAGGTCACCCAAACAAAAGGTTGTAATCAAGACTAGATTTAGGGAGTTCCATGATGACAAAAGTTATTTTGAACACTGTCCCCTATAACGTGATGGGAATATCATGCACTATACCCATCGGGTGGACTCTTGACTGATCAACCATTCTTATAAAAAAAATAACCGGCTCTATGTTATTCCAAACTAACTTTTTGCAGATTGCCACGGTAGCTATGTTAACTCTAGACTTGCCATCCATAAGGACTTGTGAAATTTTATGTTTTTTAAACCAAATAGTGATTAGTGGGACTCCCTCATCTACCATAGAATCAAACTCCGGATTGATAGTAGCCGTGGCTAGTGGTCACATTAGACTTGGATCAATTTGTTGCTAGAGCTGCTGTCAAATACTAGAGGCTAAGGTTAGTAACTATTTCAATGGAATAGTAATCAAAGCCTTTGCTAAAATGTCCCGTTCCAATTTGGGATTAGGCAATTCTGGTGTGGCCTCCGGTGAGGCCACTGGTTGTATGTTATTGGTCCTGATAAAGACTTCGTTGGCTGCTCAACCTTTTGCCGAGTCACAGGTTTGGGATCTGGGAAAACTGATTGTTCTACTTGAGGCCACTTGGATGTTTTAACAAATGCTCATTGTTGCTCTTTTAAATCTGGCTCAAACACTTCTTCAGTGGGGTGGAGTGATTTGCATGATCGTGTGAGTACTGCTACTGTTTGAGTTTCTACGGCCGTAATATAAACCATAGGATTCTACCTATCCTTTTTTTATTAATGTATTCCCAAGCCTCCTTACAATGTTGATGGATAAGGCCAACTTCTTCGTAGAAACGACATCATGGTGGGGGTATGACCATACTGCTATGTGCTTGTCCCTGGTTCCATCGAGGTTAAGTGAAGTTCTCTGTTCAAGTTACTCTATAATTGCTATAAGCTAAGTATGTTGCATTTTGTAAGTGGGGCAATACTGCTATGTGCTTGTCCCTGGTTCCATCGAGGTTGAGTGAAATTCTCTGTTCAAGTTACTCTATAATTGGTATAAGCTAAGTATGTTGCATTTTGTAAGTGTAAGTTGTAGCTGGTTCTCCCTACTCTTGATACATGCTTTGATTCATTTTTTGTCTATTATTCTGTAAGTAATCTAATATTTTTACAACATTCTTCTTAAATCTGAAACATTGTGGAGATGTGTTCTTTACATCTTCATACCGCCGACAATGATTAAGGTCGAACTCAGTGAGCCATCGTGTCGCTTCATTAACTAAGGTGGACTGAAATACTATGGCTTTGTATGCTGGATCCTTTGGGTTATTCAACACTATGTAATTGATTTTGAAAGTGCACATGTGCACATCCAGATGATCCCCTGGAAATCCACCAAATTTGGCATACGTGACTCCGACAGTTGGTTCTCTCCACTAAGCTCCCTGTTGCCATTACTGCTGCTCATTTTGTTGGGTCTACTAATTGTTCTGATTCATGAGTATTTGCTAATTTTACTAGTTGTTCTGGTTTGTGAATATTTATTGACTCTGATGTATGGTTAGGAAACAAGTTTTCTAGAAATTTAAGGTTTGATTGCGAGGTTGGATCCCACTCTTCAGATAGGAAATCAGAGTAGAGATCCTTTCTTTCACTCCAAAACTTTGGGAATTCCTCTTTTGTTCAATATTGGTACTTGGCCGTGGACTGCGATCTGCTGCCTTCTCAATAGGTTCTGTATGTCTATTGATATCTTCACCAGCTTCGTCTATCATTTTGGCTGGCATTGAACTACCACCGAATTCGATGTTGAGGCCAGATGCCAAACCATTGCGGGAAGGTACTGGATAATCGTCGAGTTTGATATTGATGCCGGACAACGAACTATCATTGGACTATATCGAACTAAGTTTGATATACTTTGCAAACTAGATATGAGGAAATACTATGGTACCGATCCATTGCTACTCACTACTCCCTTCTTTTTTAGAGGTAATCCCTTCAGTATTAGTCCACAATGGTGTCCCTAATGTACTATTCACTCTCAAGGGTTGTTTATTGCTTCGATATTTAGGATAATTCTCTCTTGAGAACGTTACAAGCATGTAGGAAGGAATCTCCACTCAAAAGTGTATGCTAAACTTCTATCAGAAACCAAATTCCAATTCCCACAGAGGGTGCCAGTGTTAACCTCTATTTCTAATCTGGCTGTGTCCGATAAGACGACAACGAATATGGTAAGGAGTAGGGTTCTTGGGATGGTAGGAATCTGTAAAGAGAGTCCTTTGATATTTTCCCACTCTACAGACTTAAGGAAGTCAATCTAGCAAATTATAGAATCACACTACCACTATTATCTTTGCTAGAGTATGCTTCTCTGAATATTTACATAGTACTATTTTCTTCAACACTCTGTATCAATTATGATTTATTGCATAAACACATACTATCACGCTTTACCATCTGATTATATAATTCTCACACCAGATTCACTTATCGACAGCTGTGCACTAGATCAATAATTATTTAATGTTCACCATTAACAATACTACTTCACCACACTAACCTCTAACAAGAATTCTCAACAATATTTAATAAATCACTACACTTAAGGATCAATGACTTATCTGACAAGAATCACCATAATACCGAATAGGACAATAAGATAATGAATTCTCTACACCATGCTGCTCCACCACGCACAGTTCAAAGGACTCACCGCATTCTTGATGGAACTACACGGGTACGACCTTTCTTTGTATTAATTCATAGATGAGTTACAATGTTTAGGCCAATATGACACTTCATCAAAAATATGAAACATTACAAATATAGTAATCAATCTGGCAGTCTAATAGAGATTTCTCCCATATAGCAGGTTTAAGAGCTAAAAGCAGAACTACATATAGAGCATGAGATTGAAGATGTCTTCATCTTGTAGAGAGGAGTGAGGGAGGAGCTATGGTGGCTCCCTTCAATGCTTGTTGGCTGCTCTTAATATCCATGCATGTGGGCGCCTTAATCTCAACTTAGTCTTCTATGACTATTTGCAAACAACTCATCCTTGCTCCAATGTTAGTTGATAGGCTGTGATCCCAAGGATCTCCCTTTTTTATCAAGGATGGGCTTAGATTTCAAGGATGACAATGACTATTGGCTATTTTTTTGAAGTCGCACATGGGGAGAATCCATCTTTCTACCTTCCAACCATTGTCCATGGGATGTTGATCACGGTGGGTAGAACGAGTGGTTGGGGGGTTGGATCAGACCCCGAGGAGGTGCATCACCCGCTGCGGTCCGGCGAGGGGGTTTCACACGTTGGGCACCTCTTCCTGGGGAATGGTATAATGCTAAGGGGGGGGGGAGAAGAATAGAAAAACACCTTTCACGCATAGATCGATGGTGTAGGAGAAGTGGGTCATCAGGGAAGAAGCATGTGATTGCTAAATGGAAGTATAATATTCAAAGTAAAATCACAAAACTCAATAATACTAGATCAAAAGTTTACATTCAATGATCAATCAATATACAAAATGATTATCACTGAGTGACTGATACAACTCTAACAATGTGATATTCCGCCACAGTGCAAGTGAGGAAAAAATATTGAACTAGATTAGCCGTTTTGACTATAGTGCAGAAAAAAGTCCACCATTTTATTTCAAAAGCTTTGGGTCATCTGAAAAAGAAATCATGGAAAAAAATAATCATTATTAATGAAAAACACATTTACTATCACTTTAATTTGATCAATTTTGTTTTCATATTTTTTTTAATTTTCTTTTCTTTTGAGTTTTTCCTTGATTTATAATTAGTTTTCTAACTATCTCTAAACGTGCATAAAATGGCACATACAATGCAGCAATGATGCCAGAATCGTTCGTCAAGCACTGATATTGATATTGCTGCATCCTATTGTGAAAGATCACATCCACCACTAATTGATTGGTTGAAAATCAACCGGTTTCCGGAAGTGTCCACTACCTTCTCTCTCTCTCATTTTATTCCTCTTGTGTGTGGTCTGCTTCCTTCATTTCCAAGATCTTAATCTCTCTCTCCCTCTCTCTCTCTCTCTGTGCATCATTCAATCTCTATAGTAGGTGCAAGCGAGTCTCCATCATCGCCATCATCATCGTCTCTCTCTCTCTCTCTCTCTCCATCACTTCGTCTGAGTCTCCATCACCACCATCACCATTTCTCTCTCTCTCTCTATCCATCTCTCTTGATTGCCATAGCTAGTTCTATTGAATTTCGCATGCAGTGTGGAGATTTCCTCTTTTTCTCCTCTTTCTCTCTTCATGAGTCGCCACCATAGCTTCTACTGCATGCTTTTCTCTACATTCTCTCTCTCTATCATCTTCTCTGTTCATGAGTTGACACGATAGCTTGTGCTGTGCGCCTTTCTTTGCATTGACTTCCTCTCTCTCTCTCTCTCTCGTCTTCTCCATCTCTCCATCTTTGTGGGTCGCTCATATAATTTTTAATGGTATCATCGCCGACGACCATAGCGTGCTTGTGGGACCCATCATGCTTTCGCACCCAATGGGTACCCAAGATTGGAAATGGGTTGGAACATGAAGGATGTCCTCCTGTTGATAGAATTTACCAAGCTTCTTCCGAAGCTTCAAAAGGCAATCGGGGTTCGTAAGTGATTCCGCCATCACCCATTCAATATTTATGGAAGAGGTCTCGCTCCCAGCCCCGAGTATATCCATGAGTGTTGCTTTGATGTTATCCTCTCTGAGCTCCAATCCTTGTCTGATAAGAGTGCAGGTGAGTACGTGCATGTCCATTCTTTCTCTTTCATTGTCTCTCTCCATCGCTCTGTGTTCTTCCATTAGGACTACATGCAAAACATAGTGACCACCAATAGCCTCATTCAATTAAACATTGATTCTCTCTAATTGCAAATTGGAATCGTCACCAAATTCATCTGCATTCTCTACTAGCTGATGGACTGAAAGGGTTGCATTGTAAGGTTAAAATAACAGTATTAGCCATCCTTATTGCTGCACTTTAGCTTCAGATAGACCATATTAGATATAAATCTAAGACAACTTATCATGGATAAAACATAGACCGTACTCAACAATGCAATTACACACATACTAGATGAATGTGATCTCAATCATCTCTGCTACACAACTTATGCTCATTCCTATGTCGCACAAATTTCATTCCTTAATAGTATGCATTGATTTATCAGACAACTTCATTTCAATTTCACCGCAAGTGATGGAACACAAAATGTCAATATGAAAGAGATTGATCCTTCACAAACACCACAAATCAAAGAAACAATCACCCCTATAGTAACAATTAGAATCATACTATGCTGAATAAAAAAAACTAGTTTGCTCACTCATTCTCTCTCTCGACGCAAACAATTTCTCATATAATCACATGTAAAGGGCACGAATTTGACATGCATCTTCTTCCAATCCTTTGTGTGTGTGTACCAAGATCATGGATAAGAGAAGTGAGGGTAGAGAGAAAAGGGCTCTCTCCCTCTCTTTCTCTCTCTCTTTATCTTTTCTCTATTGGCATGGTAGCCAGAGATGGAGAGCTTGAGAGTTAGGGTCATAGAGAGAAAAATAAATGCTCATAAAGCATGAACAAGGAAAAGCAAGAAGGGAGGTACCTGAAAAAGAAATCATGGAAAAACCAAATGAAGATTAGATATGTATATATAGCTCTTCCTAGGGTTCTTCTGCTAGAATTTTAGTTCCTTCTAGCTTTTTCCTTTTTATTTTTTTTGAAAATCTTCTTTTTGTTCTTTTTTAATTTTGGAAAATCAAATCTTTCTTTTTCTATTTTGGGTTTTCCTTTTTGCTTTTATTTTTTATTTTCTCTTTTTTATTTTTATTAATTCTACTTTTTTTGTTTTTTTATTAGAATCTTATTCTCTTTTCACACTTATATACAAAAGATTTTAAGTAAACTAAGGGTTAATTTTAGAAAAAATGGGTCCTAACTAGGGTTTTTATCAGGGAAAAATTTGGGTTTCTCATGGTTAGGGTTTGCAACTCTAAAAAATGGCTAAATATCTACAATACAAGTTAAAAAACGAGGGTTTCTCACAATCCAATTTAATTTTCAAGGGTTAAGGATAGGGTTTCAAGGGTTTGGAACAAGTTTTCGAGGGTTAGTTTGTAGTTATCTACATAGGATTTCTTATTGGAGTGGTTTCCAACTCATAATATATACACATAATATTTGAAATCATGGATTCTAAAGGTTCACATTAGGTTTTAGGGGTTAAAATTAGGGTTTTAAAGTTTAGGGTTTTGAGGTTTTTAGGGGGTTAATGAGCTTTATGCATGTAAATACAGAAGCCTAATGTACAAATAAAATGTTTTCTCATCACATAAGCAATCAAAGCAATAAAATACTTGAGCAATTTACAACACTTTTCATCTTTCTACTATGAAAACATCAGCTCTCGGTTAGAAAAGCAAAGAAAATAACTTTTGAACAAAATTTTTGCACACTATCCGTGAGGGATTTCATCCTGACATCCATCCCCACTGGACTTGCACATCATCCCAATGGGCCAACCTTCAAAATCCAAAAGAAGCATATCAAGGCTCTTCTAAAACTCTTTTTAGTATAAATTATTTTTTTTCAAACATTGAAACATGATCTTTTTATGCATATACAAGTTCCAAGCAAAATAAAGATGATTTTAAAGTATGTAAGTCATGGTAAAAAAACCTCTTTGATCAGCATACTACTTTTGAGAATATATCAAATTGCACCTATAGAAATTACGTAGACTTTCCAATAACAGTCTTTCTTATCAACTCGTTTCAATACCAATCATCAATTTACATAAATGTTCTCATGTTTGGTTCCTATACACCTATCAAGAAATACAACTGGCTCCACTATTGCATAGTTCCACTTCATATAGCCTGCATATAAATCTCTAAAGTGGTTTTGAGACCACATCTAAGTCATGAAAATTATTTTTGTCTTTTTCTTTTATTTTTATTTTTTTTATTTTTCTTTTTCTCTTTCTTTTTCTCTTTGTAGCAACGATTAATGTATTGCTTTTTCATTTATTTCTTTTTCTTCACAACTTTTTTGTTAAAGGGGAAAGATCTAATCCCTAATCAGAACTGAGGATCTAGAGACATGCACTAGGAGGCAAGATTTCACTTCCTAAGTGTTTACATATCTTCACACAGCCTACTCATATAAAATAAGTCCATCTTTCTACTAAGATCTTCAAGTTAGAGTGTCCTATCTAGTCTTTGTAGTGGCTATATGTTGAAGTGATGGTTGGATGCACTCAGAAGATTGAGTTGGTACTGCTAATCCTGCTTTGCACCAGCCCTCTTTGATTTGTTTCTACTCCTTGATGATGCGATGAGGATTGAGCCTTGCGGAAAAAATATAAGACTGTGCTCTAACTTTTCTGGAAAAAATTTCACCGAAATTTCACCAGACTGCCACTGTACTGTCACCGTAATTGTACTAGAATTGTACCGGAATGAACTATAATTTTGTTTATTATTACTTCAAGTGAACATACATGAAGTAAGTAAGTGACACATGAACTCTCTTAACTAACAGAGCTTTTTCTGAAGTTTAGGAAAAAAACTTCTCTAGTTCAGACAGTCTCTTTTCGGTCAGACTTTGTGTAGTGTATAGATATCTTTTCCACCGGAATGATTGATCAACTAAAAATAGAGGTGTTTAGCTATAGAGTGAGCTATCTCTTATACAAAGCTTCACATTACTCTGCAAGATCTATTTTGTTCTTCTACCGGAAAAATACTCGTTTACCGTAAGAACTGCAACAGTGAGCACTTTGACTGTAATTTCTTGAAATTGACTGAATCAAGTTGCTTCAAACTTTGTACGTTTGTGATATGCTTAGAGCTGAAACTATCAAGCTTTGAATCGCTTGATTTGGTTCAGTAAATCCTGAGATATACTTCTTCAAGGTTGAGAGACTTGAAGGTAATGACTCAGAGAATCACAGAGTAAATAAATGTAAGTATTTGTATTAGATCATGTAAATGTACATTCCCATTGGCATGATAAACATAGCTCAATGGTACTCAGAAGTGTAGGCTATAGAGTAGACCTCACACACTCAGTGATTGATACAGTAATGCTTCGGGGTTATTGGAGCGCCTTGGGATGATTGAAGAACACACCGCGACATTTTTCTTGTAGCTTTTATAGGAATTGTGTGATGACTTGAATTAGAATTCAAATCAATCTCCTAAAATTTTTCATCTGAAAAAATAAATTGATTGAGATATTCTCTCGATCAATCAACCGCCTTTTCACGACTTCCAATTAATTCGGCGTGATTGCATAATGATGCGCCAGGTCATTTATATTTTTACAATAGATAAACTGGTAAGAACTCATAGGCATAAGTTCCTATGATCTTCGCGTCATGTATGGTCTTCAAAGTAGATATCCAAGCCAAATGTGAAGGCTTGTGTTGCACCAACAGCTCCCCCTCAAGCCAAACACTTTGGCTCAAGTCTTTATCTTTAGTCTTCAATTATTTCCTGCAATCCAATCATGGATTTAAATCTGCATAGCTTGCTTCCATCCAGAGCTTTAGTAAGCAAATCTGCACATTGTATATCAGTAGACACATAAGTCAACTGAATATCTTTACTAAGCAACTTCTCTCTCACATAGTGGTAATGAACCTCTATGTGTTTAGTTCTAGCATGATATATTGGATTCGCTGCAAGATGAAGAGAACTTGTATTATCTCCAAAGATAACTGGAGGCCTTGTGTATAAGCCTAGTTCTGAATATAAAAGCTTTAACCATATGGCTTCTTGAGTTGCATTTGCTAGTCCTCTGTACTCTGCTTCAGTAGATGACAAAGCTACTGTGGGTTGTTTCTTGGATGACTAAGAAATTGGTTTATCACCTGCAAAACATATGTAACCAGATGTACTCCTCCTGTCATCCTTGCAACCTGCCCAATCTGCATCTGAATACACTTTAATATCAATATCTGATGTATAGGGAAAGTACAAACCATGGTTTTGAGTTCGCTTTAGATACTTCAAGATCTTCTTAGCTGCTTCTAGGTGAGGTACCCTTGGTTTGTGCATGAATTGGCTAAGCACACTAACACCATATGATATATCAATCCTGGTTAAGGTAGCATAATTTAAACTACCTACCAAACTTTGGTAACCTGTAATATCTTTGAGTTCTTCTCCTTCATGTGCACTGAGTTTGTGGTTGACCTCCATAGGAATGTTTGAGACTTTAGCTTCCTGCAAATTAAATTTCTTGACCATGTCCTGTATGTACTTCTTCTGAGTAATATAGATACCTGAATTTGTGTAGATCAATTCAAGTCCTAGGAAGTATTTCAATAATCCAAGATCATTTATCTTGAATTCCTTCATCATCTGTTCTTTGATGTGTCTAATTCCCTGAACATCATTTCCTGTAATAATGATGTCATCAACATAGACACATAAATATATTACTTCTGTACTGCTCCTTTTTATGAACAGAGAAGTGTCTGCTTTACTCATCACAAATCCTTGATCTTGGAGATATGTTGTCAACCTGTAATTCCATGCTCTAGGTGCCTGCTTTAAACCATACAGAGCCTTTTTTAATTTACAAACATGATTTACCTTATTGGGAATTTCATAGCCAGGTGGTTGTGCCATGTAGACTTCTTCAGATATCCATCCATTCAAGAATGCATTCTTCACATCCAATTGGTACATATTCCAATTCTTGGATGCAGCTACACTCACCATAACTCTGATAGTTGGCATCTTGGCCACCGGAGAAAATGTCTCCTCATAATCAATGCCTTGGGTTTGTGCAAAACCCTTGGCTACCAACCTAGCTTTATACCTGTTTATTGTACCATCTGAGTTCCTCTTGAGTTTGTAGATCCATCTGGATCCTATCACCTTCATAGACTCTTTCTTGGGTACTAAGTCCCAAGTGTCACTCTCTTTGAGAGCCTGCATTTCTTCATCCATTGCTTCCTTCCACTCTGGTTTAGTGATTGCTTCTTCAAATGTACCTGGTTCTTCATTCAAGAGATCCTTTGCAAGATATACAGAGTGCTTGGTTACAAGTGAAGTATCATACCCATACCTAATAGGTTTTTTCTTTTCTCTTGAAGATCTCCTCATAGCTTGAGTTGAGGATTCTGGATTATCTTCTAGTTGTTTCATCTTCATCTTCCCTTTGGATTTCCAGGCCTTGAACTCTTCAATGTTGATGGTGTCTTCATCATCTGAGCTTGTGTCCTCTTTCTGAATTGGTTCTTGCCTGATAAGTTTGGGAAAGTCTTCTTCCATGTCATAAGGTAGACTAACCTTCCTGCACTCATTTTCATACCATGAATCATTTTCATCAAAGATGACATCTCTGCTTACCTTGAAGCCTTTGTTTGAGGGGTTGTAGAATCTGTACCCTTTCTGGTTCAAGTCATAACCAATGAAGATACACTTTTCAGCCTTAGGGTCTAGCTTTCCCCTTACCTGTGAGGGAATATGCACATATGCAACACACCCAAAGATTTTGCAGTGATCCAGAGATGGTCTCTTACCGTGCCAAGCCTCATAGGGTGTCATTCCATCAAGTGTCTTTGATGGCAACCTGTTAATTAAATATGTGGCAGTAGATACACTCTCTGCCCAAAGATAATTTGGCAACTTCTTTTCATTAAGCATAGACCTCGCTGTTTCTACAATGAGTCTATTCCTTCTTTCAGCTACCCCATTTTGTTCAGGTGAGTACCTTGTAGTAATCTCCCTCTTGATGCCTCTTTCCTGCAAGAAATCTTCAAAATCATTGGAGAAGTATTCTTCACCTCCATCTGATCTTAGTTTCTTCAGGTTTCTTCCTGTTTGGTTTTCAACCAGTGCAAGATACTTCTTGAAACAATTAAACACTTCATCTTTATGTTTCATGAAGTATAAGACAGTCCACCTGCTATAATCATCAATAAAGGACACATAATACCTTGATCCAGATAAGGATGGTTCCTTGCTAGGTCCCCAAACATCTGTATGCACCAATTCTAGATAATCTTTATGCATGAAACCTTTCTTGGTATAAGGCAACCTGTGTGACTTACCGAATTGACAAGCCTCACACTTGTATATCATGTGTTGCTTGGATATATTAGGTATCCCAAGCACACATTGATCCCTGCACATTTGCTTTAAGGTCCTTTCTCCAATGTGACCTAACCTCTTGTGCCAAATCTCCAATTCCGATAACGTTTGATCCTTGTAATTGTACAGAGCAATGTTTTTGGTGTCTTCAAGCTCAAAAGTAAATAACCTACCTGATTTTTCTCCCTTTGCTATTCTTCTGAATCCATGTCTTGGATCCTCCACATATGCTCCATGTTGTGTGAATCTGACCTGTAGACCTTTTTCCACAATCTGTCCTACACTCATCAGATTCTTGGTGATTGTTGGAACATACAACACTCTGCTTAATAAATTCTGATTACCATCACTTGTTTTGACATTGCCTACTTTAATAACTGAATGTTTAGTGTCATCACCTGTCTGCACTTGATGTTTGCCCTTGGGTTCTTCCAAATCAGAAAGTAATGCAACATTTCCAGCTACATGATTAGAGCAACCTGAATCAATATAGAATAAGTGATCATCATTGATACCTGACTTAGATGTCATGTTCATGATCAACAAGGAATCATCTTGCTCCTCTGCATAATTGTTGTAGTCTTTCCTATTTCTGTATCCACCTTGATAGTTGCTATTGTGATTGTAGTTGTTGTTATAATTATTATTGTAGCCATGGTAGCCTTGAGATTGGTTAAATCTGACTCTGCCTTGAGAGTATCCTCCTCTAGAGTAGCCTCTTCCTCTCTGATTCTTATAATTTCTGTAGCACTCATCTGTGGTATGGTTAGACAAGCCACAAATATTGCATGGAGATTGATTGTAGGATCTCCCCCTACCTGACTTACCTCCTCTGCTCCTTCCTCTAGATGATCTACCTCTCCCTGCATAGTTTGCTTGGGAGGTAGAGCCTTCTTCATCAACCTTCTTATTTTTACCTTTGTCTTTTACCTTTTTATCAGTGTAAAGGGCAGAAGAGTTGTTACCTTTTGATTGTTCTCCATTCTTTGTGATCTTTGCTTCATGTGTAAAGAGTTGTCCAATCAGAGTTGTTAGGTCAGGTGCTTGGATGTCCATGTACAAGTCCATTGCTGTGGTAAAGCTCTCCCACTTGTCATCTGCCTTTAGTCCATTGATCACTTGTCTGACTATTTGCTCTTCCTCAATTTCTTCTCCAACACTTGCAAGTTGATCTGCAATGTCCTTGACTTTGGTGACAAAATCTGAGACACATTGTTTTGATTGCTTTCTGAGAGTTGTAAACTCAATCCATAGCTGATTCTTTCTGGCCCTTGTGCTTGATGAAAAATATGTTGACAAGGTTTCCCAAGTCTCTTGGGAAGTTTTGCAATTCCTTACATGAGGTAGAAGGAAATCAGAAATAGAGTTTAGAAGATATGACCTTGCCAAAGCATCTTTTGCACACCATTGATTTAGCTTCTCATGTTCATCCTTTGTAGGTAGGCCTCTGGTCTTGAATGAGGGCAATTCCTCATCTCCTGATATGTATCCAAACAAGCTCCTTCCTTGTAGATAGGTCTTCATCCTTAGAGACCAAGCTTGGTAATTGTTCCTGTCCAATTTGTCAATGAATGAAGGAAAACCATCACCCATGATTACCTTATTAGCTCTGATACCACTGTTGAAGTGATGGTTGGATGCACTCAGAAGATTGAGTTGGTACTGCTAATCCTGCTTTGCACCAGCCCTCTTTGATTTGTTTCTACTCCTTGATGATGCGATGAGGATTGAGCCTTGCGGAAAAAATATAAGACTGTGCTCTAACTTTTCTGGAAAAAATTTCACCGAAATTTCACCAGACTGCCACTGTACTGTCACCGTAATTGTACCAGAATTGTACCGGAATGAACTATAATTTTGTTTATTATTACTTCAAGTGAACATACATGAAGTAAGTAAGTGACACATGAACTCTCTTAACTAACAGAGCTTTTTCTGAAGTTTAGGAAAAAAACTTCTCTAGTTCAGACAGTCTCTTTTCGGTCAGACTTTGTGTAGTGTATAGATATCTTTTCCACCGGAATGATTGATCAACTAAAAATAGAGGTGTTTAGCTATAGAGTGAGCTATCTCTTATACAAAGCTTCACATTACTCTGCAAGATCTATTTTGTTCTTCTACCGGAAAAATACTCGTTTACCGTAAGAACTGCAACAGTGAGCACTTTGACTGTAATTTCTTGAAATTGACTGAATCAAGTTGCTTCAAACTTTGTACGTTTGTGATATGCTTAGAGCTGAAACTATCAAGCTTTGAATCGCTTGATTTGGTTCAGTAAATCCTGAGATATACTTCTTCAAGGTTGAGAGACTTGAAGGTAATGACTCAGAGAATCACAGAGTAAATAAATGTAAGTATTTGTATTAGATCATGTAAATGTACATTCCCATTGGCATGATAAACATAGCTCAATGGTACTCAGAAGTGTAGGCTATAGAGTAGACCTCACACACTCAGTGATTGATACAGTAATGCTTCGGGGTTATTGGAGCGCCTTGGGATGATTGAAGAACACACCGCGACATTTTTCTTGTAGCTTTTATAGGAATTGTGTGATGACTTGAATTAGAATTCAAATCAATCTCCTAAAATTTTTCATCTGAAAAAATAAATTGATTGAGATATTCTCTCGATCAATCAACCGCCTTTTCACGACTTCCAATTAATTCGGCGTGATTGCATAATGATGCGCCAGGTCATTTATATTTTTACAATAGATAAACTGGTAAGAACTCATAGGCATAAGTTCCTATGATCTTCGCGTCATGTATGGTCTTCAAAGTAGATATCCAAGCCAAATGTGAAGGCTTGTGTTGCACCAACACTATAGGGTATTTGATCTTACTCACTCGAGTGCATACATCCCTATTAGCATCTGTAATCACTTCTTATTGCAATTTAAAATCTTTTTCTATTTACGTAGAACATCATGAAATGGAGCATGATATGCATGAAAATCAAATATATAGAATAAGACTAAAAATGAATAAATCGAAAAAAAGTACATTCAACTAACTTAACTTTCTTCATTAGCATCAACATCTTCAACATCTTTTAGTAGTTCTTGATCAATCTCATAGTCTTCATCATTTCTCCTCTTAAATAATTTTATTCTCTTTCCTACAATCAAAGATTTTAAAGGTGTACCTTCAAACTCGCGAAGCTCATACGTTCCATTATTAAACATAGGCATCACTACATACAACCCAAACCATCTCTTTGTCAATTTTTTCCTAGCATCATACTAAGTATCAAACGTACTATCATACGCCAATACCCATTCATCTATCTCGATCTTATAATGTGGCCGAGATTCAAAGCCAATCTTGAAGATTTGAAGGGCAACATTCAACTCAAAAATTTGCTAGTGTGAACGCAAATTGGTGATTTCTATCCTTCATTAACTTTTTCACCATGTTTTGATCACTTGTATAGTTCGCTTGAGTTTATAAATTGTCGATGATATAAGTCATTTGGTACTTGCTCATATCAATCTCTTGCATGGCGGCATAAGGTTTGAGAAACATTGTGTGCACTTTTGTGTTGAAATGATCGTGCACATGATATGAAAGGGTGTTCATCTTCTAATCAAATTTTATAACCAAATGTTTCCATCGTTCCATTAATTATCTCTATATATAATACAAAATGGCTTTGGTGGAATGATTGTACATTAGAAAGTAAATATGCGTGCGCATGTGAGTAAGTTTGGCTCTATGTATTTTCCTTTAATGTGAAGATCATATATATTTAATATGATATATGGGAATAAGTCATGGGATATTTGGACCTAAAAAGTAAAAAGATTACGTGGTGAAAAGGAGGGCTCTTGGAAAAGGGACGGGATCGACCTCATGTAAGTAGATTTAAGGGAATGGTAATCTCGAGAGAGGGGGTTGAAAGGGATAGCGTGGTTGTTCTTGTTTTAAGTAAAAAAAAGAGCGCGGACACATTTGGGGCGACGCAGAGGAAAGCTTGGGAAAACACTATCTCGATTAGGCAAGGGATTACTAACCTTGGAGGGTCCGGAGCTCATGGCTGTAGGCGTGGTATAATGAAGAATCAAGCCAGTTCATACAGGAGGGTTTTTTTTCTGAACGAGAGGGTCATAAGAGAACTCTAGGAAATCAGATAAGGAGTCACTCTCTCATCCATGGCTTTCGGCATCTGCAATGGAGTTGCACCGGCTAAACGCTCCATCATTTTAAGAGGGATAACTAGGTCTCAAGTGGTGTTGTTTTGAAAAGGAGTGGAGTTCATGATGCACTTTTCGCACGACAAGAACTTTGTAGATTTTCTTTTCTTTTCTCCTATTTCCTTTCACACTTCCTGAACTCTTTTAAGTTCCTCTTCTCAAAGACTCAATACTAGTCTCAAGCTTTTCAATCCGATGAGTAGGCTCTTTTCTATTCTGTCCTATGGATGCTTCGTCCAAGCTCAAAGTATGTACATGCGAAGCATAAAACTCCAAACCTATCTCTTCATCATCAGAAATCATCGAGTCTTTATTTTCATATATAGCTCGTGATAGCATATCGACTACCACATTATTCCTCCTAGCTATATGAACAAACTCGAGGTTTAGCGACTTGATATATGCTATGCATCTTAACATGGCAATGTCTGCAGTGTAACAGTTCACGATCATTCCCAAGAATGGTAAGCAGTCTATTTCCACCCCTACATTCGCCTTGATTAAATATTCTTTATCATTCTTTAATGCAGTCACTATTCCCTAGAGTTCTCGCTTAATTTGAGGGTAGTCTCTTTGGTGAACATTTAGTACTTTAGCTTCAAATTGAATCGCATATCTTTTTCCCTCATCATCCTCTTGGCCAATTGCCCAACCTATACCCATCGGATTTGTATCTACGGTAATGTAAATTTCTTTATTTTCATCGTAATCGGCTTTTCTAAGCAGTAGTGCTTCTACAAGTGCCTTCTTTAATTTCCTCACAGCTTGACTATGGATATCCTTCCATTGAAATATTTGCCCTTTCCAAAGCAATTGATAGAGTGGGTCCGCAACATGGGCAAAATGAGGAATCCACACAACGTAGAAAACACATACCCCAAGAAATCTCCTCACTTCAGTGATTGAGGAGCAGACCTCTTTCATGTGTTGAATGGCATCTACTTTCTTCGAACATGGCTTTCTTCCTTTAGGACCACAGAGACTTCCTACAATCAGTACCTCTTGCACTTCAAGTACTAATTTCTCTACAGATAATGTCAAATGAACCTCTTCCAGCTGACTAAGAATGGATTCACAATCGTTTATGTGATTTTTAAAAAATTTCCGATATCCATCCTCATCAAGAGTCTCATCTTTATCTTTTTTCTTGCAACCTTTAATAAGGACATCATCAATGAATGGCATGGTCAGATGAAAAATAAAATCCCTAAGCACCTTATGCATACCATTCATCATATGTGCCACCGAGTTCGTGGTGCCTTGAAGCCCAAGTGGTGTCCTCATAGTCATCAAGTCGCGACTCTCGAGAGCTAGCTAGAATTCGTCATACCTAGAGTTCAAATTCCCCATCGAATAAATAGATCTTTCTGCAAAGGCTTATGCGTACTCATCCACGATGGGCCCAGTTCCCATATTTTTGATTGTCATCTTGTTTACCAGTTGATATGGAATAAATCTTTGTGATCTGTTTTTCTTTTGTAATGTGAATCAATGGTTAGAATACGGAGCACTTGATGGCTCAAGAATCCCCATTCTAATATTTTCATTCAACAGGTTGATTAACTTTGAAATGTGAGCTTTTGGTACTAGAATCGGTCAAACATTCCAAGGTACATGTGGTATCATGAAAATTATCATTGGTGTCATCACAGACGGATCTACATACCCAATATCCTGGGCATTGAAAGAAAAAGCCTTTCCATGCCTGAATATCATATGGGAGAATACATTGTTCTCTTTTTCATTGAGAAACCCATCTTTTCCTAACTATATTTGCTCAAGTGTTTCTTTAATGAATTCGTGACCTATTTTTCTTTTATCTTTGAGAGGTGGCTAGGTTTTTGCACCATCCATAAGTTTGTTACTATTTTCAGGAAGCGGAACTCCAATTGGTTTAATCTTTTTATCGATCGTTTTGTGTTTTGTTTCAACAAAAGCTTCTTTCCCTTTTTCATCTTGCTCAAACTTTGCTATTTCATTCTACATGGAAATAGAGTGCATTTGAATCACGTAGTCACTCCTCCTTCCTTCAATCAACTCTTTCAAATCAAACAACGTGTTTGCAAAAGATATCTCATAAAAAACTTTGAAAATCTTCTCGTCAAAGTTGAGCACTCTACATCCATAAAAGTTTCTCTAAAGATCTGCTATGTATTGTTTTTTCCACTTTTTTAGCTCAGTTAAAACGTGAAACTGAAATGAACTCATTGAAGAAAGTGCTATGAAACTCAATATGAACATATTTACATTCGAGATCTTTTCGCTTTCCAAGCTTCCATAGTCCCGATTTTTGAAAGCTTCATTTAAAAACTTTGATCTTCAAATTCTTCAGGAATAGGTCTTGTCTGAAGAGAAGTTCTATTCTTGACATGGTCTACACAAACCGTCATAAACTGGACCGCTTTCTTTCCATCCTTGTTTTGGATTCATGCATAGGCCAACCAGATTTTTAGTCAATGCTTCTTTAAAGCTCTCACATGAGTATCTGTTGTGCTCCAAAGAGTCACACTAGATGCATCTTTTAATTTCAGGAGCTTTTGAAACTTTATTATTAGTTGCTTGTGGGGTTTGGGATTCCATCATCTGCTTAACACTCTGGATTGTCAGATCACTAAACCTTTTAAACATCTCTTCCATGGTGTTGGGAGGCACAAACTCCTTTCTAGTTGGTTGATTAATATGAGCATTTGGGGCAGGCTGATGTAGTGCCTTTATTTGCTCTTCTTGTAAGTCCTCCTACCAACCTTGCATGAACTTTGCCATAGCTCTTCTCTTTTCTATGTACCTCTTCACTACTGCTTCTACCTCATCCTAATCCTCTATAAGCCCGAAATCTGTGTCCATGCCTTGCAATTATGGGAGAAGTTACTCCTGGGCCATTATATATATATCGCTCATAAAAACAACGAAACCCTTTCATGTTCCATCACTCTCCTATCATGTTTTGTTAGGTCATTGTACTGTCGGTCAAATTCCCTTTTTATATCCAGAATGGTTTGGTCTTTCGACTTATGAATCCACTTTAAGAATGTTGCTCGAGTCACCTTATCAATGTCCTCGAGAGCGAATATTTTTATTAAAGCCAATTTCTATTGTGGCCACCTCGTTTGGGCCTCCATTGTTAACCGATCACGTAAATATAGCGCTGATACATATACAAAATTTTCAATAAGTTCTATATCATTTAGGGGAGTAAGTCCAGTTTCAAGGTATCGAGCTTCTAGCTCGTATACTATAAAGAATTGCGTGATATTTTTACCATCGAAGTAACCACTCCGTTTAATAACTCGTTCATGGAATGCTTGAATGGTACTTCATGTTTTTTTGTCATGCTAGAAGCACAAGAGATGGGTTATAACGTCCATCTGGGAAATTGTAGTGTTGCCCATAAACAGTCAAACGATGAGAGCTTTTCAAATTGCACTTCTCGTTAAGCCTTTCACTCCTAAGCTCTAAATCTCTACACTCACCTCCCTTCACATTGGGTTCAGCAGGTATTTCATCGAAGTTTGTGGCTAGGAGGGTAAATGAGTTAGAGAGTACAATTTGGTAACATCCAAGAAGCACCCAAAAAAAAATCAACACAACAACGGGACACAAAATCCTCCGTCGAATGAAGAGGAAGTCAAGGGCCCCCAAAACTCAGAAACCGACCCAGACCGATTCACAAAAGTTAGTAGGAGAAGACTTCATGGTTTTGCTTCTTGACTACATGGCTCTTTAGCTCAAGACCAACATGGTGTAGCTGTAGCAACCCTTCTTTACTACATGGTCTCTTTAGCCCTAGAAAGACTTCTGAGAGAAAACATTTTCTAGATATCCCCTCAAACAACTTGTATTGCAATCTCGAAAAGGAGATCAATGAGCTTGACTACCCAGATAGGAACCATTTCAAGTTGGACACCAGCGATAAAGCCCTAGAGACCCCTGATAACAAAGAAACCAATCATGAGGGCTACACCACAAGCAAAGAAGATGGCTTTACCACTAGTAATGAAGACAATATGGATAGTGAAAGTTCCATCATTGGATCGACGGTTCCAAAAACGATTTCCTGTTCATTCCAATAGGAGGCCTCCCACAAAGGTAAACAACCTATAGAGCTACCTTGGAAAAACAAATTACTAAATCGAGATCCCCTCCCATGCGAAAAAGAAAGATGAATCCAAGAGGCAAAGGGATAAGACCCCTTCCCGCAAAGAGGGTAACACACAAAAATGACCATCACTAGGCAGTGATCATCATCTCGTTAAATGCCAGGGGACTGACGGACCCCTCAAGAGCAACCATCATTGGTCAATGGATTCAGAACATTAGTCTAAACCCCAAATTTATTTACATTCAAGACACTAAAATTGATGGAGTAGACCTCCAGAAACATCTTAGACAGGTCTCCCTGGCCCATGTTTGGATCTCAACGACGTGCCCCCGAGGATCCGGTGGCACGGTAATTGATAGAAGCCAATTCTGTTTTGAAAAGCTTGAGAACTCCATTGAAGATCAGAGCCATCGATGGATTGCCGCTTCATTTGGTGCCCCTTTCCGTTTCACACTTGTCTCTATGTATGCCCCAAATGGAGAGGTGGAGAGATTGGACACCTGGGCCTCCTTGGACTCACTCCCCTACAACGTCCTAATTTGTGGTGACTTCAATATGATGGAGGACCTGGCGGATAGATGGAACAACAAGGGTCAGGTCATTGATAGTCATGAGAAAGAAACTTGGGACGAAACCAAATTGCACTTGGATTTGGTCGAATTCAAAGACTTGAAAGGCTTTTCATGGTCTAATCTCCAAGCGAGTGAGGACTTGAGGAAAGCTAGATTGGATAGAAGCTATATCACTCAGAACATTATTCATTAGTGGGCTATCCGTCCATCTTGCAGCGCACTGACCTGGTCATCTCTGATCACTAACCGATCATTATCGCTTTGCATCCTCTGGCCAATGCCTGTAAGGCTCCTTGGTTTCACATTCAAATAGTACCTAGAACCTATTTTTTAACTAAGCTGGTCACTAGATATAAAACCGATCAAAACTAGTCTAGAATCTATAAAAAGAGCTAGAGAGCTCATTATTGAGGTTGGTTAGTGTGAGTTTGAGCTTATAATAGTGTTCTTGAGTAATAGAATCTACTTTCAACCTTCCATTGTGTCTTGCTTGTCTCTTCCTTGTGTGTGTGCATCTCTATGCTTCTCACCTTCACTCTCACTACATCTCGCATTCACGATCTTCATATCACTCCTATCACTTCCATAGATTGACATTAAGGAGGTGGAGATTCTTAACGTGGTGCTTACCATTGTACTAGAGCAACATCAAATTTGGCACCGTTCCTGGGGATCGAGTCTAGGACAAATGTGTGATGGTAAGAGTATAGTAAGAAGTGGTGTTGGAAGTAAAAATTTCAGTTTTTCTTGTTGTTTTTAGGTGTTTTTTTTGTGTTTTTCATTCCCCTACACTCCTTCACCACCGCATCATCTTCTTCCACTCCAAAAAAATCAAAAAATTCACCATATCCGCCTATCCTCTTCATTTCCCTCATTTGCGCATGCAAGAGAGAGAGCTTTTGTGCTTGTATGTGCATGTGTGTTTTTTAGTTTTCTTGCAGGTATAGTGCTCTAGAGCAGCAGGAAAGCTTCCAAAAGGTGAGAAATCCACTTTATGTCAGAATCTGCCATATGTGTGTCAGACCATCTCGATGGTCTGGCAAGTTTGGAATTTTTGGTAAGCGAGTTCATCATGGCATAGGTGATCCTTGCGCACACACGATTCCAAAGTCGCATTTTGAAAATCATCAATTTGGTGGACCATCACGACGGGATCACGCCATCACGATTGTCTCACACCATCGCGATTGGCTCATGCCATCGCGACGGCTCGGCCAGACCATCGCGACGGTCTCACACCATTGCGACGGTTCATTTGAACCATTGCAATTGTCATTGACCATCGCGACGATCTCGTCGACCCCACACCATCGCGATTGGCCCACTCCATCACGATGATCCACGTGCCATGTGTCAAAACAGACCATCGTGACAATACTAGGTATGCCATCGTGATGCTTCAATTTCAGACCATCAAGCGATCACACCTCCTGACCATCACGACGGGCTCACGCCATTGCGATGGTTGCGTTGACTATTGACCATCGCGATGGGCTCATGCCATCGTGATGGGCTCATGCCATCATGATTGTTCATTAGACAGACCATTGCGACGCTTCACTTTTGACCATTGTGAGCCTCGCGCACTCGAACCATCGTGATTGTACCACACCATTGTGACGGTTTGCCTGAGCCATTGTGACGGTTTGCTTGAGCCATCGCGATGGTCCCAGACCATTGTGATTATCTTAGACCATCCGGATTTTCCACCCAAAATGCCAAATTTAGGGTTTGATTTTTTGGGAAATTTTGAGGCTATTTGAGTAAATTTTTGGGTGATTAAGATCATTGGACACCCCTTAGCTCATAATTGAAGAAAAACCTGTTTGTGAGTTTTTACCCCCGAGGGCCTGAACGTTCATATCTTTTTCATTCGAAGTCTATTTTTGAGCTTTATAGCTTGTTGCAAAGCTCTTTACGAGGTTGAACCATTGGTTGGACTAGAAAAGAAAGGGGGCATTTGGGAAATTTGGCCAAAGGAAAAAGGACCTAAAAGGTGTATATATTCAAGTGCTTGATCATCAATTTAAGGATTGGTCTAAACATTGGATTTTTACAGATCTAGCAAGAGCTATCCAAGGCAATCAAAGCAAGGTAGTGAAGAATGCAAGGCTTGGGAAGTGTGACTTTTTGGGCAATAGGGCAATCAATGAAGCTGACTTGAGGTTGGAAGAATACTCCACCCCCTTAGTCAATTATTATCTTAGGCTAAACACTCAGCATTGTGGATTAAATTAGGACGATGATAGGAATGCATCAAGTCAAAGAGACTAAATTTTTCAAGTCCAAGACTAAGATAAAAGTGTGCTATATGAAAACCTAAAGGAAAGAACTTAAGTCTGACGGAACGAGAACTCAAAAGTACAACAAAAACTCGACTCTTGATGCATACATGGAGACAAGATAAGAATCTAAAGGAATTAAAAACAAAATAAGCGATTAAGAACAAAGAGACATTGACGATCAGAGTGCATTGAGTGATTCAAGAAGTAACTTCATTAGTTTTGAAAAAATCATTCCATAAACCACCTCACAACACTCGCTACACGGGTTACACATTGGTTATGGAAAGGGATTGTTGTCTCACTTTAATGGGATCATGATTAATTTCCATAGTAATGTGCTAATATTTTGTAGCAGATCTTCTCCACATTTGCATCACTCATCATGCACACAGAAGGACAATCCGCAGCTGGCCCCAGTGCACCTGTGGTCAATTTTGGTGAATTACTGGCTGAACCACATCCTACCTTACAACCGCCAGAGTTTCAAGGCTTCCCAGGACCAATGGTGATTGATGTTCCTCCTAGGGGATACACTGAAAAAGTTCACCGTAATTCTCATTGGTTCCAAGGTTTAGCATGACCCTTAGCAGATGTAGACTTCATTTTTGATACCACACTGACTTTTGACAATATTAAGTGGGGCAAGTATCAATTTTTCTCCAGAGAATTTAAAGAGCTTCAAAATACAGAAGAGTTAAAGCACATTTGGGCTAGAGCAGGTTTTACGGAATAATTTAGTGATCCATTGCCCAAACCTAATTTTCATAGATGCTACTATCTGGTGACCACACTTACAACCTCCGAGAACAAGGACTTGCCGGATACTTTCATTCTTCCATCTTTGGTAAATGACCCACCTTTCAAAAAGTTCTATCTTTCAAAAGACCTCATTCGGGCAGCAATTAAGATCCACAGAACTCACACACCCACAGAGTGCGAAAGGCTTATTCCAGAGCTGATGAAGTGTGGTGATGTTGTGAAATGGGAAGACATTTCGGCCATTACACTTGAACTCTCTAAGCCATTACGCATATGTATGCAACGTTTTGCATTCCCAGCTCAAGATCGTTTCACTATTCCTCACAAGCGTATTTGGTTCGGATTATATTTAACATGTATTGGGCCCCAAACCATAGATCTTGCAAGTTGGATCATTCATCAATTGTACTTAGCTCAATAGAGATGGGAAAGAGAAAACATCATCCATGGATGTTGTGCTCTCACTCGAATTGTTTATATGTGTTTGGCATATGATTTGCCTATAGCACGCGCAATGACTGGTGAAGAATTGAAAGCATTCAAAGGAACAACCAAGAAGGCCAAAAAAGCTAGCAAGGGACGGGCAAGCAAACACATGCACGGTTCTATCCCATGCTTACAAGTTTCAGAGTCCCCATCACCTCATTCGTCTCCAGAATAGTCACCAACAGAACCCCTTGACCTATACAACCCATCCATATATGCCTATCATGATCGGTTATCACAGAAGGTACTACCAGTGCTATTACTTCTCAAGCAACCACAATTCAGGAACCCACCACTACAGTAGAAGAACTTCCCACCACCATCGATGCGGAAGCATTCACTTTCCCTATACCCAACTTGGAGGCAAAACCAACGAATACCACTTTTGATTTTGAAATGCATGATGATTTCTCTAGTGAATTCCAATTTTCAGAAGGGAAATTTTTCTCACAGGAGTATGAACATCCCAATTGCCCTACCACACCCCCTGATCAACCACAAGAGCAAGTAGTCTCCAGCCCAGAAGAAGAGAGGGCAGAAACGGACAACGAAGACAATGATGATGAAGCTAGTCAGGACAGCCACGACTCTCAAGAAGATGTTCAACATGATGAACAAGAACAAGAAACCGAGGCTCAAGGTGATACAAGTACGCACGAAGATGACACATTTGAAGCTGCCACCTACACTTTGGCAATCAAGAAACTATATCGTACTATGCAAGTAGTTTGGGCATGCAGATAACTCTCAAAAGAAGAAAGTCAAGCGATTTTAGAACAAGAACTCACTACAGGAGGATTCGAAGAGGCTTACATTCAAGGTTTCAGAGAATCGGTTAAATTAGTCAGAACCAATGAAGCACTTCACTATTTGTAGAGGAAACCACTATCGAAGTTTGACCCACGATGAATCCATTTGCCTAGTTTTCACAACATGCAAGGGAAGCTCGACTCATTTCGGAAGGCCAACGTGAAGAAGCGACCATCATCATCGAGTCCCTGCCCCATCCTTCTACTGTAACTACCACTACCACCGTCACATTACCCTCCACACCACTGCTCCTCATTCACCTCCCACCCCTCCAGTCTCTCCTGCACACCCTACCTCTCCTAGACCATCCACGTTCCTTGATGGTGCTGTAGCAGAAGCCGTAGTTGCCTCAACCCCAAAAACTCTTCCCGCAATCCTTCCACCTATCCTCCCTTCCCTAGCTCCCACCATTCCACCCAATCCATTTCTCACTCCATCCTTTCCTTCTTTCCCAATCCCTGCAAGAACTGTATTCCCATTTCCCCCTCCCATGACCTTCTCACTCCTCTCACCTCCCTGCCCCACTGTATTCCCTCTCTCTTCCCCTCTCCACCAAGCAATGCGAGAAACCCAACCTGTAAATTAATCATCAACCTTTGTAAATCCTGTATTCACACCCACCCACACACCCACTCTCACACCACTCTTCAGAGTCACCGCACTTTACACCATGTCCAGTGACATGGACATCTCACCATCCATCGCAACATCACTCACCTCATCCATTTCACAACCCCATTTAGGCACGTCACACATCTCCACAGTCACCACTGCATCCACAGTCACCACTGCATCCACAGTCACCACTGCATCCACTTTCCCATCCCTATTTCCCCTTCCCCTTGCATTAACCCCCACAACCATAGCATCCTCACTCACTCCACCATTAATATTGCTGACCACAATTGACACTGCTTTTTGCAATATGTTTTCTTGCATGACACAAGTTAGAGATGAATTCCCATCTTTAGGGAACAACTACCAAATGCTACAACACACAACTGTAGACTTACATGCGCAATTCAACTCGTTATCAATCGAGAACACCTCACTTAATGTGCGATATCAAGAGCTACATGAGGCTTATCACACCCTCGAACTACAAAGTGAGCAAAAGACAAAGGAAGCAATTATAGATATTGACAACTTGTTACGGGCTCAAAAAATCAGAAATGCGACAGTCACTCGAAACATGGGACTGCTAAGATGCTAGCTCGCCGCGGCCAAAGAAGAAAATCAAGGATTGCAGGAAGAGAACAAAGACAATTTGGAAGCAGCTCTCTATCAACCGGACGAACCTCTAAGTCCCAACTGCTTTAAAGTAGTGCCCTCTGAATCTATGAAGATATTATTGGAAGATCATGCTGGACTCTTAGAAGATTATGACAAGATGAACGGAGCATATCAAAAACTCCAAGGTGATCATTAAATGCTACTGTTACATGCACCTGCGTAGCAACCACCACCAGCTCCTGAGGCCACACCTCCACAGATCCTAGAGGAATCCAATGCTTTATGTGCTCAGGTTCTTACTCTTCAAGCACAGATTGCTGTTTTCTCCGAGCCCCCCAAGCCTGACTCCCCACCTGAACTCCCAAATGATGAAGAAACTGTGCCTATCCCAGTGGAGGAAACTTATGAAGAGGGCTACGAACCACAACCCATCCTAGGCAGATGTGTCATGGCTGAAGGCTAAGACGCTTTTGAACTCCCTACCCCCGCATGGATGAAGTCAGTTGAAGAACTTGGACAGACCCACTCAGCATGGGTGGAGGCTCAATTACATGCCATGGTTATGATAGAGGAATGCATTTTACAATCACCTTACTTTTCTCACCTGGACCCTCAAAGGTATATCTCAGGCCATGAGTTTCAATATAAACCGTATTTCATACTAATGGCAGAATATCAATTGGCGATCGAAAAGGAGACAGGCAAGAAACCATCACATGGAACTCAATTTGAGCCTGATGACTTGCCATTGGAAGCATAGAAAGGTGAAATCTTTCAACCCACTTGGTGCCAGGAGTTGTTACAAACATATCCAGAAATGATGAGCACATGGTTCAAGGCACCACTGCATTTGAAGTATAACCCATGTTGGGGACCGATACCACGACGCCGCTCCTGGAAGGCATTCACAATCAAAGTTCAAAATAATAAGCAGTGCCAGGACTGGCTTAACTACTCGTACTTCACTCCACCCCGCAGGCCACCCATAGTCGGATACATGATGGCCACAATTCGCCACTGGCTCCCTCGCTTACACTGCATGGATGATGTTGCTATGCATATGACTATCAAAATATTTGACATGATGCAGATTGTTCTTAAAATCTTCCACCGCATCAAAGCACTGCACGTTAACACCCCGGGATTTGAGCATGGTAATCAGGATTTAGCTTATGATATGAGCATAACACCATCGCTCTGGGCGTGCTATGCTTGGCACTATCGAATCAAATATTTACCGACATCTTGTAAAATGACATTTAAAGAGATGTTTACTACCGGATTTCGGGAGTACCATTCTAAGGTGTTCATAGGCAGGCGCACACACCTACTCCAGTTATTTGCCTATGAACAACTGGTGTACACCACACACTACCGACTTCCACCACCAGATGAACCTCAACCCATAGATTTGGAAAAACTTGAAGCTGATCTTGCAAGAGGTATTTGCATAGCGGAACACACCCTTGCTCATGACCTCCTACAAAACTATATCCGACAGACACCACAACAAGGTTCTGTCGAGGATGACATAAGCGAGGGGAGGGGGTGTTGGCAGTAGCCAAAGGCATAGACATACCTAAAGTTGATGCCATCAACAAGATTGCTTAAGTCTATAACAATGTTGGTGAGGTGAGAAGATTTCTAGGAGCATTTCTCTTTTATATCATTTGGATCCCTCACTTTGCTCATGTTGCAACTCTCTTTATGATATTCTACAAAAGAGAAAGAAATTAATCTAGAGTGATGTGTAAAATAAATTAGATACTAATTGAAGCCCCTAATTTAAAATAGATATACTATTCAACAAATATAACAATTATTTTTATTGTTGATATTATTCCTATTAGGATAGGCTGGGTCATTGGTCAAGACAAGGATGAGAGGAAGAGATATGTAGTCCATTTTGATGGAAAAATCATACATGAAACTTAAAGAGAATATCCCTAGATTTAGCTAGAACTATGGGTTTTGGTCGTTAATTTGAAAACAGATAAGGAATGTTTTATCATAACCAATGTTATTGTTGAAACAGACTATCTTCCATTGATTGGAATGATTGCAAACTCTTAATCCACTGACATTGTCATGCTTAGCTGGATTTTGTATATTAAGTTTATTCATTTGGCTTTTGTGCATATTGTTAGAAAATCCAACATTGTTGTGGATATGCTCTCTAGAGCAAAATATGATACAAGTTGGATGATGCAACATAGAAAGATATAAATTAACTATGATCCACATGTTTATGAATATGAGAAGTTCAGTGATAAGGAATTTGAAGGATAATAGAAAGAGATAGGAGAATGTATGAGTATGTTAGTACTATCCTCTAATTGATGAACAAACAAATAAAAAAATATCAAGAAATGGGATTATAACTTTTTATTGAAAGAATAGTTTCTTTGGAGCACGTTAGAGGAAAGGTAAGATCTTGACAAAGGGTTCATAAAAAACAAATTATTCATTTGCAAGTAATGAAATACATGCACAATACATTATTGGAAATCACAAAGGATTTTTAGCAACAAAAGAAAAGATTTGAGAAAGCTATTGGTGGTAAAGAATGTATGTGAATGTTGAGATTTTATGAGCACTTTTTCTACATGCCAAGCGCATTCCTTGATCTAACATAGAGATCCACTTCATCTGACCTACCATCCTTGTATTCATCACAAGTGGGTGGTGGAATTGTTACTATGCCTAAAGGTAGTGATAAATTGAGATACATTTTCATAACATGAGAAGAATTGACAAACCATGTGCATTATCAAGCCCTTTGATCAAATACTACATATAATGTATGTAAATTCCTTTTTGAATAAGTTATATCATGATTTGGATATATTGAAAAGGTAATTTTTGATTGGTGTAAACTAGTTGCTAGAGATACAAGAGAGTTCTTTGTGCAACATGGAATTCAATTATCCCTTATTACACCTATAATTCATAAGAAAAAATGACAAGATTGGGAGATGTCACTGTTGACATATTTAGGTAGTGATGTGTGTGAACACACTAGGACTGTTAGGGCACTTTTTTCCCTCTTTAGGAGGTTTTTCCCCTAGCTTGTATATATGTCTATAGCCCTAACCAGTTACTTATCTTTGTAGATTCTAGTGGTAATACATTTAGTATTGTGTGTTGTGCTCCAAGATTCTTTTTCTTCCTTGTGCTGTTCGTGTGCTTCTATAGACCTCTAACTCTAACAATTGGTATCAGAGCAGGTCGTCGCTTCATCTAGGGCATTGTCGACACCCCTTCGGTTGTAGTCTCAAGATCGCATGAAATTTGGTGAGCATACTCAAGGTGATTAGGAGATCAAAATGGCTTCACTTTATGGTGCTGAAATCGTGATCGTTTCAGCCTCCGAACACATTATGAAAGCGCTTGTGTAGGATATTTCATCTTTTTGTGCCAAATATATATACAAGTTTTGGTTCGCCAGTATAAGCATCTCAAAGTCTGCTATAGTTTTAGCAGAACTCAACAGGGTAGTTCTGTTCAACTTTTTGAGATACATTCAATTTTCTACATCAGGGTATTTTAGTCAATGGCCATGGCTGAAAGTAGTGATGTATTTCGTATGTTGCCTATTGAGGATAAGCTGGATGGTACGAATTACCCATTATGAGCTTATATGATGCGTCATGTATTGGTCACAAAAGGACCATGTAATATTGTGTAGGGTGTTAAAAGACATCCTATTATGCCTGCAAATACAAGTACTGAAGCTGATGTTGGTGGCATCCAAGATGGTGATATTCTATAGATTCCTGTTCATGCTGTAGTTCCTCTTGCACTTACTACAGAGCAAATTCGTTGGGATGGCAGAGATGCTCAGGCACATGCATTGATAGCATTTTCTATCAAACATGCCATTATTCCTCACATTCGCTCTCGCAAAACAGCTAAAGATGCTTTAGGTACACTTACCACATTGTACCAGACTAGGAATGAGGCTCATGTTGCTTACCTCCAAAAATATTTGGAGAGTGAGCATATGAATGAAGGTGATTCTATGGATAGTTTTCTGACAAAGATCAAGGATTTGAAGGAATAGTTGATTTCTGCTGATAAAGTCCTTCCTGACAGTTCACTTGTGCAGACCATTCTGAATGGTCTTCCTGACTAATATCACAGTTTTGCTTCTACTCTTCGTTTGAGGATGCAAGGCAATCCAAATGCCTTAACATTTGAAAAGTTAGTTTCTGTTATGCTGCAAGAAGATCACTCTAGGCAAAACAGGCCTATTATGCATGTTCCAGATTAAGCTTTCGTAGCTACTTAGAAGGGAAACTGTAAATGGAACTAATCTACTAGTAAGCAGAAATCTGCAAATGCTGTACACTTGAAGAAGGAAGGCGAAGATGAGAAGAAATCAGAAAAGCAAAAAATGTTTTGCAAATACTATAAAGCTAATGATCATTTCATTAAGAGCTGTATGCTGCTAAAGAAACAAAGAAGAAAGAGGCTAAAATGATTGTTGTAGAGGCCTCTACAACGAAAACAGTGTCTGCTAATCTTGTGCAGAATGAAGAATGGGAATTTACCAGTGTCTGCAGTTTTGACCCATCTTCTCATGGGCAGTTTATGTCTACAGTAGACTCAGATGTTTGGTATTTTGATAGTGGGGCAACCAAACATATTACCTCGTAGCATAATTTCTTCACTTCACTTGAGCTTGCCCCTACAAGGAATACTATCACATTCGCCAACAACTCCTCTTATCCTATCATGGAAGTTGGTAAGATCATTCTGACTACTGCTGATGGTAGTTCTTTCACTTTGTCAGATGCTTTATTTGTGCCATGGATCAAGAAGAATCTGTTATTAGTTTTGGCTTTAACCAAGATTGGCTTGGTTGTGAAATTTGTTGATGACAGTTGTAAATTTCATGATTTGTCAAATGGCAACCTGATTATTGCTTCTGGTATTTTATGTTGTGGGTTGTATAAGATCATAGACTATGAAAAATCTATGAATGATTCAGCATGTGCAGTACATGATTCTCAGGCTATGTGAGATGCAAAGCTTTGGCATGTGTGCTTTGGTCATCTCAATTTTTCTAGTTTGCTACACATGTAGGAATTTGAAATGGTGTCTTCTTTGCCCAAACTTGAGGCACCCAAGAAACATGTCTGTGAAGGCTTTATTTAGGGCAAAATTGCAGCATTCCTCCTTTCAAAAAGATGGTTCAATTCGAGCTACTAAAAAATTGCAGCTTTTTCACCGTGATGTCTGTGGTCCTATGCAGACACGCTCTTTTGGAAACTATCTTTACTTCATGACTTTCATTGATGATTTTTCCAAGCATGTATGGGTATATCCATTGAAGGAAAAGTTTGAAGTGTTTATGTGCTTCAAACAGTTTTTGGTTGTAATAAATTAAGTTTATGATCCAAGGGTCCAACTGATTCAGACAGATCTGAAATCGGACACCGTTTGATCACCCATGTGTATGACCAAAGATCTCGAGTCTAGACTTACTAGAAGGTCATTTAATCTTGGTTGGCCTTCTAGAAGCATCCACTTGAGTTAACTCTGGTCAACTAGGACACTTGGTGCACATGTAGTTATATGGCTGACACTTGGATGATTAGTATCCACCTGCCCAAGAAGGCAGTCCCTTGGAGAGAGCTATATATAGAGGCATTTGGTTGGGAGGAGACTCATCTCTCTAGCTCATGGTGGTGATCGTAATCCTCATTCTCTTGCATTGGTATCATAGCCAAGCTTCCATGGTGACCTTGGAGTGATCATCATCATCTTCATGCAAGCTCTTATAGTTGGTAATTAGAGATTTCCTTATTTCCATCGTGATTTTTTGACCCTATCATCTTGATGGCTGCTCACGGACGAAATAGTAGAGTCGTCCCGAATTCCTCGTGGTGGTGTAGTTAGCTCTGAAGACTACAAAAATCTTGAATTTAGATCTAATCCTCAAGGGAATTAAAGACTTCAAAGGAGAAGTTTGACTTCAAGGAGGATAAAAGTATGATCTCAAGACACTTCAAGATCAAGTATGTATGAAGATACGAAGTAAATAACTTCCAAGATCTTCTTGAAAATTTCAAGCTAAAGTGTTGATAATTCAAAAATATTTGATAAATGTTTGAAAGAGTAGAAATTTGACATTGAGATGATCCTTTCAACTAAGAATTGGATTGACTAATTTAAGCATCAAGTTCCAAGTGTAACTTGGAAAATTCAATTCTTTGACTGAAAGCAAAGCTCAAGAATTGCATTCCTAGTAAGGAGTCAAAAAGATTGAATAGCGGCATAAACTTAGTCTAAGGGAAGCATTACTTGAGTAAAAAAAAGTCATCAATAGAACCTCAGTGGGTCAACAAATTGATGTTGGTTACCACTCTAGTATTTTGTGATTGGATGATGTTTTCGAGTTGCTCTGAATATTTTTGAGAATCTAGCTTATTTCTCTTAAAGATAAAGAAAATGCTTCAATACCCTGTTGAAATAGATCTTTGAGAAGTTAAAGTCCTGAGTGATCTAGACTTTGACTTATAGCAAGTTTACATATCTTCAAATTTTGAATTGGTTATACAGAGTTTCAGTTGTTTCTTTTCGCTTTCCAAATCTTTTGGATTTGACTCAGATATGGTATCTGATTCTTTTCATAAAAGTCAAGGGTTAGACGAATAGAACTAGGTAATTAAATTAAACATCCTAGATAGATGTTCTGTACAAGAATATTTTCAAACATCGAAAGATGATAAGTTCAAGGTTGACGTATTCATTTGAGTTGCGTCAAGTTATAGCATAAATGATTTTCTAGATTCCAGTATACTCTAGAATGGAGAAGTTAGGAATTGCTTAGAAGATCAACAATTCCCAAGAACTTTAGCTCAAGTCTTTGAGAAAAGTGTCCTAAGTTGGAAAATTTTTTTTTTTTTTATATAAAGGAAGTTCGGCAATAGCCTACTCTCCCGGACTTGAATTAAATTAAGAAACAAAGGTACAATAGAAGGGGACTAGAGCCCACGGGACCCCCCAAATCCCACAAAGCAGGGGAAGCTCGATTGAATCCTAGGTTGCATTACAGAGAAGGTTGATCACCCTCTCGTCGCCCTCATGCGGGGCCCACTTGGGTTTGAGCTTGTTGTTAATCAACAGGAGGACCTGATGGTGCCTGAAGGGGGGGGATTTCTTACTGTTGACAATCCTTTTGCCAAGGAGGAATAGTGATTTCTCTATCGACCACTCCCTGGGGGGATCACCGAAGTTGAGAGCACACCTCTCCCGCCAAATTTTCCACAGGACTTCTCCTCTGATAGCGTTCCAGAGTGCCGCAGAGCAGCCAATCGCTTCTCCCAAAAGGACTTGTTTCCAACTAAGCTGTTTCTGAAGTCTGATTTTCATTCCAACCGTCTGCCAGATTTTGTGGGAGTTGGGGCAGGTAAGGAAGATGTGTGGGACATCTTCGATAGCACGGTGGCAGCGTTTGCACCAAGGAGGGAAACCACAAAGTTTGCTTGCCTTATGGTTGGTCCAAATTCCCCGATGAAGAATTTGCCATAAGAGGACAGACTTCTTAATCTCTATGAGTGGGTGCCAGATACCCATGAATTTCATGTCCCACCGAAGCCGCGTCCAAGACAGGCACCACTTCTTGTTGAGGCTGATCTGGAGGTCAGTCGGTTCTTTGATGTTCGGGATTTTGAGTAGGCTATTTCCATTGTGCCATTTGAGACCACGCGCGTTCGGTGAGTCGTGTCCCATGAGAAGGCGAGTCTTGTGACGATCCCAAGCGAGGCATCTGCTTTGCAAGGTGTTCCATTCTTCGTAGGAGATGTTTATGCGAGGGTCAATATCCTCGAAGTTGATCCAGCTGTTGGTGTCCTGTTTCCAGAGGTGTTTCCATTTTTTGAATCCTTTGTTCCATAGCTTCTTGGCATTTTGAATGTTCCACGACTCCACACTCCGGATGCCATGTATCGGAAACCAGATAGAGTCGTTTTGTCTGATTCCGGCCGCCCACCACCAGTCTTCACTAATTCTTGTGAAGCTTTTGACTTTATTCCAGCCCTTCCAAAGGGAGCACACGAGGTTGGAGCCTTTCGGGAAGACGGGGATCGGGGAGAATAGTAGGGTCATGATGTCGAGATTCTTCCAGTTCGGGCACCCCATGAGGGCCAATTCATGCTTGTTTCTGAAGATCAGCTTGGCCCACGAGGCTTCCCTATTGCACCAAGCCTTAATCATCCATTTGGCTGCCAGTTTGTTGGCCATACACCCAATGTCCAGGATTCCCAGCCCCCCGCTATCTCTAGGGCTAGTGCAGATGGCCCATTTGATTTTAGGCACCCCCCTTCTGTTGTGGTCGCCCGTCCAAAGAAAGTTTCTACAAATACTATTCAGTTTGGACAGGCCTTGCTCGTTCGGTCTCCAGCATGAAAGGAAATAGATGGTAGAAGAGAGGAGGAATGTGTTGATAACCATCGCACGTCCAGCGAGATTGATTTGCATACCTTTCCAATAGTTAAGCTTGTTTTCAAGTTTGGCAAGCACCCAGTTCCATCTCTGCTCCATAGATACGCCAAACCCCAAGGGGATTCCAAGAAGTCGAAAGATTTGGCCCTGCGGAATGATTTGACAGCCATGCTCAATGAGAAGGCCTGGGTGATGTCCCACAATAGCCCTGAAGGCGGTCTTAGAGTGGTTGATTTTGGATCCAGAGGCCTCACAGAAGGTAGCAAGACACCTCCAGAAAGTCTCCAGACTAGTATTATCATTGTGCACGAACGCGTTCATATCATCAGCAAACAGTCTCATGATGATTTGACCGTGGTCTTGAGGCAGCCGGAGGCCTTTGATATTGCCAGCCTCAACATGATGTGCCACTAGTCTGCTCAGCCCCTCAGTGGCGACAGCAAAAAGAAGGGGGGCCAGAGGGCACCCTTGTCTAATAGACCTTTTAAGATGGATCGCCTTCGAAAGTTTGCCGTTAACGTTAATTTGGGTCGTTGCGTTTCCGAGAAGGGTAGCGATCATCTTGGTGAATTTCTGACTACATCCGAGATCTTGGAGCGACTGCAGGATATAGTCCCATTCTAGCCTGTCATAGGCTTTGTCAAAATCGATCTTGAGGAAGACCACATCTTGATTAGACTCATTTGCAAATTGAATACCTTCCCAAATATCCATAATGGTTTCCAGGATAGACCTGCCTTTGATGAAACCTTTTTGGTCCTCACTAAGCCAAGATCTCAGGTGGCACGAGAGTCTGTTGGCGATGACTTTGGCGATGATTTTGTATCCTGTTTGGAGCATCGTAATAGGCCGCCAGTTCTCGATTCTGTTCTTTTCCCCCTTCTTGTGAATCAACTTGATAATTCCATTATTTAGACAAGAAGGAAGAGCACCAAACTTTAGCGCTTCTTGCCAAACCATCCGAAGGGGGGTGGCAACCACCAGCTTGAAGGTTTTGAAGAACTCGTTAGTGAGTCCATCGGGTCCCGGGCTTTTACCGAGAGGGAGGGCATCAATGACCTCAATGATTTCTGATTCAGAGATAGGAGCATGGAGCAGGGAGTGGAGGTTGGGTGGAATCCTCCGGGAGGAAACCCTAGAGATGGCAGCCATACAGTCCCTTCTATGGAGGGAGAGGGGGTTCGCGGTTCCCAGGAGTCTCGTGAAATGCCCTTCGATGATGCCAAAATTATCTTCTTCTGTATTGCATACATTGCCAAGAGGATCTAGCAGTAGGGGGATCGAATCTCTGTTGTGTTTCCTTTTAAGGATACGGCACATCTCTTTGGTGGGTTTGTCGGCTTTGCCAGCCCACCACGCCTTGAAAAAGATTTGCAAGTTTTTCCTTTGTAATTCTTCCTCGTATCTCAGCGCTGCTCTGATTTTTCGGAGACCTTTCTGGGCTTGGTGTTTTCCTTTGTTCACTTCCTCCTCGAGCCGCCAGAGTCTGTGGTAGAGAGCTACCCTGCGAGCCCGCCGCACAGTCTCGAGCATCTTCTTAGTTCTGATCATGATCTTACGAGACTTGTCGACCGCATTTCTCCAGCACTTGGCTGGGGCCAGGCCAGAGGCGAACGCCACCTTCCACACATCGGCAATTTCTTGATGGACGGAGGGGAGAGAGAAGGTGGAAGCGTTGGCATGGAACCACGGAGCCCTGCGGATCTTGTTGGAGGGTTGAAAAGTGATAACGATCGGGTAGTGATCAGAGATAGTGAGGTCAGTGCGTTGCGTGATGGTAGGATGGCCCCACTGATGGGTAAAACTCTGAGAAATGTAGCATCTGTCGAGTCTAGCTTTCCTCAGGTCCTCGCCCGCTTGGAGATTCGACCAAGAAAAGCCATTCGAGTCTTTGTGTTCAGCCAAATCCAAGTGAAGTTTGGTCATATCCCACGTTTCTTTCTCCCGACTGTCGATGACCCTGCCCTTGCCCATCCATCTGTCCATAGGGTCCTCCACCATGTTGAAATCACCACATATGAGCACGTTGTGGGGAAGCGAGTCTAAGGAGGCCCAAGTGTTCCGTCTCTCCAAATCCCCGTTAGGGGCGTACAAAGAAACCATAGTAGCACAGAGAGGAGCTCCAAAAGAAACAGCGATCCAACGGTGACTTACATCTTCAGTGACGTTCTCAAGCTTTTCAAACCAGAGTTGTTTAACACCGATAGCAGTTCCACCAGACCCCCGCGGGTGATTCGTTGGGATCCACACATGGGCCGAGGAGACCTGTCTGAGCCGTTTCTGGAGGTCTTCTCCGTCAATTTTAATCTCTTGAATGCATATAAAGTCTGGGTTTAAGCTAATGTCGCGGAGCCATTGACCAATGATGGTCGCTCTTGAGGGGTCGGTTAGCCCTCGAGCATTTAGCGAGATGACAATCATTTTTGTATTGATCCCTCTTTGCGGGAGGGAGCTTTGTCCTTTCTTCTCTTGGCTTCCTCTTTCTTTTTCGCTGGGATCTGTTCCCGGCTTAGAAATCTGTTCTTGTGGGGGCTTTTCCAGGGTAACTCCATGGGCTGTTTCCCTTTGCGGGACGCCCCTTGCTGTGGAGACTTGGGCCCCGTGCTCGGCACCGTTTCCGGGATCGTCGATCCAATGATGGAGCTTTCACTGTCCATGTTGTCTTCGTTACTAGTGGTGAAACCATCTTCTTTGCTTGTAGTGTAGCCCTCCTGGGGGGTTTCTTTATTGTCGGGGATCTCTAGGGCTTTGTCGTAGATGTCTGCCTCAGGTAGCTTCCCACCTGGGTAGTCAAACTCATTGATCTCCTTTTCTAGATTGCAATACAAGTTGCTATAGGGGGTATGTGGCAGGTTGTTTCTCTCACCGTTGGCCCTAGGGCTTCTTTTCCTTCTTCTTCTAACTTCAGTAAAGCCATCAGCATCAGCTTGTGGCTTCAGGAGGCACTTGCCTTCCCCTTCCTTGGTTGAGTGGGTCAGCTCGCCATTGTTGTCTTGAGCAGTTTTGGCGGCTTCTTGAGAGCGCTTGTTTTTTTGCCTGAGAGGGCAATCTTTAATCCTGTGGCCTTGTTGGCCACAACGAAAGCACGCGTTGGGAAGGTTTTTGTAGCTAATGTCCTGCTCCCAAACATCTCCTTCACCCATGTCCACTTTGATCATTGAAGGAAGCGGCGAACTGAGGTCGGCCTCGACACAGATTTGGGGGTGCCACCTAGCATTAAACGAGTGTCTTGCACCTTCATAGATGAGACCACCAACGTCTTCGCGTGAAGCCAGCGGCTTGCCAATAGGAGAGACAATGTCCCACACGAAGTTGTACAAGAAGTAAGGAAGGTTAGGGAGCTCAACCCAGAGAGGGTACCGAAGCGACTTCGATTTGTCGGGAGTAAAGTCCGGGGACCATCTGAAAAGGCACAGGGTCGCCCGACCGAACTGCCAGGTGCCCACGCTCAGGGCTTGGAACGCCATCTCTTCATTTTCAAAGACTAGCAGCATGTGGTTCGCTGGTAAGAATTGACATTTGCTAACAATTAGTCCTCGAGGGAACCACTCTTTTTGCAGCCATTGTCGCACAGTTTCGAGCGGGGGCCTAGGGCCAAACACTTGGCCGACTATGCAAACTTTCTTGAGCTCCTCCTGAGCCGACAAAACTGCGGGTCTACTGAGGGAAACAATGGGAGATTCAAAGCTTTCGGAAGCCCCAGGGGCGGCACACGACCCCCCCTCCAGCAGGGCGGCCAGGAAATCGGTCTCCCTGGGGGGAGGGGCCCGATTACTTTTGACGAGAGAGGGTGAAGCCACATCCATGGCCAAAAGGAACCAGAACACTTTGAGATTCGATTTATCTCTTAGCGAAAGCAATAAAAACCTAGCACGAATGACTTTTTTTTTTTTTTTTAAGGTTCTTGAACTTTCAAACCAGGGCCTGGCGGGAGATGCGAATCGAATCAAAAAAAGAGCAAATAAAAAAAACTTTTCAAAAATTCAGTCTTCACGTGGCAGTACGACTTCTCTGTCTATCGCGGTGTATGTTCTGTCCATCGCGGTGAATTCTCTGTCTATCGCGCAGGCATCTCTTTCTATCGCAGCATGGACTTCGAGTATGTCTATCGTGTTTCTCTGTCTATCGCCGAGCAAACTTTTTTGTCTATCGTAGTCAGGGCTTCTCTGTCTATCGTGGTGCATGTTCTGTCCATCGCGGTGAATTCTCTGTCTATCGCGCAGGCATCTCTTTCTATCGCAGCATGGACTTCGAGTATGTCTATCGTGTTTCTCTGTCTATCGCCGAGCAAACTTCTTTGTCTATCGTAGTGTGGATTTCTCTGTCTGTCGCAGCTGCAGCAACTCCCTCCGTTCTCCAAGGCGCCGATGAAAACAGTAATCCTTAGGTCTCCTTCAAGGCAGCACAGGCGACGTCAAGAATGGGCCTCCGTTAGCAGCATCCAGCAACCTCCTCCGTGCTCCGTCATCTTCCTGATCTTAAGCTCCTTCTTGGGTCTTAGGAAGAGAGCCAGCAGACTGCCATATCCTTGTAGTAAGCACAGGCGACGTCAAGAATGGGCCTCCGTTAGCAGCATCCCTTGCAGCATCCCTCCGTTTCTGTAGTGAAGCTAAACTGATATAGTGAAGAGGGTTTGGGCTCACGTCTGTTGGAACAGGCTCAAGACTGTTCTTGGATGCGATCTGGAGGTTATGAATTAAGGAAGATCGAAGAGCAGAGTACTTCTTGTAGTCTATGATGTGGAACCCACTGAGGTTCATTACCAGCGACGAGATTCAGTCTAGGACTTATCTAATGAAGAAGCGAGCACAGAGGAGGAGAGGGAACGCTTCTAGACTAAGAGATCTATTACAGACATCTATGAGTAAAGCATTAATTTGCTTTGAGGATAACTTGCTTGTTATTCTCTACTGTTGACATGCCCTCATCGGATCATGTCTTCTCTTCCAGCAAGCGGTCTTGCAAGAATCAGAATGAACAGCATTGCTTGATCCAATGCTATTTTGATTTTCTCCATGTATTTGACAAAGAGAGAGTCTCCATTTTTCACTTTAGAGGCTGAGCAACCAACTCAGTAACGAGCTGCAAAGATCCGAGATGTTTACTCAGAGTCCACGAAAATTTTGATGCACATTAAGTTGGAAAATTTCATTTGCATTTGAATTGGCCAAGTTATAGTATGGTTGAATCAAAGAAAATGGTAAACTTTCTCCTACAATGTACATAGGATTTTTAAACTCATTAGGATAAAGTAGTCCTCTAGTCGGGTGATAAAATCAAGTAACTGTTGGACATGAGTTAATCATTGTACAAACATCCAAGTTAGATGTTTGGGACAACCAAAATTCAAGTTATCCAAAAAAAATTCAAGTGAATCAAGAGTTCTCAAAGTCTTACAAGGGATAAGAATCCTGCCTTTGTTACTAAGTCCATGCACCAGCCATGCCTAGAAATGGACTAGTAATTGAATCCACTCAGTTCACATGTTTGTGCCTAGATTGCACATCGAGAAACTGTGAGTTGGCTAGGGATGATTTTAGATCCACCCTTATTATTCATTCGCTACTTTCTACTTTGACCAATGTATCAAAGTGAAAAGCGAGATAGTGTTTAGAATCATTTGGGCAGGGATGCCACCACAGAGATGAGACATGTTCTTCCAGTTTTAAGAACATGACCATGTTCTTCCAGTTTTAGAACATGAGGCTCAGGGGTTGCCTACAGTAGATATATAGCTCTATTTTCAAGGAAGAAAATATTTTCCAAGGAGGAAAGAATGTAATAAAGTAAGTCTATGATCCAAGGGTACGACCGGTTCAGACAGATTTGAAATCCGACACCATTTGGTCACCCGTGTGTATGACCAAAGATCTCAAGTCTAGACTTACTAGAAGGTCATTTATTCTTGTAACAAAGTGATCCACTTAGCCTGGTGGTTAAGACTAAAGGATGTGAAGGAGGAGGTCTTGGGTTCAACCCCCATGGGATACATGGGGAGAGTGTTTCACCCAAAGAGCTCTAGAGCCTTCTAGAAACATCCACTTGAGTTAACTCTGGTTAACTGGGACACTTGGCGCACGTAGTTACATGGCTGACACTTGGATGATTAGTATCCACCTGCCCAAGAAGGGAGTCCCCTGGAGAGAGCTATATATAGAGGTATTTAGTTGGGAGGAGAGCCATCTCTCTAGCACGTGATGGTGATTGTAATCCTCGTTCTCTTGCATTGGTTTTGGCTGAAAATCTGTCAGCATGTAAAATGGGCACCCTCCATTCTGATCAAGGGGGGGAATATATATCTTTTGATTTTAATGCATTTTTGGCTGAATGTGGGATAAAACATCACTGTATAGTGTTGTATACACCTCAACTAAATGTAGTTACTAAATGAAAGAACAAGTCAATCATGGAGATGGCGAGGTCTATGGTCAAGAGTGAGGCTTTACTACATAGTTTCTAGCTTGAGGCTATCATGTGTGCAACATATGTACTTAAAAAGTGTCCCCCTAAATTATTGCAGTCTATCACTCCATATGAGGCTTGGCATGGTTGTAAGCCATCTGTTGCTCACCTGCATGTTTTTGGTTCTCTGGCATATGCATTAGTGCCTAAATAACATCGCAGGAAATTGGATGATAAAGCAGTAAAATGTATTTTTGTTGGGTACAATTTTGAAAGCAAAGGCTATTGTCTCTATCATCCATAGACTAAACACGTTTTGGTTAGCCATGATGTTGTTTTGTGGAAGATGCTATTCAACTGTTACCTTCATGTACTAAGGAGACATATGTTAGCTCCAAATACATGTATGATACTTTGCTGCCTCTTTTTACAAGTGGATATTCTAGTCCTGGTCCTAATGAGGCAAATTCTCAGCCTTTGCAGGTTTCATGTGATGATGTGGATCATTCTATTTTTGATGTAGATTTACATGATGCACTTGTTGATGAGAGAGTTGATATCTAGAAGGCAAAAACTATGCCAAAATGGCTGGTGCAGACTTTGCATGATAGCAAACTAGATGCACCTCTATCATACTGTATTCGTTCATGCCGCTTTTGCATCAGTTTGCTATGCTATGGCTGCCTCTAGTTTCTCTGATGAGCATGAGCCTGTTTCGTTTGATGAAGCACAAAATTCTGAAAATTGGATGGCTACTATGCAATCTAAATATGATGCTATAATGAAGAATGGTGCTTGGGCTTTATGTGACTTGCATCCTAGCAACAAGGCTAGTGACACTAAGTGGGTATACAAGCTAAAGCATAAGCATGATGGAACAAGTGACATGTATAAGGCTAGGCTTGTTACAAAGGGTTATGTGCAGGAAAGGGGCATTGATTTTGATGAGACCTTTGCACCTACATGCCAAATGACTACTATTTGTAGCATCTATGCACTTGCAGCTTATCATGGTTGGACATTAAAACAACATTTTTGAATGGTGACTTGCATGAAGAAGTGTATGTTTTTTAGCCCCATGGCTTTGTGCACAAAGGGCATGAAAACCAAGTATGCAGGTTAACGAAGGCATTATATGGTTTAAAGCAAGCACCACATGCTTGGTATGAAAAGACACATGCCTATCTGATTGCACATGGTTTTGAGAACAATCCAACTAAGACCACCTTATATGTTAAGCATGATAACGATTTGCTTCGAATAATTGTTATGTATGTTGATGACATGCTGCTCACTGGTCCTCTTGACAAGCATATTGCTTATTTTAAGGCTGATTTGCATGCCTCAATTGAGATGTCTGATTTGGGCCATTTGCATAATTATTTGGGCATTCAATTTATGCAAGTTGATGGTGGAATGGCTTTTTGTCAAACAAAATATATTGACATATTATTGCAGCATTTTGGCCTTGAATACTGCAAGCCTATTGCCACTCCTATGGAGGCAAGTTTACGATTGAGTCTTCATGATGCTAGAGATACATTTGATGTTATTCTCTATCAGGAGGCTGTTGAATGCTTGATTTACTTATGCATTACTTGGAGAGATATTTATTTTGCTCTCACAAATGAGCAAGTTTATGAATTGCCCATGTGTCAAGCATTGGAAGGGGGTTAAATGCAAATTTTTCTATTTGAGTGGTACCTGACTACTTGGATTGCTTTATCCCAAAGGGGGATCACTACCGCCATATTTGCATGCTTCTTCTGCCAGTGATTGGGCTAGTTGCTATGACACTCGTGTGTACACTAGTGGCTTTTGCTTCATGCTTGGTAGCTCATGTATATCTTGGTTGAGCAAGAAGAAGCCTACTGTGGCCACTTCCAGTTGTGAGGTTGAGTATAGGGCAGCTTTCACAGTGGCTGTTGAGTGTGTGTGGCTCAGACGCCTTATGGATGATTTCGGTGTTGGTCAGTCTTTTTTTTTTTTTTTTTTAATGGAGGTTCGGCCGAGGCCTACTCCCCCGGGCTTTAACTTTTGAAATTACAACTGTACAATGAAGGGCATAGTACCCATGGGACCCCCCTTATCCCACAAGAACAAGGGTTAGACAGACCGGGAAGGACTTACAACGGGGTAAACAGCCCGAAGGCACAGCAGAGTGACACGCCCGAAGGCAGCATACATGTCCCGCAGCACTGGGGGGTTGAACCCATGCCCCCGCCTCAAGAGGCGAGGGATTCAACCACTAGACCAGGCGTCTTGGGACTGTTGGTCAGTCTTTTGCCACCACCACCTTCATTGACAGTCAAAGCACATTGGCAGTTGTGAGGAACCTTGTGTTCCATGCTCACACTAAGCACATTGAGGTGCATTATCATCATGTCAGGGAGAGGTTCTCTACTGGAGAGATGAGCTTGGCATATGTGCACACGTAGGAGAACATTGCAGACCTTTTCACAAAGGCTCTGCCTAGGGAGAAGTTTGAAGCTTTCCACAAAGCTTTGGGCTTACTTCCTTTTCTGGAGTGATTCCACATAGCTTGGCACTTCCTTATACATGAGTGCGAGCTCCTTTTTCACCACATCACTCCCAAGGGGGATTTGTTGATATATTTAGGTAGTGATGTGTGTGAGCACACGAGGACTATCGGGGCACTTTGGAGGTTTTTTCTCTCGGCTTGTATATATGCATATAGCCCTAATGGGTTACTTATCTTTGTAGATTCTAGTGGTAATACATTTAGTATTGTGTGTTGTGCTCCTGGCTTCTTCTTCTTCCTTGTGCTATTCATGTGCTTCGGCAGACCTCTAGCTCTAACAGTCACCCACCCATTGTGAAGGCGATCTCAAAGGCATGCCATGGAGATATTAAACAACGGCCTAAATTTCTTCCTTTTGCATTATGGGTGGATAGGATCAGGTACACTAGAACTACAAGGTTCATGCCTATAGAACTTATGTACTATCAAAAGCTAATTTTCTCTATCCATTCTCAAATGCCTACATGGATGAAAATTCCTCATGGAACTTTCTAAAGATTAAAGAAATGGCATCTATAGAATAAGTTGTATATTGATGAAACACACCAATTAAGGCCTCATTGAATTCAAACTCAAGATTGGGTGTTAGTCCATGACAAAATGTTTGATTCCCAATATGATGCATGATGAAAGTTAACTACATGATGGTTTGGAGCATATGTTTTTGTGTCAATCAATGATAATGGTACGTATGATTTAAGGAAATTTGATGATAATCCTTTGAAGAATTTAATTTCAAGGAAATGAGTAAAATTATTCAAGTGAAGAAAAGATGAAGAATTCTAGATCAATGATAAACTTCTTGAGGAAGAAGATGAATAGCTAGGTGAAATAAATTCAATTTAGTTCTTTTCTATTTTCCATTTCTTTTTCTTTCCTATTTCACCACATTACTTGCATATACTTACAAACTAAGTTAAAAAACTGTTGATATATTTCGGTAGTGATGTGTGTGATCACACTTAGGACTCACAGGGCTCTATTTTCCTTCTTTAGGAGGTTTTCTCCCTTGACTTGTATATATGCATATAACCCTAATGTTGCTTATCTTTCTACATTCACTTGGTAATACGTTTAGTATTGTGTGTTGTGCTCGAAGCTTCTTCTTCTTCCTTGTTTTGTTCATGTGTTTTCATAGACCTCAAACTCTAACAGTTAGTATCAAAATAGGTCATCGCTTCATCTAGGGCATCAATGACACCCCTCAAGTCACAATCTCTGAATCACATGAAAATTGGTGAGCATACTCATGGCAATTAGGAGTTAAAAACAACTTTTCTATGTTCTGTGGAAATCGTTATCATGTGAGCGCATTTCGACCTCCAAATGCACTATTGCAGTGGCTATGCAGGCAATTTTGTCCTTTTGTGCCAAACATATATATGTTTTAGTTTGTTAGTACAAGTGCCTCGAAGTCTATTCTTATTATCTTTCTTGTAAATGAGCTTTAATAAGAATATTTGTTTTTCCACACTTCTCTCTAATATCCAAAACATGAGCTCCTCCATATATTTTGGATAGATCATTGAACATTGTATGTAATAACTAACATTGAAAACTTAAAATTTTTATTCTTTGGGTTGAAAGCATGTAGTGATCCATTTTCTCTTTCATTGAAAGCATTCAAATAGAGATAGAGATTCCATTGCTTTCTTGTGAACCTTTAAGTTATTCGTGATGTATAGTTTCTAATTGCATTCATGGGAGTCTACGATATAAACTGAAGGCCTTACTTTTTACTTGATAGAAATCTTCTTTTGTCGTACTCCGTTGGTTCAATGGTGAAAGATTTATGAGGTCTCGGTCCGCTTCGACATTACCGAGATCTTCCCCCGTACAAACATGATGAACATCAATCTATTACTTTATACATTCACAAGTGGAGTTCATCTTCGAGTGTTTGAATATTTATCCTATGTAATATACGTTAGAAAGATGTTGTTTTTCTTCCTATCTCATGAGATATTGCTCCAATCAATCTTTCTTTTTTTTTTTTTTATAAAGGAAGCTCAGCATTAGCCTACTCTCCCGGACTTGAATTAAATAAAGAAAGAAAAGTACAAGAGATGGGGACTAGTGCCCACGGGACCCCCCAAATCCCACAAAGCAGGGGAAGCCTTTACAGAGCTTAGATGGCATTACAGAGAAGGTTAATCACCCTCTCATCACCCTCATGAGGGGCCCACTTGGGTTTAATCTTGTTATTGATCGAAAGGAGAACTTGATGGTGCCTGAAGGGGGGGGGATTTCTTACAGTTAGCAATCCTTTTGCCAAGGAGGAACAACGATTTCTCGATAGACCATTCCTTGGGGGAGTCACCGAAGTTGAGAGCACATCTTTCCCGCCAGATTTTCCATAGGACCTCCCCTCTGATGGCGTTCCAAAGAGTTGTGGAGCAGCCAATCGCTTCTCCCAACAGGGCTTTCTACCAACTGAGATGTCTCTGAAGTCTAATTTTCTTTCCAACCATCTGCCAGAGTTTGTTGGAGTTGGGGCAGGTAAAGAAGATGTGTGGAACATCTTCGATAGACTGGTAGCAGCGTTTGCACCAGGGAGGGATCCCACAAAGTTTGCTCGCCTTAAGGTTGGTCTAGATTCCATGATGAAGAATTTTCCATAGGAGGACAGACTTTTTGATTTCTATGAGGGGGTGCCAAATAGCCATGAACTTCATGTCCCACCGAAGCCGCGTCCATGATAGGCACCACTTCTTGTTGAGGTTAACCTGATAGTCAATCGTTTCTTTGATGTTCGGGATTTTTGATAGGCTATTCCCATTGTGCCATTTGAGACCAAGCGAGCTCGATGTGTCATGACCCATGAGAAGGCGAGTTTTGTGATGATCCCAGGCGAGACATCTGCTTTGCAAAGTGTTCCATTCTTCGTACGAAATGTTGACGCCAGGGTCAATATCCTCGAAGTTGATCCAACGGTTGGTGTCTTGTTTCCAGAGATGTTTCCATTTTTTGAAGCCCTTGTTCCATAACCTCTTGGCATTTTGAATGTTCCAAGAATCCACACTCCAAATGCCATGGATTGAAAACCAAATAGAGTTGTTTTGTCTGATACCGGAAGCCCGCTTCCAGTCTTCGCTAATTCTTGTGTAGCTTTTGACTTTATTCCAACTCTTCCATAGGGAGCACACGAGATTAGAGCCTTTCGGGAAGATGGGGATCGGGGAAAACAGTAGGGTCAAGATGTCGAGATTCTTCCAATTTGGGAAACCCAAGAGCGCCAACTCGTTCTTGTTTATGAAGATTAGCTTGGCCCACGAGGCCTCCCCATTGCACCAAGCCTTAATCATCCATTTGGCTGCCAGTTTGTTAGCCATGCACCGAATGTCCAGGATACCAACTCCCCCACTATCTCTATGGCTGGTGCAGATGGACCATTTGATTTTAGGCACCCCCCTTCTATTGTGATCGCCCGTCTAGAGGAAGTTTCTACAGATGCTATCTAGTTTGGACAGATCTTGCTCTTTTGGTCTCTAGCAAGAAAGGAAGTAAATGGTAGAAGAAAGGAGGAACGTGTTGATAACCATAGCACGACTAGCAAGATTGATTTGCATACCTCTCCAGTAGTTAAGCTTGTTTTCGAGTTTGGCTAGCACCCAGTTCCACCGCTGTTCCATAGAGACGCAAAACCCCAAGGGGATCCCAAGAAGCCAAAAAATTTGGCCTTGCGGAATGATTTGACAGCCATGATCAGTGAGGAGGCCGGGCTGAGGCCCCACAATAGCTCTAAAGGCAGTCTTAGAGTGGTTGATCATGGATCCAGAGGCTTCACAAAAAGTAGTAAGACACCTCCAGAACATCTCCATGCTAGTATTATCATTGTGAACAAATACGTTCATATCATCGGCAAAAAGTCTCATGGTGATCTGACTGTGGTCGTGAGGCAAGCGGAGGCCTTTGATATTGCCAACTTCCACCTGGTGCACCACAAGCCTGCTAAGCCCCTCCTGGCGATGGCAAATAGAAGGGGAGCCAACGGGCACCCTTGTCTGATAGACCTTCTAAGTTTGATCACCTTTGAAAGTTTGCCGTTAATGTTAATTTGGGTCGATGCGTTTCCGAGAAGGGTCGCGATCATCTTGGTGAATGTCTGACTACATCCAAGATCTTGGAGCGACTGCAGAATATAGTCCCATTCAAGCCTGTCGTAGGCTTTATCAAAGTCGATCTTGACGAAGACCACAACTTGTTTAGACTCATTTGCGAATTCAAGACCTTTTCAAATATCTATAATGGTTTCCAAAATTGACCTGCCTTTGATGAAACCTTTTTGGTCCTCACTTAGCCACACTCTCAAGTGACAAGAGATTCTGTTGGCAATGACTTTGGTGATGATCTTGTATCCTATTTGGAGCATCGTAATAGGCCGCCAGTTCGCTATTCTGTTCTTTTCCCCTTTTTTGTGTATTAACTTGATAATACCATTGTTGAGACAAGAGGGGAGTGCGCCAAACTTGAGCGCCTCTTGCCAAACCAGACGAAGAGGGGTGGCGACCACCAACTTGAAGGATTTGAAGAACTCATTGCTTAGCCCGTCAAGTCCCAGGCTTTTACTGGGAGGGAGGGCATCAATGACCTCAATGATTTCTGCTTTAGAGATAGGGGCATGTAGCAGGGAGCAAAGGTTGAGTGGTATCCTGCGGGGGGAAACCCTAGATATGGCTGCCATACAGTCCCTTCTATGGTGGGAGAGGGGGTTCGAGGTCCTTAGAAGTCTCGTGAAGTGCGCTTCAATGATCCCAAAATTATCTTCTTTTGAATTGCATACATTGCCATTTAAGCCTAGTAATAAGGGGATCAATTCTCTGTTATGTTTCCTTTTAAGGATACGACACATCTCTTTGGTGGGTTTTTCAGCTTTGCCAGCCCACCACTCCTTGAAGAAAATTTGCAAATTTTTTCTTTGTATTTCTTCCTCGTATCTCAATAGTGCTCTAATTTTTCGAAGACCTTTCTGGGCTTGAGATTTTCCTTTGTTCACTTCCTCCTCGAGCCTCTAGAGTCTGTGGTAAAGAGCTTCCCTATGAGCCCGCCGCACAGTCTCGAGCATCTTCCCGGATCTAATCATGATCTGTCGAGACTTATCGACCACACTTCTCCAGCACTTGGCTAGGGGCAGGCCGGAGGCGAACGCCTCCTTCCACACCATAGCAATTTCTTGATGGACGCAAGCGAGAGAGAAGGTGGGCACACTGGGATGGAGCCAAGGAGCCTTGCGGATCTTGTTGGACGGTTGGAAAGTGATAACGATCGGGTAGTGATCAGAGATGGTGAGGTCGGTGCATTGAGCAAGGGATGGGTGGCCCCATTGATGCATAAAACTCTGAGAGATGTAGCATCGCATCTATCAAGTCTAGCTTTTCTCAGGTCCTCGCCCGCTTGGAGATTTGACCAAGAAAAGCCATTCGAGTCTTTGAATTCGACCAAATCCAAGTGAAGTTTAGTTTTGTCCCACGTTTCTTTCCCCGACCATCGATGACCCTACCCTTGCCCATCCATCTGTCCCTAGGGTCCTCCACCATGTTGAAGTCACCACAAATAAGCACATTGTGGGGGAGTGAGTCCAAGGAGGCCCATGTGTTCAGTCTCTCTAATTCCCCGTTAGGGGCGTACAAAGAAACTTGAGTAAAACAGAGAGGAGCACCAAAAGAAACAGCAATCCATCGATGCCTTTCATCTTCAATGGAGTTCTCAAGATTTTCAAACCAGAGTTGATTAATGCCGATTGCCGTTCCACCGGACCCCCGCTGATGCGCCGTTGCAATCCAAACATGGGTCGAGGAGACCTGCCTAAGCCATTTTTGGAGGTCTTCTCCGTCAATTTTAATCTCTTGAATACATATCAATTCTGGGTTTAGGCTAATGTCAAGAAGCCATTGACCAATAATGGTCGCTCTTGAGGGGTCGGTTAGCCCTCTAGCGTTTAGCGAGATGATGATCATTGTCGTAGTGAGCCCTCTTTGCGGGAGGGAGCCTTTCTTTTCTTGGATTCATCTTTCTTTTTCGTTGGGATTGGATCCCGAATTAGCAATAGGTTCTTGTGGGGCTTTTCTAGGGTAACTTCATAGGTTGTTTTCCTTTGTGGGATGCCTCCTGCTGGGAAGACTTGGGCACCGTTTTCGACACCGTTTCCGAAATAGACGATCCGATGATGGAACTTTCACTATCCATGTTATCTTCGTTGCTAGTGGTAAAGTCATTTTCTTTGCTTGTAGTGTAGCCCTCCTGGGAGGTTTCTTTATTATCAGGGATCTCTAGGGCTTTGTCGTTGGTGTCCACCTCAAGTATGTTCCCACGTGGGTAGTCAAACTCATTGATCTCCTTTTCGAGATTGCAATATAAGTTGCTAGAGGGGGTAACCGACATGATGTTTCGCTCAGAGGTCGCCCTAGGGCTTCGTTTCCTTCTTCTTCTGACTTCGATGAACCCATCTGCATCAGCTTCTGGATTACGGGGGCCCTTGCCTTCCTCTTCCTTCGTCGAGTGGGCCAAAGCTCCTTTGTTGTCTTGAGCGTTATTGGAGGCTTCTTGATTTCGCTTGCTTTTTTGTTTCAAAGGGCAATCTTTAATCCTGTGGCCTTGTTGGCCACAACGAAAGCACGCATTGTGAAGGTATTTGTAATTGATGTCTTGCTCCCAAAAATCCCCTTCGCCCAAGTCCACTTTGATCTTCGATGGAAGCGGCATGCTGAGGTCGGCCTCGACACAGATTTGAGGGTGCCACCGAGCGTTGAACGAATGTCTTGCACCTTCATAAATGAGACCACCGATGTCCTCGCGTGAGGCCAATGGCTTGCCGATAGGAGAAACAATGTCCCACATGAAGTTGTACAAGAAGTATGGAAGGTTAGGGAGCTCAACCCAGAGAGGGTACTGAAGCGATTTCGATTTGTCGGGGGTAAAATCAGGGGACCATCTGAATAGGCACAGGGTAACCTGACCGAGTTGCCAGGTGCCAACGCTTAGGGCTCGAAACGCCATATATTCATTTTCAAAGACTAGCAACATGTGGCTTGCCGGTAAGAATTGACACTTACAGACAATTAGTCCACAGGGGAACCACTCGTTTCAAAGCCACTATCGCACAGTTTCGAGCGGGGGCCTAGGGCCAAACATTTGGCTGACGAGGCAAACTTTCTTGAGCTCCTCCTGAGTTGACAGAGTTGCGGATCTACTGAGGGAGACCAGGGGGGGTTCAACACTCTAGGAGGCCCCAGGGGCGGCGCAAGACCCCCCCTCCAACAGAAAGGCCAGGTTACCGGTCTCCCTCGGAGGAGGGGCCAAGTTACTTCTCACAAATGAGGGGGTCGCCAAATCCATGACCAAATTAAAAGGGTTTCGCAAGATCTACACGAAGATCAATGAAAACTTTGCCACTACATATTCTTTTACCTTCAGCCCCTTGAATCTTCTCGTGCCTCTTTTTTTTTTCTTCCTCTCTTTTTTTTTTCCTGTCTTCTTCTCTTCTTCTTTTTTTCTTTTTTCTTTACCTTTTCTAATAAACGCCTTCACTACACGAAAGCCCCAAGGAGGCGACTGAGGCCTCCAGAAGCCATGGAAGAGCAAACTTTAAATCTAAATTCCTTCACTTTGAAGAGCTGCTTTCGATTTGAACAGATAAAGACTCAAAGGTTCTATCTCTATTTAATTATTAAAGCACGCAGACCAAAGGAAGCCCGGTCGGGTGCCGCTAAAGAAATATAGAGCCGACAAAGGAGTCACGGCTCATGAGGTGGCACAAACTGAAAGACTGAAGGGACAGTCGCGCATGCGATCCTGGTCCGCCTGAGGCTCCGATGGCCAGTCTGCAGTTGGTTGATTGATTGCTGATTGGCTTTTACTTTCGCCTAGTTAGCTGTCGATCGGAAGGAAAGGACTTGGTTGTCGATCGGATGGAAGGGACATGGTTCGACGTCGATCGCGTAATTCGCCTGGTTAGCTGTCGATCGCGTAATCCGCCGCCTAGTTAGCCCGCCTAGTTAGCTGTCGATCGGAAGGAACAGGCTTGGTCGATCGCGACGGACACCGGTTGATTCTCCGTCGATCGCGACGGACGCGGACGCCGTCACTCCCAAGCAACGATGACAGACTTCATGCACGGATGGAGCCACCAATGTTCGGCTTCAGCATTACTCCTGTCCTCCATTCAATAACGACCTCCATAGCCATCGTCCGTCCGCTTCAGCAGCAAGTTTAGCTCCCTCGTCCACTATGTGCGCGATCGCGGCTGGAAAAGCTTCTTCTTTAGGTGGCGAGATCACCAATCTTTCTTTCTTGCCCATGATCGATGACTGAGTCGTTATTGAGACGTTCAAACCCACAAAATGCATAAGCCAACACAAGGGACACCAAGAAGATTGCCAGAACACGTTTATATTCGATTAGCAACTCGTGTTGAAGAAGGAAATGAGAGCTTGGTATGAGGAGTACTAGTACCCCTCATAGTTGCGCACAATTTGGCGCCACAGGGCATACCCCCCAAGCACTGAAAAGGGCTGGATAGAAAAACAGGCTGTGACATCCTCCCCCGGCTTGAAGAGCTTGGTGTCCTCAACAAGCGGGTTCGGGTCTTACAAAAGTTGGTGTGATTACAAAATTTTGGGAACATTACATGGGGCTCATAGCCAAAGGGGCTTAAGTGTGGTGATAATACTTTCGAACTAATGGATGGTCGGGCCCAAAGGTGTTGGCCGGAAGCCATTCTGCATCGACTAAGGGTCGTCCTTTGAATTTAATGAGGAACTGGGGACCTTTGCGAGTGATCCGGTCCCGTAAGATAGCTTCTGCCTCGAACTGGTTCTCTCCGTCGTGCAGCACCGGAATCTCACGTTCGTACTTGAAGTCGGGTTTGAACCGCTTCAGGAGGCTGACGTGAAAGGCATTGTGAAATTGCACGTTGTCGGGAAGCTCCAAGCTATAAGTGACTTCATTGATCCGCTTCTCCACTTTGTATGGTCCGTAGTAGCGATGGTTGAACTTCTGCGTGATGTTCTTGGGGAGAGTGATATTTCGTGCGCTGACGAGGACAAGGTCGCCGACTTGAAATTCTTCGCCGGGTCATCGTTTCTTGTTTGCATAGTGAGCCATGCGTTCTTTGCTCCTTTGCAAGCTGGACTTTGCTTCTTCTAACTTTGTTTTCCACTGATCCAAGAAGGCACCGCAATCGGGGCCAGTTTGTTGCAAGTGTGGAGTCTTGCGTGAGAGCCAAGGGCGTGATTACCTCCTTGCCGGTCGCCAGCTCGAATGGGGTCATCTTCGTGCTTGAGTGGACAGAAGCATTGTAGTGAAACTCCAGAATGTCTAAGTGCTTCGCCCAATCCTTTTGGTCCATTCTAACATAGTTCCGGATGTAATCTTCGATCGTCTGGTTGACCCGTTCGGTTTGCCCATCTGTTTGTGGGTGATATGATGAGGAGAACCTAAGTTGCATCCCCAAGATGCGGAAAAGCTCGGTCCATAGCCGACTTAGGAAACGGCCGTCCCGGTCTGACACTATGGCGAGAGGCAACCCGTGATACTTCACGATGTGAGTGAAGAAAAGCTGAGCCACGGCCTTGGCGTTGAGCGGGGGTTTGGCCGGGATAAAGTGTGCTTGTTTGGTGAAGTAGTCCACCACAACGAAAATGGTGTTGAACCCCAAAGACGGTGGGAGTGCCGTGATGAAGTCCATGCTAATCATGTCCCACGGTCGGTTGGGAATCGGGAGTGGTTGCAGAAGGCCGGCGGGCTTTACCCGATCTTGACGGACTAACTGACATGTTGGGCATGTTTCTACATATTCCTGGACTTGTGCCTTCATGCGGGGCCAATAAAAGTGTTTGTGGAGCGTCTCATAGCTGCGGTTTTGACCTCCATGGCCGGCCACTTTGCAATCATGTGCCTCCCACAGTAGCTCTTTGCGTAGCTCTAAGTCGTTCGGGACATAAATTTTCCCTTTGCGGTGGAGAAGGCCTTCTTGTAGTGTATAGCGCTGCGGGGCTTGAGCCGTTTGCATTTCCTGAAGTATTTCTTGAACTTGGGCATCCTGTGCTTGTGCTCGTTGAATTCTGCCTCTGAGATCTGAAGATACGGTGGATATTGCCTGGAGCTCGGGTCTTCGACTAAGTGCATCTGGCATCACGTTCTGTTTGCCCGGCTTGTGAATGATCTCGATATCAAATTCGGCAAGAAAATCCTGCCATCTTGCTTGCTTTGGGCTTAACTTGGGTTGAGATGTAAAGTACTTCAAGGAGATGTTGTCCGTGAAGACCTTTGTGTGCTTGTCCAGAATGTAGTGCCGCCACTTGCGTAGGCAGTGGATAACAGCTAACATTTCTTGCTCATGTGTGCTCCATCTGAGCTCGGGGCCGTTGAGTTTATGCGACTCGTATGCAATGGGTTGTCCGTCTTGTACGAGGACGCCGCCGATGGCTGAGCCTGATGCATCTATGTGAACTTCAAAAGGTTTGTCGAACTCTGGAAGTTTGAGAACCGGGGCATTGCACATAGCAACCTTCAATGCTTCGAAGGCGTCTTCTTTGTCTGCTCCCCACTTGAAGGGCTCCTTTTCTTTGACCAACTCCAAGAGCGGGGCCGCGATCTTGCTAAAACCTTGGATGAAACGGCGGAGAAATTGGCAAAAGCCGATGAATTCTCGCACCTCTTTGATGGTCTTCGGGGGTGCCCACTTGAGTACTGCTTCTACTTTCTGGGGGTCGGCGTGGAGGCCGAGTTCAGAAACGATGAACCCCAAGAATTCCACCTTCTTCATGCAGAACTCGCACTTGCTTGGTTTGGCAAAGAGCCGACGTTGCCGTAGTCATAACAAGACCGCCCGAACGTGCTCATAATGTTCCTCTAATGTTCGGCTATAGATCAGTAGGTCATCAATGTAGATGATGAGGAAGAGGTCGAGCATGTCCCGGAAGCCATCATTCATCTCTCGACAGAAGGTAGCCGGTGCACCTGTAAGCCCGAATGGCATGACGAGCCACTCATAGCTGCCGTAGCGTGTGCGGAAGGCCGTCTTCTCGATGTGTTCCTGTGCCACCCTGATTTGATGGTACCCGGATCGGAGGTCTATGCGCGTGAAGTATCGTGCCTTGCCCAGGCGATCTAGAAGTTCCTCCATCACGGGCACGGGGTATTTGCTCTTGTGCCTTTGTTGAGTGCTCGGTAGTCGATGCATAGGCGTAGGGAGCCGTCTTTCTTCTTCACAAATAGGACCGGGGCTCCATATGGGGAGCTACTTGGTCGGATTTATCCTTGCACTTCAAGTTCATGTAATTGCCTCTTCAGCTCCTGAAGGTCGGCCTCATTCATCCTGTATGGCGCTCGCGACGGTGGTGGGTGGTCCGGGAGCGTGTCGATCCGATGCTGGACATTACGTAAGGGGGGAAGACCGGGTGGAAGGGTATCCGTGAGAACATCTGAAAATTCTTCCATTAGCATCTGGAAACTTGGGTGCCCAATCTTTGAGACGTCGATCGGTCGTGGTCTCGTCTCCTCTGCGACCGGTCTGAGAACGTTCAAACCCACAAAATGCATAAGCCAACACAAGGGACACCAAGAAGATTTCCAGAACATGTCTATATTCGATTAGCAACTCGTGTTGAAGAAGGCAATGAGAGCTTGGTATGAGGAGTACTAGTACCCCTCATAGTTGCACACAATTTGGCGCCACAGGGCATACCCCCCAAGCACTGAAAAGGGCTGGATAGAAAAACAGGCTGTGACAGTTATGGAGAGAGAGAGAGAGAGTGTGCCGTAGAACCAGTTTTCCAGCTGACTCTTCAGGATTTGAAGTTCAATCATGAAAGAAACGTTAACCATGTCGAAAAATAGACGGCGTTATCCTTCTAAAAATCGTGCAGTCCTTTTTGTCTAGACATACATATTTTTCCTTAAAAAAAAAAAAAAAAAGTTTGATACTCTAACTTTATGTAGAAAAAAAATGAATAAATAGAATTCGTGTAGAAAAAGCATTTGACTCCGAGAAAAGTATAAAATGCATCACAAATGACGACATACAAAATCACATGAGCGGAAAGCAACAGAAGGTTCTCTACATCTTATGCAAGTGTTCTCTTGCTCTGAATTCCATTTTAAATGTGCCTCTACAAATTCTATTTTCGTGCACATGTTTTGTTCACTCTTCTGTATTGAAATGTTAACTCTATTATCTTTCAATCCATTCTCTCTCTCTCTCTCTCTCTCTCCTGTCGCATTCTCTCTCTCTCCCTCTCTCTCTCTCTCTCACACACACACACTGCTTATTAAATTTCGCCAATTCAATGAGCGGATCGAGTGGATATTGAAACATCGAAAAGTACTAAGCCATTGATGATTTAAAGCTGTTTTTCCATTTAAGTAGTCGAAAAATTCAGCACCTCCTGCCGCTAATGTGGTGGATTGTTTACCTCTGTGTGGGTTCATCGTTTTGCCTCCCTTGGCTGACATGAGAGTTCAGTCTCCATGGACAGATCTTCATTTGTATGAGATCAATGAAGACTGCAGAAGTCATTGATCATGTATTTTTCTAATGTGTTAAAAGGAACTAGTCATTAAACATTTTCTCATCTTTCCATTTGTATTCTCAACTTTGATGAAACAATTTCTTGGCAACAAGCGCTCTCGGCATAGTGTATCGAAAATGGTTGTTAATATTCCCAAGAAGCTTGTTATAGAAAAAGCCTTAGATTCTATAGGTAGAAGAATCATGAAACCATAAGAGTAAACGGTTGTTTTGACATGAAACGATCATTGTGATGATATAACACAAGATAAAAAAAAAACTGGATTACTCTGACGGATAGAACATGATTCTAGTATTTCTTTTCAATCCTCCCAAACTCATTTGTATCTGACTTCCATGCCTACGTTTCTCATAAGAAAACTGAAAATGCATAAATATGACTGTCTCATTAATAATATGTACTAATTGAAATAGTTTTTTATATTAAATCATGTCAATCCACCTACATTTAACAACCCAGATGCAAAGAAAAGGTAGAACATATATGTTTATTGAACTCCATCTTTAGACCTTAAAATTGGGGCCCTTAATAAGATCCTTGAAGATTTGGGATGCCATATATAATACGTGAAAAGACACATCACTATGCAACATGCTCAAGGAGGCCGAAGGGAACGTTCATCAATCAATTAGGGTAGAAAACATCAAGTTTGAAGTGAGGATGGCATATTAAGAATTTGAGAATATTGATCTAGGTTTTTGAGCAGAGGTGTCGAACCCTCTCTAAGTGCATTCATGTTTATACTATATGTAATTGTGTCCGTTTATCCTTCGACTAAGACAAGAGCATTTCCTATATTTACCTCCCTCCTTGCGTGAGGATTGCTTTGCACTAAGCTTTGTGCAACAAATGCTCCCACAATGTTGAAACTTTGCAAGCCCTCATGAAGTAGCTTTCCAAGCTCAAGGAGAAAGGAATGGAAAATTGAACAACCATATGTACGTTTGATTAGAGTGTCCAATTCTTGGTTGATCTCTAACCTTTTGTCCAAAGCACATAAATAAAATTATTTCCTCATCAGACAAAAATCTATTGGTGGAAATAATGTGAAGAGCTTTTTCATAATATAGAACAAGATACATAATCAATCGAAATTATTGGTACGTTCTTATTCTATTAGCTTCTTTAGTTGGTATTGTAGGTGGCATTGTAGCTTCTATATAATCCTATAGATATTGAAGTAAGGTTGAAGAATCTAAGTAAAGGATATGCATTAAGTGTGATGGGTGGTGTTGGAAAGTACAGAAGATGAAGAGAAAAGAAGGATTGCACCAATTTTCATATTATAGAATGCATGCCTTGGATAGGGAGCCAAACCATAACACACATCAAAGGAGGGAGTGCAAGGGATTGGAGGCCTCATACATGTCGAATATGCCTATTTTCCGACATGTCTTAGATATGGACCCAAGTACTATAAAAAATCAAAGGAGGAAGTGCAAGGGATCGGGGACCTCATACATGTCAAATATCCTATTTTCGAAGACTTTGCGGACATTATCTAATGTAACGAGCTCAACTTTCCTTAAATCGTTTTTGGAATAGCCTCCTAAATGGTTTTTGGATTTTCGCAAAGCTAAAAGCAGACTTCAAATGAGTTAATGGGAATATCCTTAAAGTTTTTATCGAAATAAGTACGAATATGGTAATCTTTTAAGTATAGAAGATAAAAACCATGTGTTATGTTCATTCTTCGGAGTCATTTTGAATGATAAATTATGCATCTTTCTTCTTCCACACTTTTCTCTCATCTTCTCCTTTATTTGAAGCTCTCATGGTGTCTGTGAGGTGTCACAAGTCCATGTCATCCGAAGGAATATTATTTGCATGATTTGGTGTTGGATGCTTTTTATTTTGCATGTTTTACGGTGCCTCATCATTCCTTGTGCCTCTTTTGGGATTTTAGTCTTAGTGTGGATGTGTAATGGTACTTTTATTGACAACTAAAGTGTGACCCGTATCATTTGAAGTTAATAAAAAATTTATTCACATAATATTTTCACAAATACAACAATTTTGTGGCATTATTGTTGGGGACCTTGCTGGAAAATAAGGTCTCCTAAGGATGATTGAAGCTATAGAGAGGTTGATTAAGTTGCTTTTTACAAAGATTTTCTTGAATTTCTTGACTGTTTTAGATATTTTTTGCATTTAGCTTCATCTCTGAAACTAGCCAGAGAGTAGTAAAGTAGGACAGCACGTCCATTGGTAGATTAAAGGGAGGTTTAGGTCTCTTTTAGTTGTTCTTTAGGTACAAAAGCCACTATAGCATTTTCTTTTAGGCTTTCATCTTCATAGAAACTCCAAAAACAAAAGAAAAAGGGAAATACATAATTACAAACACACTGCATATTCAAATCAAATTCCTTCATTCACGAGAGTAAGAAATTTTAGAGAGAGAGAGAGAGAGACAGAACTTGATCGGTTATTGAAGGTGGGATTCATTGTACCAATCGAGCATGCTGAATGGATATCTCCGATCGTGATTGTTCTGAAGAAAAATAAACAGTTGTGTATCTATGTGGATTACCGAAAATTGAATGCGGCCACGATACCTGATCCATTTCCTCTCCCCTTTCTCGACACAATGCTAGATAGAGTGGCCGGGCATGAGATGTACTCCTTTCTGGACAGCTACAGTGGTTATAACCAGGTGCGAATGGCAGAACAGGACATACCGAAAACAGCTTTAATCACGAATTGGGGTGTTTATGCTTGTACGGTAATGTGGTTTGTGTTAAGGAATGGTCCTAACACGTTTCAACGGTGTATGCAAGAAATCTTTTCACCCTACCTGACTACTTTTATGCAAGTATATCTGGATGACTTTTCCTTATTTGGGAAAATTGCGGCGCACCTGTATCATTTACGGTGCTGCTTTCAAAAATGTCGCAAATACCGGTTATGCTTGAATCCGACAAAATCTGTTTTTGCGGTCTCTTGTGGTAAACTCCTCGGACATATTATATCTGCACAAGGAATCCAAGTTGATCCGGATAAAGTCGCAGCCCTGTTGGAGGCTCCAGTCGCCACAACACCGAAAGAAGTTATGCGCTTCTGGGTCAAATCTGGTGGCATGGCAGACATTTACGGTGGTTAGCTCATTTAGCAACACCACTTAATCGACTAATGACTAGTACTCCACGGCAGTATGATTGGACTCCTGAATGCCAAACTGCATTTGATCGTTTAAAAGGTTTATTAATGCAGGCTCCAATTTTGCAACCCCCAAATTGGGAACGCCCATTCCATGTCTTTGTCGATGCATCAGACATAGCTATTGGAAGCATTTTAATGTAGCAAACTGACAAGTGGTTTCAGCCTGTCTATTATGCAAGTCGCCGTCTAGCTCCTTCTGAAAGAAACTATTCTGTGACTGAAAGAGAATGTCTCGGGTTGGTGTACTCTGTGAAGAAATTCCGGCATTATTTGTTGGGCCGAAAATTCACCTTCCACGTGGATCATGCCGCGCTTGTGTATCTAGTCCGACAGCAACATTTAGGTGGTCGCTTGGCTCGATGGGTTTTATTATTACAGGAGTTCGACTATGAAGTGATCCATCGACCCGACACCACACATGCTTTGGCAGATTTTCTCTCTCGGTTGGATTCCGGTGAAGCTCCGGTGGGATCATTGTCCTCAATGGTCAACCCCTAATCTCCCCTTGAATTGATGTCCTTACCCTTGCACAGTCTCTTGAACCTTCTTTTTGGTAATCTTGGTTTTTGGAAACCTTGCTCTCAACCTTGGTGTCTTGGGTCCTTGTTATCAACCTCAGTATCTTGAACCTAGTTCTTACCCATGCTAGCTATCTTGGACCTTCAATCTAGTGTGTATATTGGATAGTTTGTTTTGAAAACTTTTCCCAACAATACCTTACATGTCTAAATTCGACTTATGGATTGGGAGATACACTCTAATCTTTATTGGGTTAACTTTTCAACGTGACATCCACTACTTTTTGTACCATTTCAGATACAACACCCAAGCACCTTTTTTAGAGTCCATTGAATGCCCTTTCCCAAGCCTACTTCCTAAGCTCTTATATGAATTGTTTGTATCGAGAGTGGAATTGAACTCATGACCTATCGCCTAGGATTATGATGGGCTGACCACTTGTTCTAAAAACCATGGTTGATAATTACTTCCAAATCCTCCCTCTTCAGGTATGGTTCAACCATGTCCTGTCTATCATTTCTTGAATCTAACAAGAACCATCGTAATTCATACAAAATTGTAATTCATGTTTTCTCTTCTCGTGTTTGACATTTGAATTACAATAAAAAATTGACTACGTTCTTACATTTTTGTAAAGTAAATGGTCCGCTTTTGAGTTTCCATTTTCTAAAATAATGACTCGTATCATAATTTATCCGCGTAGTACTCAAGTTTCTTTGGAGTATTGGTCATTTCAAAGTAAAAAATAAGCCCAAGGGTTCATAATTTGATAATGTATGACTAACTCAATGATGTCCAGTTACTTTTTGCATAAGGTATTAATGATGATTCGTGCCAAAATTCCAGTTGAGGCATTTACTCCAACAAGATTTTTTTAATCCGTGCACGTCTCAATAACCTAATTTTATAAATAAAGTCCTCATAACGGAGTGCAATAAATAATAGAGGATAAGGATTTCAATCATTTGACGGTAGGATATCAAAAATCTAGTTAGAAATATCAATAATTTAATGTAGGTTTTATGTTGCACCTTCAATCTGTTATGTTTCTTGTAAATTTGAACAAACCTGCCATGTAAGTTTTATTCATCTATTGCTTATTTGTTCACTGCGGTTAAAGCGCATATTTATTGATGAATGTGAAGCATACTGACACATCATGAGTTTGACTTGATCACACAGGTAAAATAGCATATATGGGACCCTTTAAATCCCCCAAACCTAGAGTCCGATGGGACCTCCCGAATCCTGCAAAGCAAGGGTAGCCAAAAAACCAGAGAACATTACAAAGAAGGTTAATAACCTTTTTATCCTCTCATGGGGGGCCCAATTGAATTTAATCCTATTGCTCTTGGGGAAGAGCACTCGATGTTTTCTAGCTACATGTCAAGGATTTCTTACAATTGGAAATTCTTTTGCCTAAAAGGAATATAGATTTTTTGATTGACCATTCTTTAGGAGGGTTGTGAGAGATTGCCCCACAAATCTCTTTTTGGATCTTCCAAAGCGCCTTTCCTCTTGTAGCATTGCACAATGTTGTAGAACAATTGATTACTTCACCTACAATGCTTGCTTCCAATTGGTTTGTCCATGTGGAGACAAGATTCCTCCAAGGACCCACCAGATCGATATTGACTTGGGGCACAAAAAGAAGAGGTCTCCTAAGTGTCCATCACCATGTAGGCAACATTTACACCAAGGAGGAGAACCACAAATTTTGTTAGCATTTACATTAGTTAAAATACCCTTGTGGAGGATTGGCCACATAAGAACCACTTTTTTCTCTTGATGAGGGGATGCCAAAGAGATTGCAACTTAAAATCCCACATCAAAACCAACCAATCCAAACACCACCTCCTATTGAGTGTGATATTAAAGTCCACATTCTTCTGGAATCTTGGAATAGTTTCAAGATTATTTCCATTGTTACATCTTAGACCCTCAAGTCATGAGGCATTGTTGCCAATAAGGACGCAAGTCTTTGAGCGATCCCAAGCATTGATTCTACTCTACAATGGGCAACAATCTTCATCGTCCACTCTCCTAACTGATTCAATGTGCTCAAATCTAATCCATTGTCTTGTATCTTGATTCCAAAGGTGCTTCCATGAGTGCAACCTTTTCTTCCAAAGCTTTCTAGATTTTTGGAGGTACCATGACTCAACCCTTCTAATGCCTTTGATTGGGAACTAGATCGAATCGTTTTGTATAATACCCGCTGCCCATTTCCAATCTTCTCCATATGATATCTTATTGGAAAGCTTATCTTTCATAATTTCTTTGATATAAAATCTTTGGTAGATAATTCTCCAATAGTTACACATACACATACCCACAATACACATATACATGCAAAGATATACGCATACATATATGTATACATATACAGATATGCATACATATAACATAGACACACATATATATATCCATATATATACGTACCATTAGGGGAAAAAATGAGCCCTGCATGGGCCTTGGAAGGATCCCTAATTTTTAGGGATTAAATCTAAGAATTTGGGATTAAGGGGGTCCTTACAAAACCACTAGTGGTTTTTTCCATTTAAAAATCATTTAAATTGAATATGAAGTGAAGGGTACACGCCAAGATTTTGATGCTGTCAGATGTAGATGATGAATGGATGCAATTTGTTTGAGTGGAGATGCGGATCCGTTTGATATTCCCACGTGGGAGGTTGAGGAGCATAGTAGTGAGAGAGAGTGTGGGAGAGCACAGTAGAGAGAGTGGTGACTGAGATCAATTCGGACCCTTAGATTCATTTTGATCCAAGCATCGGCCGCGAATCCCGCTGATTTGTTCTTGATGAGAATCGAATGCCGTTCGATCTTTGGATGATCCAACGCAAGCCATAGCATGGCAGAGTCCTTTGTTATGCGCTTTATTTATAGCCATTGGATTGTGATGCATCCTAAGGCCCATAGAACATCTACAGTTTGCACATGCGAAATGATTGAGGGTCTCTCTGTCAAAAGAGGTCAAAATAGGAAACATTAAATGAGGTATGGGTTGAGTGGGGACTGGCAGAAAACGACAACGAACTGAGCACGATTCCGTGGCGGGTATGATTCTGCGCCGTTCGATTGATTATAGATCTAACGGTTCAAAAAGGACATGATTTATCAACCATTCGATCAAGTAAGGATCCAAGGGATGGCAATGAAAGCGGACCTAAATTCAAAACAATCAATCTCAACCATTGATTTCTAGCTCTATCCAAGGGGATATATTTGAAGATGCATTTCATCATGACTTTGAATTTAAACCATTAGTTCTTTGTCAAATCCAATGGATCAAATTGTATGTCGAATTGTTTCTGACATGTAATACAAGCCTTTAGATCTTTGAGTTCATCAAGGGCTAAGATTAAAAGTTTTGCACTATCAAACCACTTTTGGAAAAGAAATCGTGGTTTTGAGTCATCCATACCACCTTTGACCACCAGAAAACTAGAGAAGCCTATCCCTAGCCTAGGACTAGACTGTGTCCACTATCCTCCTCTCATTGGTCCATCACTAATCACTCCTTAATCTAAAAGGCCCACGGAGGGTTCATTTTTTTCCCCCAATGCACACACATGCATGCATATACACTCATTCATACAAAATATATGCATTTATCCCACAATAATGTGTAGTTGTGTATATGTGAATATGTGTGTATGTGTAAATGTGTATATGTGAATATGTGCGTATGTGTAAATATCTATATGTGAATTTTTTGTGTATGTAAATAATCAGATTATTAATATCAAATACCATTATTTGTAGATTCTGATCAATCAAATGGAACTCCACCACCGTCTCCTCACCATGCAAGGACTATATACTATAAGTATATCAAGCATTTAATTTAAATATATTTGATGGATACATAACTTATATATTTTTTTTTACTCTTATTATGTGCAGATGTTGATTAATCATAGGGTACTCCACCACCTCCTACCATGCAACGACTTCAGATGTGTCCTCCGATAGGAATTATGATGAATTTTACTATCAAGAGCATATTATATGTTGGTGTAACTCTTGTTATGGCAATTATGGAAGACCACGATTGGAATGTATTGAACATGAGGCAGAGTATGGTATTTTTGAGCATGCACCATCACCTGGTCAATGTGATAATGCTTGGGTATGTACTTTTTATATATATTAATGTCATTACTTTATTTAAAAACCATATACAAAATCAAATTATTGTTGATATACAGGAATACTTGCTGAGTGATGATGATGATGATAATTTTTCTCATAATGATAATATACCTCATACACGTCATGGACTTGTTGTTCATCAATTACAAGCAAAGGGTTCCAAACATTCTCTACCTCCTAGTTTAGAGACAAAAACGGCTCGAGATTATCCATTGCCAGCTCGTGATTGTTCTTTAGTACAAACCTATGATAGAAGAAGATATGGAGGATGAAATAGAGGACCACTTCCTTTAGATGGAGAGGTTTTCAACTTTTGGGGTAATTGCTATATGATTGCTCCATCCACTATTACTAATGCTGGTCATTGTCTCTTTATTGTAGAGGATTTGTATGTGCCTCCGAACTCTGAAGTCACTCTTATGTCATTTTGTGGTCCTATATATGGATGGGGAGATTGGCATCGATTTTCACGTTATCTTCAAAGCATGAGTACTTATGGAATATGCTTGAACGCAGCATCCCTTACTAGTAGAAGGATTTTACATGTAGAAAATGAAAGATTATATATTGATGGAAGACCTTACACACATGGAAATATAATAGGTTTAATAAATATTAGTGGAGGGTTACATAATAGTTCAAGGACTAATTGCACATTTGAGGAGCGTGAAAATAGTCATGAATCACCATACATGACTAGAGATGTATCAAGATACATAGTTGTCAATGCTATTACTACATTACATGTCGGTGATGAACTATTAGTGAATTATGGATGGCGTAGACCTCCAAGAGCACCTTTTAGCTAGAGATTTATGGAATACTAATGAATTTTATTTCTATGTGTAGATTCCAACGTATGATGTTGATGATATTCCTCCACACCATTCACAATTGCCAGTAAGACCTCATTTATCAGAAGCTTCTATGAGGAGGCTATGCAAAAGTAATCCTGTGGAATATGCAAGGTTGAAAGATCTATATTCAAAAGATGATAAAGTACAAGATTTGTGTGACAATGATGAAGATGATGGCATGGCAGATTTTATTGAGGATTGGTATCAAAATGACAGTGAGAGCATTGATATTTCTAAAAATGAGAAATATCTTCGAGAGAAATGTCTAAAGCACGTATATGAAGGAAGTCGCTTGACACGACTAAGTGCGAGCTTACTTATTCTCAATCTTCAAAACCATTTTGGATGGAGTAATGTATCTGTTTCGACACTATTAAGGTATAATTTTCAATTTTCTATCTATTCATATATATATATATATATATATATATATATATATATATATATATATATATATATATATATATATATATATATATATATATATATATATATATATATATATATATATATATATATATACATGCATATATAAACATACACATAATATATATGAATGCATACTCACATATAAACATACACATACATACACATGTTATGAGAGTAAGGTCAAATTATACATACCTGTATCGAATGAAGATTTTTTGTCCAGCTAGCCTTTAGAATTGCCAACCCAACGTTTAGAATCTTCTTGACACATATGTTTCTCCTATTTTAGTCGACCTAATACTTATGATGCTAACTATACAAATATTAAATAGCAGTTATCAATGAGGGTATTAAGCCACATGTAAAATGGGAGGAGAAAATTTATCTTGAAGATTTTGAAGGATGGAGAAATAATTTTAAAGGATGGGCGAACAAAAAGTGTCCATTCAATGTTGGTTTTTATTCTTTCTTTAGATAAGGTAAGAACAAGAACTTAAATTAAATGGACACTTTTTGTCCGCCCATATTTTAAAACTATTAATGCATCTTTCAAAATATTCGCGGAAAATTTTATCCTCCCATTTTACATATGACTAAATACCCTGCTTGGTAACCGCTATTTCATATCTGTAAACAGCTTAGCAAGGCAGGTAATAGATTGACTATAAAATGGGAAACTGCCAAACGACTCAATGGTCTAGATATGAAAATCTATAAACCACAATATACAAACACAATTAAAAACGAAATCAAATATACACAGTTACACATGCATACATACATATACATACATATATACACATTCATACATACACATACATACATACAAACACATGTATACACACAAACATATACATATATGCATACATATACGCATACGTATATATACATACATACACCTATAACACATATATACATACATATATACATATATACATACACATGTATACGCATGCACATGCATATTCACATCCACATACACATAAGCATACACATATATAAAATTATATGGATATATATATATATATATATATATATATATATATATATATATATATATATATATATATATATATATATATATATATATATATATATATATATATATATATATATATATATATATATATATATATAGTTTATTTGTTTATTTAAATTTTTTAATATACCTTTTTTTGATGAACTTAGAGGTTATTATCTGAAAATTTTTTACCAAGTCGGAATATTCTTCCTACCTCACATGATGAAATGAAGAAGATAATCAACAATCTTGGTATAGATTATCAATGTATACATGCATGTCCTAATGATTGTATTTTATATAGAGGTGAATATGCAGACTCTTTGTCATGTCCAAAATGTCAATCTCCTCGATATAAGGGCGAAGAAGGTAAAATACCAAAAAAGTTATTGAGACATTTTCCATTGGCTCCACAGATTAGACATATGTTTCAAAGCCCTAAATTATCAAACATTTTGACTTGGGGACATGATCATAAAAGTACTGATGGAATAATCAGAATTCCTCATGATAGTGTTGCTTTTCAGCATATTGATTCTACATGGCCTGAATTTGCACAAAGTCCACAGAATCTAAAGTTAGGAGTTGCATTAGATGAAATTAATCCATTCTCCATGAAATCCAGTAAATGGTCAACATGGCCACTGGTAGTCATAAACTACAATCTTCCGCCATATCTTAGCATTAAAAAGGAACATTTAATGCTTTCACTTTGAATCCCAAGCAAAAGACAAGTTAAAGATATGAATATATATCTTGCTCCTCTCATTGACAATCTCCAAGAGTAATGGAGAGGTATTAATGTCATTGATGTATCGAAAAGCATCAATGAAAGACATATTACAGTTCGTGGTATTGTTGCTTGGACTATTCACGATTTCTAGGATATGGTGTTTGTTCAGGTATTGATGTAATTTTTTTATTCAATATGCATGTAAATAAATAGGATTTAATCTAATTATATTTTTATCATTTTCATGATGCAAGAATGTCTACTAAGGGTTATAAAGCTTATCCATATTGTGGTGATCAGTTGAGATCAATCTATAGTAAGAATCTCAACAAAAATAATTATTTTCGATATCGACGATTCTTGCTTGATGAGCATCCATTAAGATCTAAAAGCGATGGGATACATTTTGATGGAAAGCTTGAAATAGGTCAGTGTCCAAAACCTATGACGCCTATGGATTGGTATAAAAAATGGATAGATGGACCTATGATAGATCAAGAATCAGAAATCTTCAGTGATGATTCAGATAATGAGTATGTGAAGAGAGGTAAAGGAAAATTGGAACTCGAAGAGAACATATCAATATGGTATTCTTTGGAGTATTGGAAAGAGTTAAAAGTATGTCATCTTCTTGATCCTATGCATATATTCAAAAATATTTGTGATTCACTATGGCAGCATCTTCTTGGACTAAAAGATACCATAGCATCAAAGAATGATTTGAAAGATCAAAAATCCAAACCAAAGTTATGGCCAGTTTTTTATAGACATCGATAAGAAACGACTTGTGCACCTGCTCCTTGGGTACTTACAACAAAAGAGATACAGACTATCAGCAATAGAATTCAATTGATAAAGACTCCTACAGGATATGGAGCATATTTTCAAAACATGTTTACTATGGATGATAAGAGCTTATCTGGGTTAAAGACCCATGACTAGCATAACTTTTTGAAACATATTTTACCTTTGGTTATCGATGGATGTACAACGAAAGGAGTACGAGATGTTATAATGTAATTATGATACTTTTATATTTAATATGTATGAATATTGGATATATTTTATTTTTTAATTAACTTCTTTATAATTCTTTTTATGATATGTATAGGTGGACTTTATCCAAAGAGATTGACAAAAACTCGATCCCACAAAAAAAACGTGAATGCAAAGAGTTACTATGTTTGATGGATAAAGAACTTCCTACTTCATTTCTTTTATGTTCAGGTTCATTTATTAGTCCTTCTTGTAGATGAAATAGATATTGCAGGTGTTGTCAACACTCGATGGATGTTTTGGGTCGAGCGATGTATGGGAATATTAAAAGGTTATGTGCGACAAAGAGTGAAACCAGAAGGATCTATGGCAAAGGGTAGGATGCTTGAAGAGTGCATGTATTACGTTAGTGAGTACCTTGAAAGAGTTCATGAAGAAGCTCCACGTGCATGGACCAACGAGTCTTCTTCAAAAATAAAAGATGAGGTATTATCAGGTGGGAGTTCCATTCTTATTTACATTTCAAGAAAAAAATGATGTTTCTACTTTTGTAGCATATAATGGCGAATGCATGCAAGCATTCCTTAGCGAGTACGAGGAACTTCAAAAGCTCTGAAGTAAAAGGCAAAAAAACAAAAGATAGATGTAATCTCAATAATCATGAGATTATAGATATATCTTCTTTCACCGATTGGCTATATAGTCGCTTGCAACGTGCCAATGCAAATAATGAAGAAATCTCAGATGAGTAGAGAGAGTTAATGATAGGTTGTGAACGAAAGGTAATTTTATTAAAATAATATTTTATTTTTTTCATATATGTATATTAGTTTCTATTTACTAATTAAACTTCTTTTGCAGGCTCGAATGTTCACTAATATGTGGGCTTTTGGACAGCATATTAGAATCAAAGCCATTGATTCTTTACGTAAAATAGAGGATTCTAGTATTGTTGCTTCTTTCAAGCAACTATCACGTGCTAGATCAAAAGACACGAACCTTATAGATGGCGAACTTGGTTACGTAGGAACTATTGTTGGTATCTATGAAAATTTCATTTTGTACATGAGGTAGGTCATTGTTTGAATAGTTTATTGTTAGAGAGATCGAAGAAAGTCCTCTTGATGATTCAGCATCAAATACTGATACATCAACATCTGAAAGAGAAATTAGGATCATTATACGTGATAATGATACTAATCTTTTTTATGAAGAGGATAATTCTCTACATGCTGATTCTACTGATGAGGAAGAGGAATTACCATAAATAGATATTAATCCATCAATAGATGATGTGACTCATGAGAACATAGATTTAACAATATAAGAAATAAATGAAATCAATAAGGATAATGAAGATGAGACTATATTGATGTCTTACCAAAATGATGGCAATAATGAAAACATATGAGCAGATTAGATAGTAAATTCTACTCTAGTTACTGATCAATAACTTGAAGCTTCTGAATGGATATCAGATAATAGATTTTTTATTAACTTGAATAACGATGAATCCTACTAGAGAGATGAAATCATGTTCTTTTAAGTTAGAACATGAAGCTCCGGGGTATGCCTAATTATTTTATATATAGCTTTATCTTCTAGGAGCAAATTTTTATCATGTATGTCTGCATATGTGTGTGTATTCATGTGTATTATATGTATACATATGTTAGTATGCATATATATGTATTTCATGTATATGTATGTGTTTGCATGTGTGTGATATATATATACATGTGTTAGTATGCATATGTGTATATATGCATATGCATTTATGTAAAATATTCATGTATTCATGTAATATATGCACGTGTTTATAATTGTGTACATGTATATATGTATATGTGTCTATGTATAAATATGTACATGTAAATATGTATGCATATATATATATATATATATATATATATATATATATATATATATATATATATATATATATATATATATATATATATATATATATATATATATATATATGTTTATGTGTGCATGTAGGCATGCATATGTGATGTGTACATGTATATATGTATATGTGTCTATGTGTAAATGTGTACATGTAAATATGTATGTATCTATATATATATATATATATATATATATATATATATATATATATATATATATATATATATATATATATATATATATATATATATATATATATATATGTGTGTGTGTGTGTGTGTGTGTGTGTGCATTTAGGCATGTAGGTGTGAGGCATAATATATCTACTCCATTTTATATTTATGTATGTGTATCTACATGATGTGTATATATCTTTATATATATTCTGATCCTTGTTGATTCGAGTAGCTATATATAGAGGCATAAGGTTGGGAGGAGAGACATCTCTCTAGTAGGACATCAGAGGAATAGATGCAATGTGTACATATACTTCAATCATATGGCTAAAAGGTTGAATTAGAGTTTTTAAATTAGGGGTTTTAAAACCCTAATATCGAAATTAGTGTTTTCAAATTAGGATTTTTGAAATAGGATTTATTTATTTATTTATTTATTTCTTTATTTAATTATGTGTATGCATGTGTTGTGTGTGTGTGTGTATATATGCATGTGTATATCTATATATGCATGTATATATGATTATATGAGTCTATGTGTGTGTACATATGATTATGCATGTGTATGTGTATGTGAGTATGTATACGTGTATGTGAGTATGTGTATGTGTCTATGTGTATTCATTACATTTGTGTAACTATATGCATGTGTATGTGTGTGTAAAAATGTGCATGTATGTGTGTGTATGTATAATGTGCATGTATGTGTATATGTGTGTAAATGTGCATGTATGATGTATATGTGTGTCTATGCGTGTATTTGTACCTCTAGTCTCACTCTTTTCTCTCTCTCTCCCATATACATACATACACACATAAATACACATACTCATATCCACATATATATACATAAAAGCAATGCATACCATGCATTATCATGACGATGAGCCATAAGTGTCTGCATCTCTTTTAGACACCACTTATGCAACCATCCTATCCCAAAATCTGTCTCAAGTGAACTAAGTACGTATTTTTTATCCCTCTCATCATGCTCACTACAAAAATAAAAAAATAATGTAAATAAAACATAAGATATTTATTTCAATTTATATGTAGAATTTATACTTACTTCGATGGTAAGTGGACAAGGTGCAGGTAAGAGTCGCATAATGCCCGCATTCTTCTCTTGAACTCCAATCCATTCCCTATGTACACAATGTTCCCCTTTGGCTCTATATGGCACTCTAGTCCTAAGGTGCATATGCATGTCCTCATAGGCAACTCTGCTCTGCTATCATGATCTCGAGGTGGTATAGGTTTCCTGAAAATAGATAGATAAAAAGAAATAAAAATATTTGTTATAATATCATTAAAAAAGTTTATGAATAAAAAACATACCTATGAGCAGATAGCTGTCTTCCTACAAGTGGAGCCGCATAAGAGACCTCCTCTGATCGTTGGGTAATAAGCATCTCGATCATATAGTCCAGCTCATCATCAGACATCTCTGAGTAATCATGCATGATGGCCCATAGAGTATCAGACGGAACTCTTGCTCTCATAAGACTTTTTATGAGAGTGAGTTTCACCTTTCTCTACTAGGATCCATAATACCTAACATATGAAACAAAATGGGTTAGAAATCAATATATATATATATATATATATATATATATATATATATATATATATATATGTGTGTGTGTATGTATGTATGTGTGTATGCATTACATATGTGTATGTATGCATGTGTGTGTGTATGTATGTGCATGTATGTGTGTGCATATGTGTGTGTATGCATGTGTATGTGTGTATGCATCATTATGTGTGTATGTGTGTGTATATGTGTGTGTGTATATGTGTGTGTGTATGTGTGTGTGTCTATCTGTATGTATGTGCATCGATGAGTGTGTATGTGTTTATGCGTGTGTATGTTTCTATGTGTGTGTATGTGTCTATGTCTGTATGTGTAAAGTATGTCTGTATGTGTCTCGTATGTATGTGCGTGTATGTGTGTATGTGTGAGCGTGTATGTGTGTGTCTCCATGTGTATGTGTGTGTATGCATCATTATGAGTGTATGTGTCTATGTGTGTGTGTATATGTGTGTCTCTATGTGTGTGTGTTTATGTGTACGTGTGTGCGTCTATGAGTGTGTATGTGTTTATGTATGTGTATGTGCCTATGAGTGTGTATGTGTCTATGTGTGTATGTGTATGCATGTATGTATGCATATGCATGTGCATTATGTATGCATATGTGTGTGTATATGTGTGTATGCATTATGTATGCATATGTGTGTATGCATAAGTATGTGTATGTATGCATGTGCATCATGTATGCATATGTGTGTGTATGCATGTAAGTATGTATGTATGCATATGCATATGAATTATGTATGTATATGTATGCATGTATGTGTATGTGTGTGTATGTCTCTCTATGTCTGTGTATGCATATATGTGTGTGTATGTGTGTGCGTGTATGTATGTGTGTATCTGTGTATGCATGTGTATGTGTGTGTATGTGTCTATGTGTCTATGTGTGTATGTGTCTATGTATGTATGTGTGTGTGTATGTGTGTGTGTATGTGTGTGTGTATGTGTGTGTGTATGTGTGTGTGTATGTGTGTGTGTAGTGTGTGTGTCTATGTGTATGTGTGTGTGTCTATGAGTGTGTATGTGTTTATATGTGTGTATGTGTCTATGTGTGTGCATGTGTCTATGTGTGTATGTGTATGCATGTATGTATGCATGTATGTATGCATATGTGTGTGTATGCATTATGTATGCATATGTGTGTGTATGCATTATGTATGTGTATGTATGCATGTGCTTTATGTATGCATGTAAGTATGTATGTATGCATATGCATATGCATTATGTATGCATGTATGTGTATGTGTGTGTATGTCTCTCTATGTGTCTGTGTATGCATATATGTGTGTGTATGTGTGTGTGTATATGTGTTTGTATATGTGTATGCATGTGTATGTGTGCGTATGCATCATTATGTGTGTATGTGTCTATGTGTGTATGTGTACATGTATATGTGTGTGTATGTGTGTGTGTGTGTGTCTATGTGTATGTGTGTGTGTCTATGAGTGTGTGTGTGTTTATGTGTGTGTATGTGTCTATGTGTGTATGTGTCTATGTGTGTATGTGTATGCATGTATGTATGCATGTGTGTGTATGCAATTGTATGTGTGTGTATGCATCATTATGTGTGTATGTGTCTATGTGTGCATGTCTGTGTGTATGTATATGTGTGTGTATGTGTGTGTGTGTATGTGTATGTGTGTGCGTCTATGAGTGTGTATGTGTTTATGTGTGTGTATGTGTCTATGTGTGTGTATGTGTCTATGTGTGTATGTGTATGCATGTATGTACGCATATGTGTGTTTGTGTATGCATTATGTATGCATTATGTATGCATTATGTATGAAAATGTGTGTATGCATTATGTATGTGTATGTATGCATGTGCATTATGTATGCATGTAAGTATGTATGTGTGCATTGCATATGTATTATGTATGCATATGTATGCATGTATGTGTATGTGTGTGTATGTATGTCTATGTGTGTGTGTATGCATATATGTGTGTATATGTGTGTATGTGTGTGTATATGTGTGTGTATGTGTGTATGCATGTGTATGTGTGTGTATGCATGTGTATGTGTGTGTATGCATCATTATGTGTGTATGTGTCTATGTTTATATGTGTGTGTGTATATGTGTGTGTATGTGTGTGTGTGTCTATGAGTATGTGTCTGTGTCTGTGTGTGTATGTGTCTATGTGTGTGTATGTGTCTATGTGTCTATGTGTGTGAATGTATCTATGTGTGTATGTGTATGCATGTATGTATGCATATGTGTGTGTATGCATGTGTATGTGTGTGTATGCATCATTATGTGTGTATGCATCATTACGTGTGTATGTTTCTATGTGTGTATGTGTGTATGTGTGTGTATATGTGTGTGTGTATGTGTGTGTGTCTATGTGTATGTGTCGCTACACGTCTATGAGTGTGTATGTGTTTATGTGTGTGTATGTGTCTATGTGTGTGTATGTGTCTATGTGTGTATGCGTATGCATGTATGTATGCATATGTGTGTGTATGTGTGTGTATGCATTATGTATGCATTATGTATGCTTATGTGTGTGTATGCATTATGTATGTGTATGTATGCATGTGCATTATGTATGCATGTAAGTATGTATGTATGCATATGCATATGCATTATGTATGCATATGTATGCATGTATGTGTATGTGTGTGTACATCTCTCTATGTGTGTATATGCATATATGTGTGTGTATGTCTGTATGTGTGTGTGTATATGTGTGTGTATGTGTGTATGCATGTGTATGTGTGTGAATGCATCATTATGTGTGTATGTGTGTATGTGTCTATGTGTCTATGTGTGTATGTGTCTATGTGTGTATGTGTGTGTGTATATGTGTGTCTGTTTGTGTGTGTGCGTCTATGTGTATGTGTGTGTGTCTATGAGTGTGTATATGTTTATGTGTGTGTGTGTGTCTATGTGTGTGTATGTGTCTATGTGTGTATGTGTATGCATGTATGTATGCATATGTGTGTGTATGTGTGTGTATGTGTGTGTATGCATCATGCATGCATTATGTATGCATATGTGTGTGTATGCATTATGTATGTGTATGTATGCATGTGCATTATGTATGCATATGCATTATGTGTATGTATGCATATGCATTATGTATGTGTATGTATGCATGTGCATTATGTATGCATATGTGTGTGTATGCATGTAAGTATGTATGTATGCATATGCATTATGTATGCATATGCATATGCATTATGTATGCATATGCATATGCATTATGTATGCATATGTGTGTGTATGCATGTAAGTATGTATGTATGCATATGCATTATGTATGCATATGCATTATGTATGCATATGCATATGCATTATGTATGCATATGTATGCATGTATGTGTATGTGTGTGCATGTCTCTCTATGTGTGTGTATGCATATAAGTGTGTGTATGTGTGTATGTGTGTGTATGTGTTTGTGTGTGTATGTGTGTGTACGTGTGTGTATGTGTGTATGTGTGTGTATGTGTGTGTATGTGTGTGTGCATGTGTATGCATTATGTATGTGTATGTTTGCATGTGCATTATGTATGCATATGTGTGTGTGTGTATGCATATGTGTGTGTGTGTATGCATATATGTGTGTGTGTATATGCAACATTATGTGTGTATGTGTGTATATGTGTGTGTATATGTATGTATGTGTGTGTCTGTCTATGTGTATGTGTGTCTGTGTGTCTATGTGTGTATATGTGTGTGTGTATGCATATGTATGTGTGTGTAAGTATGTGTGTGTGTGTGCATACCTAGCTTCAACGATGACTCTCTCTCTCTCTCTCTATCTCTCTCTCTCTTGCTCTTGCGTCCAAATCGTGGCACAAATGTGTCGGGAGAAATCAATTTTTTTTTTTAACATTCTAAAGCGTTGCTTATGCGACGCTCTAGAACATTGGACATGGCATATGGGATGCCATCCAGTTTTCCAATGTCGCAAATAATGTCCCTAGTTAGTGATGCTATTTGCGATGCACACATTTAGCGTCGCATAAGCGATGTAGGCATCGCTTATGCGACGAATGCTTGTAAAAAAAAATCCGAAAAGAACACTGTCGCTTATGCAATGCTAGCATCGCATAAGCGACGATTCTCATTTTTTTCAATTCAGGGGCGTCGCTATGCCCCCCTATTTCTTGTAGTGATGACACTCGATACTAATGAAATATCGTGAAACTTCGTCAATGATACTCGACATTGAGTCAGTCAACACTACTCGAAACCTACTAAATATCACGACACCTTGCCAACGACACTCGACACTTGTGATATGTCGCGACATTTGGCCGATGACACTCGATATTCGTCAAATGTCATGATACCTTGGTCTCAACGACACTTGATGCCTCACACTTTTAGATGTCATGACATTCAGGTGACCGACACTCGATACCTACCAAGTATCGTGTTACTAGATGTCGATGATACCTGACACTTGCGATATGTTGCCACACCCAATGAGTGTAAGTATCGTGATAGTCAACCTAGGGAGATCATGATACCTAAATGTTGTGACACTCAACCTTGGAAGATCATGACACTTGAAATTTTTTCAAACATAAGCAAGTAAATTTGATATTCAAGTATGTGCATGTGCATGTATATGTGTATATGTGTGTATGAGTATGTGCATGTGCATATGTATGTGTGTGTATATGTATGTGCTTGTATATGTGTAACTCTATGTGTATATATGTGCATGTGCATGTATATGTGTATATGTAGGTATGTGCATGTGTATATGTGTGTGTACGCATGTGCATACATATGTGTATATATGTGTATAATGTATGTATATGCATGTGTATGTGGATGCATTTCCATTTACATCCATGTGCATGCATGTAAATGTGCATGCATGTGGATGTGCATATACATGTATTTACGTATATGTTAATGTATATATATATATATATATATATATATATATATATATATATATATATATGCAGTAATGCATGCATCTAAGTCCTTTTATATGGTTGTAAAAATGTTTGTGCATATGCATGTGTATATGTGTGAAAGTGCATCTTCATCATGTATAAGTGTGTAAGTGCATATCAATAAGTGTCAGTATGCTATCTAATGAAAATAACACAATTCAAATGATATTCAAAGAATAGAACTTTTACTTACAATAGTTAGCCATACTTTTTGCTTGGTTAGCTTCTTGATAAACCTGCAATAAAGAGAGTAAGAAGAGAGAGAGAGAGAGAGAGAGAATTCAAAGAGAGAAAGATGTAGAAAGAGAGAAACAGAGACTGAGGGAGACAATAAGAGAGAGCTTAGGCAAAACAACAATTCTGCATATACTTGTTTCAGCTCGTAAGCGCAGCGCAATTGCGAATGTTGGAGAGCTCTTTGATGAGATGCGTGAAAATGCCGATCGAAGAGCCTCCAACGCTTTATTTTCTTTCTGTCAATAGTTTGTCATGTAAACGATGCTAACACGTCGAAAAAACCAATGGAGTTGGTGTTGCATAAGCGACATTTTTTAGCGTCGCTTATGAAACGCAAAAAGCATGCTTATGCGACACAAAAATCATCGCTTATGTGATGCTATTTAAAACTGTCATGTTAGCGACGCTCTATGCGAGCGTCACACACCCCATCGTGCCACACGTAAAAGAAAACGTCGTTTGGTTCGTCGTTTAATAGACGGTGCACGATCGACACTCATTGCAACGCATTTTGCAATTTTATAGTGACAAAATTGTGTCGCCTTAACCGTCGCTATGCGCCCGTATTCTTTGTAGTGCATGGATTCAGTAATTGTCGCAATACTTGATGAGTGTCGGATGTCATGACTAAGCAAGTGTTACTTATCGAATGTTGTGGACTCCAAATGTCGTGACATTGAGGAAGTTTTGTATATCGTGATTGGTCGAGTCTCGAGTGTCGTGACTTCTCGTGTCGCAATACCTGCGAGGTGTCGGGTGTTGAGTGTCCATGGCATCAAGTGTCGTGACATTTGGGGAGTACCGAGTATCATTTTGTAGGTTGAGTGTCGCGATATTAATGAAGTACCGAGTGTCATGTCAGAAGACTTAATTGATACTTTAGCCAGGAGATTGCAAATTAAGAAAAAATCCATAGAAAGCACTAGGAACTAAGGGCTATTCAAACTAGATTAGATCCCTTAAGTGAATGAACTTAAGATCGAGAAGAATCCTAGGAAGCTGAAGAAGTGTAATCTCATCTATGGGAAGTGTAGTTGAACCAAGTATTCATTTCATTAGTCCGAAACCTCGAGTGACTCTAAAGAGGAAATCCTTATGGCCTCAGAAGACATGTAGAGTCTTGTACCAATAGTTGGCATAATTTCAATCATTGAGGGAGAGTATCAAACGTCTTTAGAATATATGAGCACCAATGAACATGACTTACCCATCTGCCTAAATGGACTAAACAGATTATTGGCTAGGCTGAAGAAATCAAGAGATGCTCAGATAGTACCTAGGCCAGACGTTAAGTATGTGGGAGAATTCTATATGGATAAAAGAGGGATTCTATATGCAGTCACGGAGAATCCTGAAAACATCAATGAACAAAGGGAAGAAGTTAATGCCCACAACCTTAATGAAGAAGGACATGAAGAAGAGGTGTCTACCCCTAGAGGGAAGTCCAATGTAATTAGGGTTTGGAGAGGGCATCTAATTCGCCAAAATGATTCCCTGATGGATGTCTATTATTTCAACGGAATGGAGTATCTACTTAGAACCAACTCTTCATTCTGGGAAGAAGCTACAAATCAAGCCACCATTTATGAGTTACAAGATCCTGAAAATCCCACTCGTATTACATACTTGGACAAGAATCAGAGAAGATATTGGCCCTTAACAGAATTAGAAAGAGCGGCGCTGAAATATCAGAACATTTCAGTATTCCCACCTATGGATCAAGCCACAACTTAGCAAAATACCCAAGGAACTTATCAGGATACCTCTTATCAGCATTTAGGACAGACACAATAACCGAACATTCCAGTTAGACCCCACTTGCAGTTTGCTACACCTGGTAATAATCCTAACTATTGACCTCCTACAAATGTAGAACCAAGTAATGAAACTGTTTCAAGTTTCCAAATGCATGAGAAGTCACTATGATGGCTCTAATGAGCCATACAATCATATAGCAGAATTCAAGCAAGTGATAAAAGTTGCAGAAGTGGAAGAGTTCTTGATCCAATATGAATCATTCGGCCTAACCCTTATAGACACAACCTTAGCTTGGTTCCAACCCTTAGATCCTAATAATTTCCAAAACATGGAACAAGTCTATCAGGAATGGATTGAAGAATTCACTAAGACTAGAATAGAAAACAACTCGTTATCATTAATCCATAGTTTTAAACAAGATCCTACGGAATCAGTAAGATTAGCAGCAAGATGATTCAAGCAATATGTACTTCAAAGAAAACACCTTCGATTACGCACAAGAAGAATGTGAAGAAGCACAACCTTTGTGGAGAAGAATTTTTTTGAAGAAGAATCCTACTTTATGGGTACACTGGCAAGCAGCACCATATTTATTATAGGTAAATCCTTCTTTTTGCCGAACACCTCGTCGCTGTGAAGCATGAAAATTTTTGGACCTACAAAAGAATCGTGCATGGTGAAATCCATTGAATTTTGGCTACATCGATATGCAACAGTACCCGACCTCACTATAAAGATGACTAATAAAATCCTCAGTATGATACTTACAGTACTAAAAGTTCTTAAACATGTAGAATATACATTTTTGAATTTCATTGGCATTAACCAAGGCACATATATCCTTATTTTTTATTTATAAGTTATGTCTAGTCATCCTACGATTATGGCATATTATTCTAATCTGATGTTTTTGTCGAGTCAATACATGCAAACTTTGAGGAAGCCTTTTTTATCGGATTTTTTGAGATTGACTCTGAAATTTTCTTGAAGATGTCAACGAATCTGAATGTCAGACTTGTGCAATATGAATTGAGTTTCTTTGTAGACCATAGACAACCACCACATGATGGTGTAAAAGCCGAACAATGGAAGCAACTGATGATACGTGAAGTCAATCTGCTTAATGAAACATAGCAAAAGGTCTATAAGACGTACTCGCACTGCATTCCAAAGCCTGTTGGGGATGATTGAGTTCAAAAGGGGGTTAGTTTTGAAGGAGAGTCTAGCAAAAAGAAAAGAAAAAGTAAACCAAGAAAGAAGCTTCACTAAAGATAATATATCTCAAGACATATCTCTGCAAGAAGCCCCACAAGGGCATGCAATACCCATCTCTGCACTGAGCCCCATAGGGGCATACAATAGGGGGAGGTACACAAGAGGCAAGGACAGATCAAGGCCAACGAGTATCCATGAAGAAGTGCAAGAAGATATCTGACAGATCCAAAGCCCTAGGAAGATGCTTCAACCTCTTGATCTTCGGGAGGTCCAGATCGAAGGCTAAAGATCCACACCTTCATACCATCCATTGGTTGTGTGCATTGGAAAGAAAAAAAGAGGCTAAAACCAATGCAATAGGTCCCGAGTTATGATCAATTCCTTGATCACTAGTAAAACTATATCATTACGACTTCCACAGGAGCTGGCAATGGTCAACTATAAAAGATCTATTAGTTAATAAGGAACTAGAGCAACTAGAGGCACATAACTAGAAACAAAGCAAAGCATGTCAAGGGACGATAAGACAAAAGGGGGGAGGGGGAGAGTGTTGTACAGCAAAGAAGAGCAAAGATGCAGAGAAGAAGAAGGGCCCAAAAATTTTCGGATTTGGACACTTTATTTTTGTATTGTAGTCATTTTGTAATATATTTTCTAATTTGAATGCACTAGAGGAGTCCTCTAGATGCATACCCATAAAGATTTGTATCTTTACCTTTGTAAATTAGCACGAAATTAGTCTTTTAGTCAATAAAGTGCCTGTCTGTTGTGTGAAAGGACCATTTTTAGGGCACATGTATATAAGTCATTTTGTGACTCTTTGTAAAGACTTTTTCCCATTTTGAGAATCAAGAGCACATAATTTCGAATTTGTGTCTTCTCCTCTCTGTATCTTCTTCCTTGTGAGCTTGCATGCATGTGTGATGCTTGAAAAGAGTTCTTAGAAGTGTTCTCTATCCATGAAAGTGCTTGTTTGTTGTTGGTAAGGAGTGAGATAAGTATAGGAAGTGTTGAAAGTGTAGGAAGATCATTCCCTTCGCTGAATATTTTGCTCATAACTTGAAGTAGGGGTGTTATTGAATTGAAAGAAAAGACTAGCATTGGATGCGTTGTGGGCATGAAAGTGATGGCTAGTGGATCAAGCCAACCGTTGGAATTATGGCGCACGCTGGGTGCTTGGAGCAATCTCAGGTAATAGCAAAGAACTCAAAGAGCAAATATTAGCAGCATATATATACAAATTGATTCATCATATGTGTTTTCAATATCATGTATCGATGAGTTTCAAAACATTCATAAGTTCTTGTGAAGTCAAGGATTTGATGTTTGTTAACAAAATTTATATGTTCTAGTGATCTGATAAAAAACTTCAACGACTATTTGTAGAATTCGTCAGATTACACTTCGGTCATGTGAACCATAAGGCATCTAAGAAGAATCCAGCAAATCAAAATCAATGGAAAGACCTTCTCTAATTGTTCTATTGATAGAAGTGAAGTTTAATCATTCTTTCATTCGTTATAAGAATGCATAAACCCGTTCCAAATAGTGAACCTTAATGAGAGTTTAGTAATTAATTCTTGCTTAATTATTTTTTTCTTTTTTCATTGCAAGAGTAAGCACATAAAAATACAAGCATAATCGAATACTACAATCCTTTGATTCCACTACTTTGATGACGTCCAATTCTCCATGATATGATCCCAAGCTTATTAATCAATCATTCAATTCAAACGTTGCATCGTATGCATCAAAAATGTTTATGTAAAAAGAGCACAAAAATTCTTTCATAGTTAGCGCCTAAGTATAAATGTTCTCTACCACTTCAAGTCAATATGGAGGACATGTATGCCAAAACCATTACTATCTTAATGCAATTATAAGAACACGAATTCATAACATGACTTACGTTTGTTTGTACAACAATTTAAACTAAAAATATATCTCTGAAGGAGTAAGCGCAATGAATATAAACTAAAACATATCTCTGAAGTTTATTGAAATCAAATGATCCAAAAGACATCAATTTGTGCACTATTAGAATAACGCAATAAGCTTGAAGAGAGAAATTGCTAGGATGAAACGACATGCTTACAATTTCAAAAGTTAAATAAATAAGATCTGAGTGCATTCAAAAGTCATATCAAATCAGATTTTTGGTAATCGTTTCTGTGTTTTTATCTTTAAAAATCAAAGAGCAAATTAACCGCAAGAGAATGAATTAGTAGCTCAATCATATATCATATGACAAGCATACATCATATTTCCACTTACTTTGTAGATCATTACGTCACATATCTTCAAATTCGTCACGTTTCTAGTTACTTGATTTGCCTTTCCTTGAGCTTACAAAGTTAAGTTTTCTCTAATCTAGTATGTTCATTGTTTTCTTTATTATTCTATGTTGATTTTACTAGTCCAAAGTCATCTCTAATCTTGTATCGAATATTTTAGACTTGATACAACACTTTTATTAAACTCATTTATTGTTTTGAGCATCTTCAACAGCTTTTAATTATTGATCCTTACTTTAAATATTCAAATTCTTTAGAATTAAAAACACAAGTCCTAAAACGCAAGTCCTACCCAATATTAACCGCGACTCAATCAAACAGATATATAAAGGTATGAAATAAAAATTCTTCAAAACGTTACATGCAAGTGCGAAGACAACATATATTGTTTTTCTTATGTTATTACGGTGACATCCGTACATAATTAATTCTGATAGAACCTGATGAAAACACATGAATATCACAGGTAATTAAATCAAAACCACATTGTAAGAGCTCAAGGTTCATGGCTACAGTAGTTTGATCTGTAAAAAAGTCAGTTGGCGGTCCATTATCGATTATTGTGCTGAACGTAAAAAAACATCAAACTTATAGTAATCGAAATCTGTAGTAATTGAAATACAGAAATAAACTTGTTCATAATTTTAAATGAATGGCGCTGATGGAAAATAATTTTTCCAATTCATAACGATGGAAATCATGTTTATGAACACATCTTCATGTCATCTTTTTGTTTCGTCTTCAATAATCTTGATTACGCTTGATTGGCGTAGCAGCTCAGAAGAAATAAGAGAAGTTTCATCGCCACAACATATACGAATAGTTAACAGAGCATATGTTGTCTCCCAAACAATCGTGCGAGAGGTTCTCTTCCTAAATTGAAGCTTCTTTCGTCAGAAGATTAGCAAAAGTTTGCCTTCGAACATCTTTGTGGGTTCCCTTCCCTCCGTAAATTGCTAGAAGAATCTTCCTTGCATTGGCCGCCTCTGATCAGCGTACCTCCATCTGCCAGATAACGAACAATGAATTGGCATCCTCTTTTCGTGAGATCTCCCTCTCTTTTATGCTTTCTCCTCCTGAATCCATATCAGCCATGCAGAACTCCCGATTATCCCTCTCTTTTCTTATTGTCCTCTGCATGCGCCACTTTCTTTGTCCAAAAGCTACCCGTTACCTCGTTTTTGACTGTTCTGCCAAATCAAAAGGTGTAAAGCCCTTGCATTGCTCACTTCAATGTTAGCACCATGATTTAAAAGAACATTGCAAGTTCCAGATTGCCTACTCAAAGTAGAGATCAAAATTCTCTATGACATTCACCCCCACCAAACCTGTGCTTCCTCCGGATGCACCATCCAAGACCTCTTTTCTGCTTCCAAAATAAATGATCAGCTTCATAACATAGGGCATGTGCATGGGTTTAAGAAACATAAGTGCCTATGCAAGGCCATGCAATTAGCCCTATAAAATGCATACTTTAATATGGATGTATAGAAGATATGGTGCAAACAAGAATGAAATGACATCTGATGTTGAGGCTCGTTCACTCTCTTTCATACATTCAATGTTAGCATACATTAATCCTTTCAAAATCTCTCATAGTGCATGGAAAAATAAACGTGGTGCCTTGATGCAAGGTCATGAAGTGCGACCCTACCATGCATACTCTTCATGCATTAGGAAAACAAATGGTGCATAGATAGGGTAATTGGCTTTTGATGTAGAGGCTTTTCACTCACCATATAAACTTATTTGATTTGGATCATGCAATTACAATTCTGTTGATTGTGCAAGTGGATGTGCACCTATGGGTATGAATATGTGCACATACATTTTGAAGAATGCGTACTATAGATGCAATTATAAAATCATGGTGCAAATAAGAAAACGGTTCGCATGATTTCTAATCAAAGCAATATACTCTCAACGCTTTCTAAAACATGTTTTGACTTCTTGTACTTTTCTTCATCTAGTGCATCATCGTCTCGCAATTACTTCCTGAACTTTATTAAACATACTAAAAGATGAAAAGTATCATTTCTCAAAAAAGATAATAATACAATCCATAAACAAACTTTTGTTTAAAAAAACCATTTTCCATAGAACGTAAATATGCAACACAAAGTAGTTGTCTTCCATACAAACCATTTAAAATCAAGATCTTGAACTGGCTCTTGATTAATACCTATTATCAAAAACTCATAAAGATGGTTAGTGTAATAGAATCATCAAATTAATCGTATCTATTTCAATCGAGTATTTTAATTACTTCATAACTTATTTTTCTGATGAGGGAGAAAATATAAACTCTCGTTCATACCTTTTATTTGATGAGGGATAAAAATAAATAAAAATTCTAGTTCATAATTTATTTTTTTGATGAGGGAGAAAATTAAAAAACTCCCATTCATAATTTACTTTTTTTTAATAAGGGAGAAAGAAAAAAAAACTCTCGTTCATACTTTTTTTTTATGAGGGAGAAAAATAAAAAACTCCCATTCATACCTTATTTTTTTTTATGAGGGAGAAAAATAAAAATCTCCCGTGATCATTCAAAGAACATGCTCATTCATAAACCAAACTTCAAACATAAATCACTTAAGATTGCTGGGATGTGGTGTTTCACGTCGGGCTCAAAATGTGGGAGTGATTCGTGATGGCTGGTGGATCAAGTCAGCTGTCGTGCTAACGGTGCACACTAGGTGTCTATGGCAAGCTCAGGTATAATGAAGTGATCATTTTCAATATGGTGTATAAAAAGTATTGCAGATAGAGTCAGGTATACAACAGACTAAAGATGAGAGCAAAAAACGATCAACTATAAATTAGAAATCATCAAGTACTATCTTTATAGGTTGAAAGTAAGATCAAGAGTTTAGGTATGATGAAGATTCCAAGAGTTTATTTAAACATGTATCCTACACTTTACGTTTTTATTAGTAATTCAAACAAAGATTGAAACATATTCGTGATTTATGTTAACTGGATTAAATCATTAATTAATTTCTCGTAGTAGCTTCAAGGATTCAAAAGATTCCACTTTATCGATTCGATTAGCTCAAATAGTTAACTATAAACAAAATTGTTAACAATGAAAGTTAGGTTCATATGAAAAGCGATAAAGTGGTTTAATTCACACAGCGATGAAATATCAAAGTGAACTTCAATAGAAAGTAATCTAATCGAAATAGAAAGTTAGTCAGAAAAATAATTGTTTGAAACATTCGTTTCTTAGACCATATGATGTGCATATTTTGAGTGGTAGACTCTTCTGTTTCATCGCGGCATTCCGTAATCTCTAGATGAAATCATAAAAGCTTAAATTCTTAAGGATAATTCTTAATGCATTTGTTTTGAAAACATTTATCATGAAATTTTCATGTAATTTTAATTCAGATAGAATCTAATGGAAGTATGCATACACAGAATAGTGGCCAAACCCTCATTTGAGCAGTTCAGAGTTCATTAAGTCATCAGATGATTAATATAAGCAACACTACACAAAAAACAGTTCAGAGTTGCTCCGATGAATCCGTGATGCCATGAATAGCACAGTTATATAAAAAAATATATATATCATATTTGAAAAGGCTGTGAAGATTCATATATCGAATGAAATCCCGCACAGAGTTTAGAATGAATCACCATTTTTCATGTGTGTTCAACCTGCTGTCTGTCATCAAGAAACAAATCATCAATCAAATGCTTTAGCTTTTGCAATTCTCTAAGATCATTCAAAATTCATGGAGTATTCGTTTTCTTGATTCCCTTAAAAGGAATACATTTTTGTGTAGGATGATTTCAGGTGAAACATCCGTTATGGGCATACAATTTTCTTAAAGAATATTGGTAATATCGCTGAATGAAGTCAATCACATTATAGAAAACCTATAACTAGATGTCAATGCATCAATCATTCAAAGTCTGCGAAGAGATCGTCTAATATATACATGAATTATCTAACAAAACATCAAAGCAAGTACAATCTCAATAAATCCGCATGTTACAGGTTTTGATGTACAACATCACTCGTGTATTCAGCGTTTTATGCCAAGCGCAGAGATTGCAAATGTCTTTGTCATTATCAATGACTTTAAATACAAACACACAAGCAGAGATCTTAACTATTTTGGGTTTGATCTTTCAGCTTTTTGTAGCCATGTATACATAACAATGATGCGAGCCGATAGTATTTGCGCTCGAAGGAAACACATCATCACTAAACAGCAAGACGTTTGAAACAATAAATTCTATGGCATAATTAACTTCTAGTCTATTGATATGCAAATCGATACGTTATGAATATATGCAATTCGAATAACCAAGCAATCATAGATAAATATATAGAAATCATTGACTTGCCTCACACGCAGGGCATGGCACAATAAATGCGAAACTTTTGTTCACAATCCATACAATTTTTCAGTACTTTATGTAAATATATAGGTGAAGAATGCAACTCAAATTTTTTTTCACGGACTTATACATATCATCGATTTTAAAGTATCACAAGAACAGAAACTAGCTTGGTGAAGGAATTCGAAAAGCTAAGAAAAATGAAGTTTATAAAAACTAATCAGATCGTATAGGAATAAGAAATAAATCTTGGTAATTGCGCACATCAATGGATTTTTACATCACCTTAGATGTTATGTCCTCTTCTGGAACAATCTCTGATATAAATTCTCTATAGACCCGCATTGCCTTGTAGGAGATGGCTGAGCGCAGTCGGACGAATCACAGAGAATCTTCTTGAGGCATTCATCAATTCCGCCTATCCTTCCTTCTTTAATGATTCTTTCCACAAACTGTGAATTCCCTATTAATCTGCCCCTTGCGCGTCTCCTTCTAGATGCCCTCTTTAAAGACTTCCTCGAATCAGTTATGCTATCCACAACAACATATACTAGAGGCGCCCTTCACAGAGCGTCCTTATTCCTTTCAGAGAAGACAGAAAAGAGAAATTTACTGCAGGCGGATCAATAATCTTTTGATCTAATTTTCCAAATGAAGAATGTAATGTGGCCTCCCCCAATGCGTGAGATCCCCTTCTCCGATATACAGAAAATGTCCTAATATTTGGAGGAGAGCTGCTTAATAGAAAATAGTACACGTGTTTATAAAACTTAAAATCTTGGATGATATTATTTAAATAGAAATGCATTTCCTAAATATACAACCTTTCCTAAATATAAATTTGATCACAAATGAGAGAAGACTAGAATTTTTTTTCTGGTTAGCGAACATTGTACTGTGTGTTATTTTGTATGTTTTGCTCTCCCATTAAGTGTTTCCAATCTAAACTTCATATGCAGAAAAAAACCAAACTTTGTTTGACGTGCTTCTATAATGCCTATAAAAGAGTATTTGCACATTCTAAGCGTCTTTCATCACTTGATAAATGTACGCATATATTTAAAAAGGATTATAAAAGAGTATTTCCACATTTTAAAAGTCTGATTTCATCATTTGTAAAAGTATGCATAAATACAGCAGAAGCAGTGAAAGATCCTGTGTGATGAGCTCCTGTATTGTTCTTCTACCTATATAGTTTTTATGCTAAGGCATAGAAAAAACACTGTGGTTCTTTTAGCCTTGAATTTTCGACCTTTTTGGTCTCTATTGAAACGTGATCTAAGCTTTACTACTTTTTCTCAATCAAACTCAAAGTTAAAGGGCTTCATACGATGCCTTAGTTTCCTGAACCCAAACTTCCAAGGCATGTCAATGACGTCAAATTCAATTCCTGACGGGCTTTCTTGGACGAGAAGGATAAAGCCCACGTCTATGATGTGAATCTAGCTCTTCTATGTTGGAGATGACGTCTGCCGAACGTCAGAATAAAGGGATTGCGCAGCCTCTGAAGAAAATCATTTTTTGCTCAATGCGGGAGCACTGAGGTCATAAGGTTCATTGAGCGCCCACAAGCACAATTGCAAGGTTCAACAAGCACACCCTCACTTGTAAATGCATGTGCACAATAAACTCAAGAGTACTCTCCACGCTTCTTTTCTGCTCCAAATGGCACGTATCGAAGACCACAATTGGAATGTATTGAATATGAGGCAGAGTCTGGTGCTTTTGAGCGTGCACCATCACCTAGTCAACGTGATAATGCGTGGGTATGTATTTTTCTATATATGTTAATGGCATTACTTTATTTAAGAACCATATATAAAATCAAATTATTGTTGATATACATGAATACTTGCTTGATGATGATGATGATGATGATTTTTCTCATAATGTTAATATACCTCGTACACGTCATGGACTTGTTGTTCATCAATTACAAGCAGAGGTTTCTAGAAATCCTCTACCTCCTGGTTTAGATAATGAAACGGGTGGAGATTATCCATTGCCAGCTCGTGATCGTTCTTTAGTACAAACATATGATAGAAGAAGATATGGAGGATGGAATAGAGGACCACTTCCTTTAGATGGAGAGGTTTTCAACTTTTGGGGTAATCGCTATATGATTGCTCCATCCACTATTACTAATGCTGGTCGTGGTCTCTTTATTGTAGAGGATTTGTAGGTGCCTCTGAACTTTGAAGTCACTCTTATGTCATTTTGTGGTTCTATATATGGATGGGGAGATTGGCATCGACTTTCACGTTATGTTCAAAGTATGAGTACTTATGGAATTGGCTTGAACGCAGCATCCCTTACTAGTAGAAGGATTTTACATGCAAAAAATGAAAGATTATATATTGATGGAAGACCTTACACACATGGAAATATAGCAGGTTTAATAAATAGTAGTCGAGGGTTACATAATAGTTCAAGGACTGATTGCACATTTGAGGAGCGTGAAAATAGTCATGAATCACCATACATGAGTAGAGATGTATCAAGATACATAGTTGTCAATGCTATTACTACATTACATGCTGGTGATGAACTATTAGTGAATTATGGATGGCGTAGACCTCCAAGAGCATCTTTTAGCTAGAGAGAATAAAAATTTTCTATCCATATTTAATACATTATATACTTAATTTTATATTTGAAGTTTACTTTTTATTCATTTATGGAATACTAATGAGTTTTATTTATATGTGTAGATTCGAACGTATGATGTTGATGATATTCGTCCACAGCATTCACAATTATCAGTAAGACCTCATTTATCAGAAGCTTCCATGAGGAGGCTACGCAAAACTAATCCTGTGCAATATGCAAAGTTGAAAGATCTATATTCAAAAGATGATAAAGTACAAGATTTGTGTGACAATGATGAAGATGATGGCATGGCAGATTTTATTGAGGATTGGTATAAAAATGACAGTGATAGCATTGATATTTCTAAAAATGAGAAATATCTTCGAGAGGAATGTCTAAAGCATGTATATGAAGGAAGTCGTTTGACACGACTAAGTGCGAGCTTACTTATTCTCAACCTTCAAAATCGTTTTGGATGGAGTAATGTATTTGTTTCGACACTATTACGGTATAATTTTTAATTTTCTATTTATATATATATATATATATATATATATATATATATATATATATGCATAGATATATATATATATATATATATATATATATATATATATATATATATATATATATATATATATATATATATATATATATATATATATATATATATATATATATATATATATATATATATATAAATACATGCAGGTTTTTATTCTTACTTTAGATAAGGTAAGAACAAGAACTTGAATTGAATGCACACTTTTTGTCCGCGCATCTTTTAAAACTATTAATGCATCTTTCAAAATATTCGCAAAAAAATTGATTGTTTGGATGGCAGGATACGATTGTTTGTTTTGGAGGAAATGAAGTATGTACCTTCATTGAATGATTTGGCGATTCACACACATGTTCAGTTTGAAAGTGTGAGACGCGAATTTATAATTGTTATTCAAAGAATTTGGCACTGTTTATAGGCCATACAATGGTGACCTCAATGAATCGCCTGCACAGAGGTTACTCAAGATAGAGCAATCTGATTGTAATGGACTAGTGTCAGCAGGATTCCGAGGGTATGCAGTAAACCTCTTGCATGTCATAAACCTGAAGTTCTTTGAATAAGCTCTATAAAAGTGATCCTCTCAAGTCACCATGATTTCCACTTTGTATCCTAAAATTTAGATGCTCATCATTGACATGAAAGAGGTTTACTGCATACCCCAGAAATCTTGCTCTATCTTGAGTAACCTCTGTGCATGCAATTCATCCAGGTCACCATTGTATGGCCTATAAACAGTGCCAAATTCTTTGAATAACAATTATAAATCCGCTTCTCACACTTTCAAACTGAACATATGTGTGAATCGACAAATCACAAATGAAGGTACATACTTTTTAAACAAACAATCATATCCTGCCATCCAAAATAATCAAATTTTGCGCGAATATTTTGAAAGATGCATTAATAGTTTTAAAAGATGCACGGACAAAAAGTGTTCGTTCAATTCAAGTTCTTGTTCTTACCTTATCTAAAGTAAGAATAAAACCTACATGTATATATGTATATTTATTTAGTTACCTTTTTCAATATATCTTTTTTTGATAAACTTACAGGTTAGTATATGAAAAGTATTTACCAAGTCAGAATATTCTTCCTACCTCACATGATGGAATGAAGAAGATAATCAACAATCTTGGTATAGATTATCAATGTATACATGCATGTCCTAATGATTGTATTTTATATAGAGGTGAATATGCACTCTTTTACATGTTCCAAATGTCAATCTCCTCGATATAAGGGTGAAGAAGGTAAAATCCCAAAAAAGGTATTGAGACATTTTCCATTGGCTCCACGGATTAGATATATGTTTCAAAGCCCCGAGTTATCAAAGCTTTTGACTTGGGGACATGATCACAAAAGTACTGATGGAATAATCTGAATTCCTCATGATAGTGTTGCTTTTCAGCATATTGATTCTACATGGCCTGAATTTGCACAAAGTCCACAGAATCTAAAGTTAGGAGTTGCATTAGATGGGGTTAATCAATTCTCCATGAAATCCAGTAAATGGTCAACATGGCCAGTGGTAGTCATAAACTATAATCTTCCGCCATATCTTAGCATTAAAAGGGAACATTTAATGCTTTCACTTTTAATCCCAGGGAAAAGACAAGTTAAAGATATGAACGTATATCTTGCTCCTCTCAATGACGATCATCAAGAGTTATGGAGAGGTATTAATATTATTGATGTATCGAAAAGCATCAATGAAAGACATATTACGGTTCGTGGTATTGTGGCTTGGACTATTCACGATTTTCCTGGATATGGTGTTTGTTCAAGTATTGATGTAATTTTTTAATTCAATATGCATGTAAATAAATATGATTTAATCTAATTATATTTTTATCATTTTCCATGATGCAGGAATATCTACTAAGGGTTATAAAGCATGTCCATATTTTGGTGATTGGTTGAGATCAATCTATAGTAAGAATCTCAACAAAAATATTTATCTTCGACATCGACGATTCTTGCGTGATGATCATCCATTAAGATCTGAAAGAGAAGCGATACATTTTAATGGAAAGCTTGAAACAGGTCACTATCCAAAACCTATGACGCCTATGGGTTGGTATAAAAAAGGGACAGATGGACCTCTGATAGATCCAGAAGCAAAAATCTTCAGTGATGATTTAGATAATGAGTATGTGAATAGAGGTAAAGGAAAATTGGCACAGAACATATCAATATGATATTCTTTAGAGTATTGGAAAGAGTTAAAAGTATGTCATCTTCTTGATCCTATGCATATATTCAAAAATATTGGTTATTCACTATGGCAGCATCTTCTTGGACTAAAACATACCACAACATCAAGGAATGATTTGAAAGATCAAAAATCCAAACCAAAGTTATGGCCAGTTTTTGATAGACATTGACAAGAAACGACTTATGCATCTGCTCCTTGGGTACTTACAACAAAAGAGATAGAGACTATCAACAATAGAATTCAATTGGTTAAGACTCCTACAGGATATGGAGCATCGTTTCAAAACATGTTTACTATGGATGATAAGAGCTTATCTGGGTTAAAGACCCATGACTGGCATAACTTTTTGAAACATATTTTACCTTTGGTTATTGATGGATGTACAAGGAAAGGAGTACGAGATGTGATCTATCGTCTTGGATCACTTATAAGGTAATTATGATACTTTTATATTTCATATGCATGAATATTGGATATCTTTTATTTTTTAATTAACTTCTTTATAATTGTTTTTATGATATGTATAGGTGGATTACATCCAAAGAGACTGATCAAAACTCGATCCCACAAAAAAAACGTGAATGCAAAGAGCTACTATGTTTGATGGAAAAAGAACTTCCTACTTCATTTTTTGATATTTAGGTTCATTTATTAGTCCATCTTGTAGATGAGATAGAGATTGTAGGTGTTGTCAACACTCCATAGATGTTTTGGGTCGAGCTATTTATGGGAATACTAAAAGGTTATGTACGACAAAGAGCAAAACCAGAAGGATCCATGGAAAAGGGTTGGATGTTTGAAGAGTGCATGTATTACGTTAGTGAGTACCTTGAAAGAGTTCATGAAGAAGCTCCACGTGCATGGACCAACGAGTCTTCCTCAAAAATAACAGATGAGTTATTATCAGGTAAGGGGGTTCCATTCTTATTTACATGTCAAGAGAAAATTGATGTTTCTACTTTTGTAGAATATAATAGCGAATGCATGCAAGCATTCCTTAGCAAGTACGAAGAACTTCAAAATCTCCGAAGTAAAAGGCGAAAAACAAAAGATCTAGATGTAATCTCGATAATAATGAGATTACAGATATACCTTCTTTCACGGATTGGCTATATAGTCGTTTGCAATGCGCCAACGCAAATAATGAAGAAATCTCAAATGAGCAAAGAGAGTTAATGATAGGTTGTGAACGAAAGGTAATTTTATTAAAATAATATTTTATTTTTTTCATATATGTATGTTAGTTTCTATTTACTAATTGAATTTATTTTGCAAGCTCGAATGTTCACTAATATGTGGGCTTTTGGACAGCATATTAGAATCAAAGCCATTGATTCTTTACGTAAAATAGAGGATTCTAGTATTGTTGCTTCTTTCAAGCAACTATCACGTGCTAGTTCAAAAGACACGAACCTTATAGATAGCGAACTTGATTACGTAGGAACTATTGTTGGTATCTACGAAATTTCATTTCGTACATTCAAACAGGTAGAAAAAATTATATATATTTTTTTTAGAGTTAGTTTTTTTTTTAAGCACCTAATAATGGGTTTTTCTTGTTATATATTTTGATAGGTCATTTTAAAGGTTGACTGGTTTCGAGCGGAGTATAAAAGTAGTAATTCCACATTAAGAAAGGAATTATTTGGGTTTTGGGCAATTGATTCTTCCAAGGTAATGCGATCTACTAAAGAACCATATATTCTTCCTAGGCATATTGAACAAGCATTTTTTATAAAAACCCAGATGCTTATCCTTGGTGGCAAGTCATTGATGTGCAACCTAGAGGTAGGTCATTGTTTGAATAGTTTATTGTTAGAGAGATCGAAGAAAGTCCTCTTGATGATTCAGCATCAGATACTGATACATCATCTGAAATAGAAATTAGAATCATTATACGTGATAATGATACTAATCTTTTTGATGAAGAGGATAATTCTCTACATGCTGATTCTACTGATGAGGAAGAGAAATTACCAGAAATAGATATTAATCCATCAATAGATGATGTGATTCATGAGAACATAGATTTAACAATAGAAGAAATAAATGAAATGAATAAGGATAATGAAGATGAGACTATATTGATGTCTTACCAAAATGATGGCAATAATGAAAACATATGAGCAGATTAGATAGTAAATTCTACTCTAGTTATCGATTAATAACTTGAAGCTTCTGAATGGATATCAAATAATAGATTTTTTCATTAACTTGAATAACGATGAATCCTACTAGAGAGATGAAATCATGTTCTTCTAAGTTAGAACATGAAGCTCGGGGGTATGCCTAATTATTTTATATATAGCTTTATCTTCGAGGAGCAAATTTTTATCATGTATGTATGCATATGTGTGTATATTCATGTGTATTATATGTATAAATATGTTAGTATGCATATATATGTGTATATGTATGTGTTTGCATGTGTGTGATATATGTATACATGTGTTAAATATGCATTTATGTAAAATATTCATGTATTCATGTAATATATGCAAGTGTTTATAATTGTGTACATGTATATATGTATATGTGTCTATGTGTAAATATGTATATGTAAATATGTATGCATGTATATATATGTTTATGTGTGCATGTAGGCATGTATATGTGATGTGTACATGTATATATGTCTATGTGTAAATGTGTACATGTAAATATGTTAGTATGTATATATATATATATTTATGTGTGCATTTAGGCATGTATGTGTGATGCATAATATATCTACTCCATTTTATATTTATGTATACTATCTACATGATGTGTATATATCTTTACATATATTATGATCCTCGTTGATTCGAGTAGCTATATATAGAGGCATAAGGTTGGGAGGAGAGACATCTCTCTAGTAGGACGTCGGAGGTGTACATATACTTCAAACATATGGATTTAAATTAGAGTTTTTAAATTAGGGATTTTAAAACCCTAATATCAAAATTAGTGTTTTCAATTTAGGATTTTTGAAATAGGATTTATTTATTTATTTATTTATGCGTATGCATGTTATGTGTATGTATGTGTATCTATATGTGCATATGCATGTGTTGTGTGTGTATATGTATATATGCATGTAAATATGATTATATGAGTCTATGTGTGTGTACATATGATTATGCATGTGTACGTGTATGTGAGTATGTGTACGTGTATGTGAGTATGTGCATGTGTCTACGTGTATTCATTATATGTGTGTAACATTGCATGTGTGTGTGTGTAAAAATGTGCATGTATGTGTGTGTATGTATAAATGTGCATGTATATGTATATGTGTGTAAATGTGCATGTATGATGTATATGTGTGTGTATGTGTGTATTTATACCTCTAGTCTCACTCTTTTCTCTCTCTCTCTCATATACATACATACATGCACAAACACACATACTCATATCCACATATATATACATAAAAGCAGTGCATACCGTGCATTATCGCGACGATGAGCCATAAGTGCCTGCATCTCTTTTAGACACCACTTAAGCGACCATCCTGTCCCAAACTCTATCTCAAGTGAACTAAGTACGTATTTTTTATCCCTCTCATCATGCTCACTACAAAAACAAGACATAATGTAAATAAAACATAAGATATTTATTTCAATTTATATGTAAAACTTCTACTTACTTCCACGGTAGGTGGACAAAGTGCAGGTAAGAGTCGCATAGTGCCCGCATTCTTCTCTTGAACTCCAATCCATTCCCTATGTACACAATGTTCCCCTCTGGCTCTATGTTGTACTCTAGTCCTAAGGTGCCTATGCATGTCCTCATAGGCAACTCTGCTCTGCTGTCACGATTTGGAGGTGGTATAGGTGTCCTGAAAATAGATAGATAGAAATAATTAAAAATGTGTGTTATAATATCATTAAAAAAGTTTATGAAAAAAAAACATACCTATGAGCAGATAGCTCTCTTCCTGAATGTGGAGCCGCAGAAGAGCCCTCGTCTGACCACTAGGTAAGCATTTGGATCGTATAATCCAGCTCCTCATCAGACATCTCCCAGTAATCACGCATTATGGCCCCTAGAGTATCAAATGGAACTCTTGCTCTCATAAGACTTTTTATGAGAGTGAGTTTCTCCTTTCTCTCTCTACTAGGATCCATAATACCTAACATATAAAACAAAATGGTTAGAAATCAATATTATATACGTGTACATATGTAAGTGTGTATGCATTAAGTATCTGTATATATGCATGTGTGTGTGTATGTATGTGCGTGTATGTGTGTGTATGTGTATGCATGTGTGTATGCATGTGTGTATGCATGTGTGTATGCATCATTATGTGTATATGTGTCTATGTGTGTATGTGTGTGTATATGTGTGTGTGTATGTATGTGTATATGTGAGTGTGTATGTATGCATGCATGTATGTATCTATGTATGTATGCATATGCATTATGTATGTTTATATATGCATGTATGTGTATGTGTGTGTATGTCTCTCTATGTGTGAGTATGCATATATGTGTGTGTATGCATGTGTATGTGTGTGTATGCATCATTATGTGTGTAAGTGTCTATGTGTGTTTGTGTGTGTGTATATGTGTGTGTGTGTGTATGTGTGTGTGTCTGTGTATGTGTGTTTATGTATTTATGTGTATGTATGTATCTATGTCTGTGTATGTGTCTATGTGCGTATGTGTATGCATGTATGTATGCATATGTGTGTGTATGCATGTGTATGTGTGTGTATGCATCATTATGTGTGTATGTGCCTATGTGTGTATGTCTATGTATATGTGTGTGTTGTCTATGTGTATGTGTGTGTGTCTATGAGTGTGTATGTGTTTATGTATATGTATGTATCTATGTGTGTGTATGTGTATGTGTATGCATGTATGTATGCATGTGTGTGTATGCATATGTATGTGTGTGTATGCATATGTATGTATGCATGTGTGTGTATGCATATGTATGTGAGTGTATGCATCATTATGTGTGTATGTTTCTATGTCTATATGTTTGTGTGTGTGTGTGTATATGTATGTGTATGTGTCTACGTGTATGTGTCGCTATGCATCTATGAGTGTGTATGTGTCTGTGTGTGTATGTGTATATGTGTGTGTATGTGTCTATGTGTGTAGGTGTATGCATGTATGTATGCATATGTGTGTATGTGTGTGTATGCATTATGTATGCATATGTGTGTGTATGCATTATGTTTGCATATGTGTGTGTATGCATTATGTATGTGTATGTATGCATGTATGTATGTATGCATATGCATATGCATTATGTATGTATATATATGCATGTATGTGTATGTGTGAGTATGTCTCTCTATGTGTGTGTATGCATATATGTGTGTAGGTATGCATATATGTGTGTATGTGTGTGTATATGTGTTTGTATGTGTGTATGCATGTGTATGTGTGTGTATGCATTCTTATGTATGTATGTGTCTATGTGTGTTTGTGTGTGTGTATATATGTGTGTGTGTGTCTATGTGTATGTGTGTGTGTCTATGAGTGTGTGTGTGTTTATGTGTATGTATGTATCTATGTGTGTGTATGTGTTTGTGTGTGTATGTGTATGCATGTGTGTATGCATGTGTATGTGTGTATGCATCATTATGTGTGTATGTGTCTATGTGTGTATGTGTGTGTGTATATGTGTGTGTGTGTGTCTATGTGTATGTGTGTGTGTCTATGAGTGTGTATGTATTTATGTGTATGTATGTATCTATGTGTGTGTATGTGTGTGTGTGTATGTGTATGCATGTATGTATGCATATGTGTGTGTATGCATATGTATGTGTGTGTATGCATCATTATGTGTGTATGTGTCTATGTGTGTATGTTTGTGTGTGTGTGTGTATATGTGTGTGTATGTGTATGTGTCTATGTGTATGTGTCGCTATGCGTCTATTAGTGTGTATGTGTTTATATGTGTGTATGTGTCTATGTGTGTGTATGTGTCTATGTGTGTATGTGTGTTCATGTATGTATGCATATGTGTGTATGTATGTGTATGCATTATGTATGCATATGTGTGTGTATGCATTATGTATGTGTATGTAAGCATGTGCATTATGTATGCATGTAAAAATGTATGTATGCATATGCATATGCATTATGTATGCATATGCATATGCATTATGTATGCATATGTGTGTATGTGTGTGTATGCATTATGTATGCATATGTGTGTGTATGCAATATGTATGTGTATGTAAGCATGTGCATTATGTATGCATGTAAGTATGTATGTATGCATATGCATATGCAATATGTATGCATGTATGTGTATGTGTGTGTATGTCTCTCTATGTGTGTGTATGCATATATGTGTGTGAATGTGTGTACACATGGGTCTGTATGTGTGTATGCATGTGTATGTGTGTGTATGCATCATTATGTGTGTATGTGTGTGTATATGTGTGTGTATGTGTGTGTCTGTGTATGTAAGTGTATCTATGAGTATGTATGTGTTTATTTGTGTATATGTGTCTATGTGTGTATGTGTCTGTGTGTGTGTATGTATCTATGCATGTGCATTATGTATGCATGTAAGTATGTATGTACATTGTCTGCATATGCATATGCATTATGTATGCATATGTATGCATGTATGTGTTTATGTGTGTATGTCTCACTATGTGTGTGTATGCATATATGTGTGTGTATGTGTGTATGCATGTGTATGTGTGTGTATGCATGTGTATGTGTGTATGCATGTGTATGTGTGCATGTGTGTGTGTATATGTGTGTGTATGTGTGTGTGTCTATGTGTATGTGTGTGTATCTATGAGTGTGTATGTGTTTATGTGTGTATGTTTCTATGTGTGTGTATGTGTCTATGTGTGTATGTGTGTGCATGTATGTATGCATATGTATGTGTATGGATGTGTATGTGTGTGTATGCATCATTATGTGTGTATGTGTCTATGTGTGTATGTGTTTGTGTATATGTGTGTGTATGTTTGTGTGTCTATGTGTATGTGTCACTATGCGTCTATGAGTGTGTATGTGTCTATGTGTGTGTATGTGTCAATGTGTGTGTATGTGTCAATGTGTGTGTATGTGTCTATGTGTGTGTATGTGTCTATGTGTGTATGTGTATGCATGTATGTATGCATAGGTTTGTGTATGTGTGTGTATGCATTATGTATGCATATGTGTGTGTATGCATTATGTATGTGTATGTATGCATATGCATTATGTATGCATATGTATGCATGTATATGTATGTGTGTGTATATCTCGCTATGTGTGTGTGTGTATGCATATATGTGTGTGTATGTGTGTATGTATATGTGTGTCTATGTGTGTATGCATGTGTATGTGTCTGAATGCATCATTGTGTGTGTATGTGTCTATATGTGTGTGTGTGTATATGTGTGTATGTGTGTGCGCATCTATGTGTATGTGTGTGTGTCTTTGAGTGTGTATGTTTGGATGTGTGTGTATGAGTGTGTTTCTATGAGTGTGTATGTTTGGATGTGTGTGTATGTGTGTGTATGCATGTGTATGTGTGTGAATGCATCATTATGTGTGTCTATGAGTGTGTATGTTTGGATGTGTGTGTATGTGTGTCTATGTGTGTATGCATGTGTATGTGTGTGAATGCATCATTATGTGTGTATGTGTCTATGTGTGTATGTGTCTGTGTATATGTGTGTATTTGTGTGCGTGTCTATGTGTATGTGTGTGTGTGTCTATGAGTGTGTATGTGTTTATGTGTGTGTATGTGTCTATGTGTGTGTATGTTTCTATGTGTGTATGTGTATGCATGTATAAATGCATGTGTGTGTGTATATGTGTGTATGCATTATGTATGCATATGTGTGTGTATGCATTATGTATGTGTATGTATGCATGTGCATTATGTATGCATATGCATTATGTATGTGTATGTATGCATGTGAATTATGCATGCATATGTGTGTGTATGCATGTAAGTGTGTATGTATGTACGCATATGCATATGCATTATGTATGCATATGTGTGTGTATGCATGTAAGTATGTATGGATGTACGCATATGCATATGCATTATGTATGCATGTATGTGTATGTGTGTGCATGTCTCTCTATGTGTGTGTATGCATCTATGTGTGTATGCATGTAAGCGTGTATGTATGTACGCATATGCATATGCATTATGTATGCATATGTGTGTGTATGCATGTAAGTATGTATGGATGTACGCATATGCATATGCATTATGTATGCATGTATGTGTATGTGTGTGCATGTATCTCTATGTGTGTGTATGTGTGTGTGTATGTGTGTGTGTGTATGTGTGTGTGTGTATGTGTGTGTGTGTGTGTATGCATGTGTATGCATTATGTGTGCATGTGTGGATGCAACATTATTTGTGTGTGTGTATATGTGTGTGTATTTGTGTGTATGTGTGTGTGTGTGTATGTGTGTGTGTGTCTATGTGTGTATATGTGTGTGTATGCATCTATGTGTGTGCATGCATGTAAGTGTGTATGTATGTACGCATATGCATATGCATTATGTATGCATATGTGTGTGTATGCATGTAAGTATGTATGGATGTACGCATATGCATATGCATTATGTATGCATGTATGTGTATGTGTGGGCATGTCTCTCTATGTGTGTGTATGTGTGTGTGTATGTGTGTGTGTATGTGTGTGTGTGTGTGTATGCATGTGTATGCATTATGTGTGCATGTGTGGATGCAACATTATTTGTGTGTGTGTATATGTGTGTGTATTTGTGTGTATGTGTGTGTGTGTCTGTGTATGTGTGTGTGTGTCTATGTGTGTATATGTGTGTGTATGCATATGTGTGTGTGTGTAAGTGTGTGTGTGTATGCATACCTCACTGTTGGTAGATGCGGCTCTCCCTCCCTCTCTCTCTCTCTCTCTCTCTCGGTCGCATGTGCTCTCTCTCTCTCTCTCTCTCTCTCTCTCTCTCTCTCTCTCTCTCTCTCTCTCTCTCTCTCTCTCTCGGTCGCGTGCGCTCTCTCTCTCTCTCTCTCGGTCTCTTCTTGCTCGCGTCCAAGTCCCGTCACAAATGTGCTGAGAGAAATCAAATTTTTTTTTTTACATTCTAGAGCGTCCCATATGCGATGCTTTGCAGTTTGCCAACGTCGCTAATCCCGTCGCTAGCTAGCGACAAAATTTGCGAGGCTCTGAATTTAGCATCGCATAAGCGACACTAGCATTGCTTATGCGACGAAGGTCAGGGAAAAAAAAATCGAAAATTGTACCATCACTTATGCGACAGTAGCGTCACATAAGCGACGGTACCCGTTTTCTCTCCAATTCGGAGGTGTCCCTACGCCCTCCTTTTTCTTGTAGTGATTCTTGAAAGAATTACCTTCACATTTACCTCCTTGCAAGAACATTGAGCATAGAATCAAATTGGTACTAGCAGCGAGTCCAATCGCTCGACCACCATTTCGAATGAGTTTGCAAGAGGAGAATGAAGTCCACAAGGTCATGGACGAGTATCTAAAAAAAGAGCTTAATAGACGCAACTATTTGCCCTTTGCGGCATCAGTTCTTCTTGTGAAGAAGAAAGATGAATCTTATAGGATGTGTGTTGACTATCGAGCACTAAATAAGATTACCATCAAGCACATATATCCCATGCCCAGGATGGATGATCTTTTAGATGCTCTAGGTGGAGACGTATATAGCAAAGTAGGTTTAAAGAGTGGATACCATCATATTAGGGTAAAATATCATGATGTATATAAAATAGCTTTTAGGACTAGTTTTAGGCATTATGAGTACTTAGTCATGCCATTTGGTTTGACTCATGCACCTACTACTTTTATGATGTTAATGAATGATATTTTGCGACCATTCAATGGAAAGTTTATTATGGAATTTTTTGATGATTTGCTTGTGTATAATGGGTCTCTTCTTGATCATGGAAGTCACTTAAGATTATTATTAAATAAGTTGTATGTTAATCTAAAAAAGATTGAGTTATTTCTTCTTGAGATAGAGTATTTACAGCATGTGGTAACGACCGATTGGATTCAAATGGATCCTAAGAAGGTCTTTGTTATTTTACCTTGGCCTACTCCTCAGGATGAGGGGTAGTTACGATCATTTCTAGGACTTTTTGATTTCTATCAGAAATTCATCTCTTCTTAAAAGCTATTTTAGTGGAACCTATACTCAAAGTGGTGGATCCATAGAAACCATTTGAGTTCGGGAGAGATGCTAGTGGCATAGCCATAGGGGCAGATTTGAGCCTGGATGGAAAACTAGTAGCTTTTGAAAGCAAGAAGTTAGATAGTGCACAACGCAATTGGCCGGTGCATGAAGAGGAGTTGTATGTAGTGGTGCATGCTCTAAAAGTCTAGAGACACTATCTCTACCCATGTTCCAAATGAGTATTCACTATAGCTAAAACATAGAACCGAAGAACAAGAGAACACTAACCATAGTAGGAACAAAAACATGGAGGCTATAAATTGGCAACTCCAACGCCAGAGGATGTAAAACTGCCTTGAAAATTTTATTGCCCTAGGATAGTTTTAGAACCATCAATTGAAAATCATGGCATCCTATCAAAGAACGTACTTACCACGACAACATCTAGACATGTATAGAAGCATGATTGCAGTGGCTCAACACTTGTTGGAGAAGGTAGACAAGCCTTTTTCAAACACTAGAATGATTGAGCATCTTTTCCATCAATTGATATACACCATGAGTTCTCCTCAAATCCTCTACAACAATCTAAACACAATTGAATTGACACCTGAACAACAATTACTACGTCAAGAAACACAAGTCAATGAGATCTTGAGTGATCCTTTATGATGCAAGTGGATACTGTAGGAACTATTATAGGCAAGCCCTTTGTAGAGAACTTGGAACATATTAGATCAAGTGCTCATCGCAATGTTGTGAGTAAAAGAAGTAAGCCAAAATAGATAACTGTGCTAAAAAAATGGACTTGATTGTGAATTTAGCATGCGAGAATTTTATGGATAGTGAGAAGACCATTTATGGCACGAAAATTAGGATAAAAAATGGAAAAACTGTCGAGTTTCCAAATCTCCCTTGAAAAACATAGAAGCCAAGATAGAATAGATCTTGAACAATATGCGCATCTAAAGCATTAGATTGATTATCGATGAAGTTTTTAAGTATGATGATGTTAGTATCTATACTTGACCAAGGTACATGGGACCTCCTTAGGATAATTTGGAATACAAAAATTATGTCTCATCAAAGTAAATACCTTTCCATTGAGCATAACCTTTGGAAAAATACTTATAACTATCCACCATTCCATCATGCTTAAGATTTTCAACATGCATATCCATTAAGCGCCAATGGCCTTTCTATGTGGAGGAAAATCACATAAAGATCAAGTAGCATTCTTCAAATTAAATTCATATTGTGATTGCATATACAAGTCATCAAATTTTCTGTATTTTTTGCTTCATCCAAAGAAACAAACAAAATCTCTTCACATGACTAAAGATAGTCATTGCAGAATAATTTCATGCATAGAAAATAATTATGAGATCCTCAACGGGTATGATATGAAAAACGTGCATCTAACTTGCTATCTCTCAAAGTGTACACCAACAATTTAGGCATAGATTTCGCCGCCTCTATGTCAACCCTCTTATTAATAAGTGGATGATGAAAATCTGCATAAAAAATGGATATAGTTTACATCATCATTTGGAACATGTAAAGGCTTCAAAATTAACCTCACTAGGATGCACACTTCACTATCCACCTATAGAAGGAGACTACATAACCTTCCCATCTTGTGATTAGTTAGAAATATAGTAGATGTTATTCGACATAAACACATTGGTTTCATTAGTGAAGAGTCTTTGAACCATAGGATCCTCATTATAGGGGATATAAAGAGCCTGATTATTCCACAACTGAAGTTTATTTCTAATTAGATTGTTGAGCCCATCAAGGCTATGCCGAACAACGATGGGGCAAGAAAGCAAACTCGTCTAAATGAGCATTGAGAGTAGAGAGCCAAGGATAGATTGTCATTAATGTTCATCTTAGAAGAAGCATTCTACATAAGTGTGGATACAATTTTGATGGACTTAAGGCTACATCTGAGGTTCATGAGGGATTAGAGGATAATATCCCACTCCTTATCACACACTTTGTCAAAGAGTATCTTGAGAAACATAATTAATTGTGGAATCCTTTGTAAAATGAATTAAAAAATCAATGATCCTTTCAAGAATGGATTTGCCTTTGATAAAGGCGTCTGGATGTTCCTCGATCTACAATCACTCATTAACCATAATGGGATTGGAAAGCACTTTGGAAAATAGTTTGTAGTTAGTCTCATGTATGTAATAGGCCACACGTTTTCATGTTTGTTTTTCCTTTCTTTCTTGTGGATGATCTTCATAACATCTTCATCCAAAAAAATTGGTATCACAACAAAACGCATCGCTTTGCACAAGATTGTACACAAGGGGCAAACCATAAGTTCCTTAAAAGTGTTGAAGAATTCTTTAATGAGGCCATGAAGTTTCAAGCTTTGAACTTTAGGGAAGGACTCAATCAATTCATGAATCTCTTTAGAAATGGGAGAATGGAAGAAACTTACAACTTTTGCAACATTCTCTCAGATCTCTCTCCAATTGAGGCATGCACTTCTACCTTATACGAGACATCCTAGAAGAAACCCAAGTAGTTAATTGACGTGATCCATGATACATTTGTAGATTTCATCCTCAAAAAGTGCATTCTGCACCATTGTCATCAATCATATGGGGGAGAGCGCTGTAGGTGCGAAAGCGATGGTCGGTGGATCAAGCCAACCGCTGGAATTATGACGCACGTCGGGTGCTTTTAGCAAACTCAGGTAGGTTTCAATCAGATTCAAGAAATATATTAAATCATGTATCATATGCTTTAAGACTTTATCAGGACACGGGGGGTGTCTATGGCAAGCTCAGGTATAATGAAGTGATCATTTTCAATATGGTATACAAAAAGAAACTCAGGTAGAGTGGAGATTCAAAGATCTCAAAAGTTTAGTAACCGATCGCAATTCAATATATGTATTCCAAGCTCGTTCATAAATGATTCGTAAGTATTGATAAGATATCAAAAATATAACGAAATTTCAATCATAACATTTCGTAAAAACATAACATTGCAGAAGTTTGTAAGTAGTTATCTTTTTCAAAACAATCTCAGCTTTCTTTCTAAATGCATAATAAATCGATGACCTGTACATATTAGAGAACTCTGTCTCGAACTACTAAGCTCATAAATCGATGACCTGTACATATTAGAGAAACCATCTTTTCCAAAGACTATCTATATTTTCTGTTAGAATATGTGAACAAAATCAATATAGTACCTCAAATCAAAAGAATATGTAGCATAGTAGATCTTACGAAACTCAATTGTTTATTTCAGTCTTAGAGAAAAGTGCGCCCTTACCCGAAGATCTTCTTTGTGAATTGCCGCGCTAGAAAGCATGAATTGGCCTTCTTGCACGTACGTCCTTCAAATCTCTTTCTTTTCCTTCTGTCCATTTATCTTCTCTGAAGTTTTTCCCAATCTTACAATCTACGTCCTTTGATTTTGACTGTTGCAAATACTACCTGCGAATGGTCTTAAGAAACATGTGAACTTCAACTATACGAGAACTGAAACAAAACTTTATAGCATAGTATATATGCATCTTTAATCGACTTTGTCTTCACGAATTCCTGTAAGATTTCAAAAGCGTCAAAGTACCATTAGCTCTTCGTTTTCAACATAATAGATGAAATACTGACATTAGGATAAAAAATATAACAAATTCATGACTATGGGATCCATTCATAAACTAAAATAGCACATAACAATTGCGTTTTTCACTAGTTCCGTGTAATTTATAAAAGAAGTATGTTATCATATGACGTGAAAGGCAAAAGCAGTTGCACAAAAGCTCTGATAGCGGTGATCATGTCGAGTTCTATTTTTCAGAGAGACCATAATTATCAAGAGCAAAACTAATCTGAACATTAATCATGTATTCTATTCAGCTAATGTCTTCATCAAAATGTTTATAAAAAATACCAGCTCCATCATCAAGGTCAGCATTATTGTCAGCCGGAGGATTGCGTTGAGATTGATAAAGTCAGCAGTCAGAAGTCTTTATGTCATATACATCTCGTTCATCAATCTCCCTTCAGATCTGCACAATCTTCAAGAATCACCCTTCAACAATTTGCTCGATTGATGTCACAGTATCGTGAAAGACGTCAAATCATGTTGGAATCAGAGAGCAATAGATCTTCAGCACTTCAATAATTATCAGAGCAGTAATAATAAGTATATTGGCCTTTTTCTCCTCATCTGCACTTTTGGTTTAAGCAAGATCCCCTTCTGACAAGCGCAGACCTCTTTCTTCTGTTTTATGCAACGGATGGCCTCCTCTCCTCTGTTGAATCCTTTCCGATCGCTCTCAGAGATTTTGAGCACCAAAAAAAATGTTGAGTTGGCCTCCCTCTCTTCACGCATGCGCTCTGCCAGAAATACCCTTCCATTGGTCTACTCCCGTCTCTCCCCATGAGAGTAGAGAGAGAGCCCTCCTTTTTTTTGTGCATGTCTGCCACACGGTTGCATGCTCCACTTTTCCCTATACGACCTTATTTTTTCAGTTAACTTCCTCCTTTGCATGCGCAACTCCACATCGTTGTATGATTGTAAATGATTTACTCTATTTATTAAAAAACTGGTTACATACTAATAAACATTACATGGATTACACATCACATTGTCCATGAATGCTAAAAACCTGATCACTATCATCAACTAGGCTGATATCATTTCCATTTCGACAAGGGAAGATCTTTATTTTTAGCACTTTGTCCATAATGTCTTAAGAAGATATTGCAATAAATTCTAGATGCAAAAGGTGTTTTCCCTTTTTTTCTCAACCAATTACTTGGAAAACATCATAAGGGTATTTTCATAATCTTGGACGATAATCGTGAAGAAAAAATCTTCACGACAGCGCCTTTACTTTCCTTTTCCTTAAGGAGTCTACACATTTATTAAGTGGGTCAATTAGGTTGCCTACCCACCCATATTTAAAGTAGATCTTGAATTTCTTTTTGTTGATTTCCTCTTTGTATCCAAACATCGTTATGATCTCAAGTAGTCCTTTTCGTAGGTGTCATTTATCTTTGTTATCTTCATACTCTAGTAGACCGAGTCTTTTGTAGAGATTCTCCCCTCAACCTATGATGGTTTTGAACCTCATTCTAAGGTTTGTGGAAGATGAAGTGTATGTGATAGAAATATTTAATCAAGCTTCTTGAATGAGAAAATTGTTTAGTGAAGAATTTTCTCTAGGAAAGAGAGTTATCTTGATGAGTCAAAGGTAGGGAGAAGACAATGGGATGAACATGGAACCAAGGAGCCTTCCTTATATTAGTAAATGGTTTAAATGTTAGCACTACAAGGGTAGTAATATAACACAACAATGTCCATGTTCTAGGAGAGGGAGGGAAGCTGAAAGTTTTGAATGATGCTTAGACAAATATAAACTTTCTCAAGTCTAACTTTGTGCGAATGACAAATAAATTGGTTTTTTTACCAAGAAAACCTTTGCAATCATAAACCTCAACCAAGGCATGATGAAGCTTCAATAGAAATCAACAAGCTTCTTTGGATGCATGGCCTATCCCCTCTATGCCCATGTAAACAACAGACCTTCCACCATGTTAAATTCACCATATATAATGATATCCAAGGCAAGGAATATAGAGACTATCAAGTATCTATTCTTTCATGGTCATGATTCGGACCTAAACCAAATTGATGAAGAAAGATCAGAACTACCGAAAGAGGCCACACACCATCTAAGTTGGGGTCTAGCATGAACCCCACTAGAAATGTGACACACACACTTTTACAGCCAATGTGAGTGCCACCACTACCATGAGGGTGGTTGGTGGAGAACTAAGTATAAAGATTAGAAGTACTATGTAACCTTTTTAGAAGATCATCATAGTTAGTTTTGAACTCTTGAAGAAAGATAAATTCTAGGTTAACATTAATTTTTTGAATCAATTGCCAATACTAGAGCTATTGATATATTTAGGTAGTGATGTGTGAAAACACACTAGAGCCTACGGGGAACTTTATCCCTCTTTAAAAGGTCCTTTTCCCACGGCTTGTATATACACCTATAACCCTCTTTTATTTGTAAATTCTCTTGGTAATACATTCAGTACTCTGTATTGCACTCCAAGTTTCTTCTTCTTCCTTGTGTTATTTACGTGATTCTACAGACCTCAAACTTCAACAATTGGTATCAGAGAAGGTCACCACTTCATCTAGGGCCTTGTGAACACACCTCTGGTCATAGTCTGAGATTTGGACAAAAATTGGTGAGCTCATTTCAGTCTCGAAATGCACTATCATAGTGCATGTGTAGGGAAATTTCATGTTTCTATGGCAAAGATATATATAGGTTTTGGTTTGCCAGTATAAGAATCTCAAAGTCTGCTCTAGGTTTAGCAAAACTCGATAGGGTAGTTTTGTTCGAATTTTTCTATACAATCATTCTTCCACATCACATTATTTTAGTAAGTGGCTATGGCTGAAAGTCGTGATCTAATTTGTATGTTGCCTATTGAGGATAGGTTGGGTGCCATTATGGGTGTATATGATACTTCATGTATTGGTTGCAAAAGGACTGTGGAATATTGCATAGGGTGTTGAAAAACATCCTATTACACTTGCAAGTATAGTTACTGAAAGTGATGTAGATGGAGTTGAAGATGGTGATATTCTTTAGGTTCTTGTTCTCGCTATGGTTCTTAGTGCACTTAGTATAGAGGAACTTCATTGGGATGGCAGAGATGCTCGGACACATGCACTGATAGCCTTCTCTATCAAACCAACCATTATTCCTCGTATTCGCTCCTAAAGAACACCAAAGGATGCTTGGGATACACTTACCACTTTATACTTGGCAAGGAGTAAGGCTCATGTTGCTTACCTCTAAAAAAAATTTGACAGTGAGCACATGAATGAAGGAGATTCCATGGATAGTTTTGTGATAAAGATCAAAAATTTGAAGGAATGGTTGATTTTTGCTGATTAAGTCTTACATGATAGCTGACTTGTGTAGATTCTTCTTAACGATCTTCCAAATTCATATCAAAGTTTTGCTTCTACTCTTTGATTGATGATGAAAGGCAATCCAAATGGCTTAACATTTGAGGAGTTAGTCTCTGTGTGTTGTAGGAAGATCAGTCTAAGCAAAAGAGGTCCATTATGCATGTCTTGGCTAGTCACAAGGGCAAAGGTAAATGGAGATCATCTACTAGTAAGAAAAAAGTTTCTAATTCTACACAATCAAAGAAGGATGAAAGAGACGAGAAGAAAACAAAAAAGCTCAATTTTATTTGCAAATAGTGCAAAGGAAATGATCACGTTATAAAGAGTTGTCTAAAACTAACTGCAAAAGAGGCAAAGAAAAAAGAGGTTGGAATGGTTGTTGCAAAAGCCTCTACACCTAAATCGGAGTCTCCAAATCTTGTGCAAATTGAAGAATCGGCATTTACTATTGTTTGAAGTTATGACCCATCTTCCCCTGAATAGTGAATATCTACAGTAGACTCAGATGTTTGGTACTTTGATAGTGAGGCAACCAAACATATTACATCACAACACAATTTCTTCACTTTACTTGAGCTTGCCCCTATAGGGAATATTGTAACATGCACTAACTCTTCTTATCTTTTTATGGGATTCGGTAATATCATTCTAACTATTGTTGATGGTACTTGACTTACATTATTAGATGCTTTATTTGTGCCAAAGATCAAGACAAATCTTTTATCAGTTTCATCATTAGTCAAGATTAGCTTCGTTGTTAAATTTGTTGATGATAGATGCATAGTTCATGATCTATCAAATGGCAACGTCATTATGCTTTTGAAATTTTATGTCGTGGGTTATACAAGCTCATAGATTATGCAAAATTTGTGAATGATTCAACATGTGGAGTTCAATATTCCTAAGCTATGTCAGATGCAAAGCTTTGGCATGCATGCTTTAGTCATCTAAATTTTGCTACTTTCATATGGCTGCAAAAATCTGAAATGGTGTCCTCTTTGCCCAAACTTGAGGCACCCAGTAAACATATCTCTGAAGTTTGTATTTTGGGTGATATCGAGTGTTCTTCATTCCCAAAAGATGATTCTTGTGGAGCTACACAGAAATGGAAGCTTGTTCACATTGATGTCTATCGTCTGTTGAAGACAACCTCCTTTGGGAACTATCTTTACTTCGTGACTTTCATTGATGATTTTTCTAGGTTTGCACAGGTATATGCACTAAAAGCAAAGTCCGAAGTGTTTGCGTGCTTCAAGTAATTTCTAGTTTTTTTTTTTGAAAATCTATTAGCATGTAAAATGGGCACCCTCCATTCTAATCAAGGGGGGGATATATGTCTTCTGATTTTAATGCATTTCTGGTTGAATGTGGCATAAAACATCTGTGTACATTGTTGTATACACCTTAACAAAATGGAATTACTGAAAGGAAGAATAGGTTACTCATGGAGATGGCAAGATGTATGGTCAAGAGTCAAAATTTACCACATAGTTTTTCGCTTGAGGCTGTTATGCATGCAACATATGTACTTTACAATGGGTTTTTGACAAAACAAAACATTGGAGGCTCTTCGATCGGCATCTACACACATATGATCAAAGAGCTCTCTAATGTTCACAATTGTGTTGCGCTTACAAGTTGAAACAATGAGTTGTTGTTGTTTTGTCTAATGTCTATCTTATTGTCTCTTTCTCTCTCTCTTTGTTTCTCTTTTTCTACCTCTTTCTCTCTTTGAATTTTCTCTCTCTCTCTCTCTCTGTTTATTGCATGTTATTCAAGAAGTTAACCAGGCAAAAAATATGGCTAACTATTGTAAGTACAATATCCATTCTTTGTATATCATTTGAATTGTGTTATTTTCATTAGCTAGCATACTCACACTTATTGATATGCATATATACACGTATACATGAAGATGCACGTTCACACATATACACATATACACATATACACTTATACACATATACACATATACACATATACACATGCACATACACACACATATATACACACACATATATGTGCACATACACTTACATATACACATGCATCTGCACAAACATTACAACCACATAAAAAGACTTGCATGCATGCATTATTGCATATATACATACACATACACACATTAACACATACTTAAATACATGTATATGTGCATCCACATGCATGCACATTCACATGCATGCATATACACATGGATGCAAATGGAAATGCATCCACATGCACATGCATGTTTCATACATATACACATGCATATACATACACTTGTATATGTTTATGCACATACACATACATATGCACATACGTACATATACACACACATACACATATATACACATATATATGCACATACACACACACATGCACATACATACATATACACATATACATGCACATACACACATATACACATATGCTTACACATATGCATGCACATACATACATATACACACACATACACATGCACATGCACATGCATCTACACATATATGCACATATACAGTTACAAATGCGAATGTGCATACATACATATACACACACATACACATGCACATGCACATACACACATATACACATACGCTTACACATATGCATGCACATAGATACATATACACGCACATACACATGCACATGCACATGCATATACACATATATACACATATACACTTACAAATGTGCATGCGGATACATACATATACACACAAATACACATGCACATGCACATACACTTACATACACATATACACTTAAACATGCACATGTACATACATGCATATACACATATACATATGTACATACATACATATACACACACATATTACACACATATACATGCACATACATACACACACACATACACACATATACACACATACACATGCACATACATACATATACACACATAGACATGCACATAGATACATATACACACATATACTTGCACATACACACATATACACATACACTTACATATATACATGCACATACATACATACATATACACACATACACATGCACATGCACATACACATACATACACACATACACTTACACATGCACATGCAGATACATGCATATACACATATACATATGCACATACATACATGCACATATATATACATAGATATATACATATACATGCATATAGACACACTTACACAAATATAGATATATACCTACATGTGCATATATACATTTTATATACACACAAGAACACATAAATATGAATGAGTTATCTAATTAAAGTAATAAAACAGATGCTTAATATAAACAATAATAAAAATCAATAGAATAAGACTTTTCATTACTAAATACCATACACACAATTCAAAACATAACTAAAATGAAGAATATATATATATATATATATATATATATATATATATATATATATATATATATATATATATATATATATATATATATATATATATATATATATATATATATCAATGTAAGTACATATCCAATATCATAATCAAGAATCCTAATCATCATCATCAATATCATCATCATCATCATCATCATCATAATCATGATCGTCCTCATCCTCATCATCATGATCATTCGCATGATCTGATGTATCTGTGTGAGCACTCTCTGACGATCGAGATCATCCCTCCTCTATCTCTCTCTCCACCTCATCCATATCTACCTCTCCATACACTACAAGGAATACGGGCGTATAGCGACGGTTAAGGCGACACAAATTCGTCGCTATAAAATTGCAACATGCGTCGTAATGAGCGTCGCGCGCAGACCGTCGATTAAACGACGAAGTGAATGACACGTTTTGCGACTTGTACTGCGACGGAACCTGCGACGTCGCCCGTAGCGTCGCTTATACGTGGGTTCGAAAAGCATCGCTTAAGCAATGCTTTGTACGTCGCATAAGCGACGCTGTCTAGACGTCGTTTATGCGACGCATCTAGCATCGCTTACACGACGGTCTCTTGACAGGAAAAAATTAAAAATGTTGGAGGCTCTTCGATCGGCATTTTCACGCATGTGATCGAAGAGCTCTCCAACATTCGCAGTTGCGCTACGCTTACAAGCTAAAGCAAGTATATGCAGGTCTCTGTTTCTCTCTTTCTACATCTTTTTTGCTTTGAATTCTCTCTCTCTCTCTCTGTCTCTCTCTCGCTTTGTTGACTCTCTCTCTTGTTCTCCTAATTGTTGACTCTTGTTCTTGAAATGTTTTAGAAGTTCAAGTTTGTTAACATCTATATATCTACATCTTAAGAATACAACATGAACGAAAGCAAGGAGAAAATAACACTACATACATGCAAATTTGCATCGGTATATTTATTGCGATATTATTGGTTAAGATTTCAATCATCCACAATTTACTAGAGTGGTTCATAATTCATGAGTAGTTGCTTACATGGATATAGGTGACATGATATTTGGAGAACTCCAAAGAGAATGTTTAAAAATATTGAAAAAAAAACAACATATTGGGTGTCATTAGAGAGTATGAATATGATGTTTGATATTCAAGAACTGTGGTAGGGTTCTTCCATCTACAAATATCAGAAAACCACCTCCCAACGGCAATCATACCCGACAGAACACCCAAGATCCTGAACCACTTAGCCTTGCTCTTGCGCATGGTCCACAGATTGCTATCCACATCATTGTCAACTACATCCTTGACAGTGAACTCGTGAATGCTGGTGTCAATATCTTTCATATCTTCATCCATTGGTGTAAATATTCTACCTGTAGAATGCCTTCATTCATAAAAAATATTATTATGAAAGTATTATTGTAATTAATACACACGTAGCATATGATCTCATTACATAAATTTGTAATTAACATTTTCCAACAAACTCTAAAATTACTCTTACAAGTCTCATGGCCAGCAAAGTGCTTTTGTCATGGGAGCTGGATGTAAGACCGAAACATACAAAGGCCTTCATTCTCCTTCCTCTTGGGCTAGCCATTCTCCTTCATCACCGCTCCTTTTCTTGAACCTTCCGGCGGAGGAGCTTGCTGTTGTGATTTTTGGCTGTGACCATGCGACTTACAATGAATGCGTCACACAACTTCTGTTTGGTATACTTTATCTATCCTCTTACTTTCTATCACAGATATACGTCTCTCCCTTTAAACCATATGCATGAAGAATAGCTTGATCATCAGCTTTCCTGCATGTCTAGGCCTTCGAGCTTCTCATATCATCTATGTAAAGAATGTCCGACCACGGATGCCACTATTTTTGTTTAATTACATTGATAAAAAGTTGCATGGTATTTCTAAGGCAAATAGGTATGGAGAGATGAACATCAATCCATATGCCTGGACTGATGGGAAGCAGAAGACACGTTTTTTAGCTCAGGTTCTTTGCTTAGATTTAATAATCTCTAATATTACATTAGATCATTGTTTGAGGTGTAATGAGGTTTTGTTTACATGAAGGCACGCATAGGGGTGAGATGTCAGTGTGCACCATTGACAGAAAGCATATACAAGGGAGCATTAACAGCGAAGAGGAAATGGACGAGAACTGTGGTGATAGGGTTCTTCCATCTTCAAATATCAGAAAACCACCTCCCAACGGCGATCATACCCGATAGAACACCCAAGATCCTGAACCACTTAGCCTTGCTCTTGTTCAAGCTCCACAGATTGCTATCCACATCATTGTCAACTAGATCCTTGACAGTGAACTCATGAATGCTGGTGTCAATATCTTTCATATCTTCACCCATTGGTGTCAATATTCTATCCACAGATTGCCTTCATTCATAAAAAATATTATTATGAAAGTATTATTGTAATTAATACACACGTAGCATATGATCTCATTACATAAATTTGTAATTAATGTTTTCCGACAAACTCTAAAATTACTCTTACAAGTCTCATCGCCAGGAAAGTGCTTCTGTCATGGGAGCTGGACGTAAGACCGAAACATACAAAGGCCTTCATTCTCCTTCCTCTTGGGCTAGCCATTCTCCTCCATTACCGCTCCCGTTCTTGAACCTTCTGGCGAAGGAGCTTGCTGCTGTGATTTTTGGCTGTGACCATGCGACTTACAATGAATGCGTCACACAGCTTTTGTTTGGTATACTTTATACCACCTCTTACTTTCTATCACAGGTATACGTCTCTCCCTTTAAACCATATGCATGAACAATAGCTTGATCATTAGCTTTTCTGCACGGAGCACTAGCAGCGAATTATGTGAATTATTCACAAGAGAAAATCCTATTTGAGTTAATTCATATGCGACAGATAAGCTTATATCTCTTTTCATGTAGGCTCGTTGAGTGTCAGTAGACAGGTTGTGGGTTTACAACATGGGTCCATCAAAAAAGGAGAAGAATATACAAGGGAGCATTAGCAGCGAATTATGTCAATTATTCACAGGAGAAAAACCTATTTGAGTTAAATCATGTGCAGACAGATAAGCTTATATCTCTTTTCATGAGGAACTCATTGAGTGTCAGTAGACAGGTTGTGGGTTTACAACGTGGGTCCATCAACAAATGAGAAGAATATAAAAGGGAGCATTAGCAGCAAATTATGTGAATTATTCACAGGAGAAAAACCTATTTGAGTTAATTCATATGCGGACAGATAAGCTTATATGTCTTTTCATGAGAGACTCGTTGAGTGTCAGTAGACAAGTTGTGGGTTTACAACGTGGGCCTATCAACAAAGGAGAAGAATATACAAGGGAGCACTAGCAGCGAATTATGTGAATTATTCACAGGAGAAAAACCTATTTGAGTTAATTCATGTGCAGACAGATAAGCTTATATCTCTTTTCATGAGAAACTCGTTGAGTGTCAGTAGACAGGTTGTGCGTTTACAACGTGGGTCCATCAACAAAGGAGAAAAATATACAAGGGAGCATTAGCAGCGAATTATCTGAATTATTCATAGGAGAAAAACCTATTTGATCAGTTAATTCATGTGCGGATAGATAAGCTTATATCTCTTTTCATGAGAAACTCGTTGAGTGTTAGTAGATAGGTTGTGGGTTTACAACGTGGGCCCATCAACAAAGGAGAAGCATATACAAGGGAGCATTAGCAGCGAATTATGTGAATTATTCACAAGAGAAAAACCTATTTGAGTTAATTCATGTGCAGACAGATAAGCTTATATCTCTTTTCACGAGGAACTCATTGAGTGTCAGTAGAAAGGTTGTGGGTTTACAACGTGGGTCCATCAACAAAGGAGAAGAATATACAAGGGAGCATTAGCAGCGAATTATGTGAACTATTCACAGGAGAAAAACCTATTTGAGTTAATTCATGTGCGGACAGATAAGCTTATATCTCTTTTCATGAGAAACTCGTTGAGTGTCAGTAGACAGGTTGTGGGTTTACAACGTGGGCCCATCAACAAAGGAGAAGCATATACAAGGGATCATTAGCAGCGAATTATGTGAATTATTCACAAGAGAAAAACCTATTTGAGTTAATTCATGTGGAGACAGATAAGCTTCTATCTCTTTTCATGAGAAACTCATTGAGCGTCAGTAGACAGGTTGTGGGTTTACAACGTGGGTCCATCAACAAAGGAGAAGCATATACAAGGGAGCATTAGCAGTGAATGATGTGAATTATTCACATGAGAAAATTCTATTTGAGTTAAATCATGTGCAGACAGATAAGTTTATATCTCTTTTCATGAGAAACTCATTGAGTGTCAGTAGATAGGTTGTGGGTTTACACATAGACACACACATACACACACATACACACACACACACACATACACATAGATAAGCTTATATATTTTTTCATGAGAAACTCGTTGAGTGTCAGTAGATAAGTTGCGGGTTTACACATAGACACATAGACACACACGTATGGAAATTTGTTAACCATTTATTGCAAACAGGACACTGCATTATCTCGTTGTCATGCACAACTACACTGCCTAAATATGTGTACTCTATACCACGGAGAAAGGTCATATTTAAGACCTGTATCCCTGTGTGAATGCATGTGTATGTGTGTGAATGCATCATTATGTGTGTATGTGTGTATGCATCTGTATGCGTGTAAATGCATCATTAAGGTTGTATGTGTCTATTTGTGTATGTGTGTGTATATGTGTGTGTATGTGTGTGTGTCTATGAGTGTGGATCTGTTTATGTGTGTGTATGTGTCTATGGGTGTGTATGTGTCTATGTGTGTGTGTATGCATGTATGTATGCATATGTGTGTGTATATGTGTGTATGCTTTATGTATGCATATGTGTGTGTATGCATTATGTATGTGTATGTATGCATGTGCATTATGTATGCATATGCATTATGTATGTGTATTTATGCATGTGCATTATGTATGCATATGCATTATGTATGTGTATGTATGCATGTGCATTACGTATGCATATGTGTGTGTATGCATGTAAGTATGTTTGTATGTATGCATATGCATATGCATATGTATGCATGTATGTGTATGTGTGTGCATGTCTCTCTCTGTGTGTGTATGCATATATCTGTGTGTATGTGTGTATGTGTATGTATGTGTGTGTATGCATATATGTGTGTGTATGTGTGTATGTTTGTATGTGTGTATGTGTGTGTGTATGTGTGTGCATGTGTGTATGTGTGTATGTGTGTATGTGTGTGTGTATGTGTGTGTATGTGTGTATGTGTGTGTATGTTTGTGTATTGTGTATATGTGTGTATGTGTGTGTGTGTGTAAGTGTATGTGTATATGTGTATGCATGTGTATGCATGATGTATGTGTATGTTTGCATGTGCATTATGTATGCATATGTGTGTGTATGTATATATGTGTGTCTGCATGTATAGGTGTGTGTGTGTGTGTATGTATGTATATGTGTGTGTATGCAACATTATGTGTGTGTGTGTATACGAGTGTGTATTTGTGTGTGTATGTGTGTGTGTATATATGTGTATGTGTGTGTGTGTGTCTATGTGTGTATATGTGTGTGTATGCATATGTATGTGTGTGTGTGTATGTGTCTATGTGTGTATGTGTATGCATGTATGTTTGCATATGTGTGTGTATGTGTGTGTATGCTTTATGTATGCATATGTGTGTGTATGCATTATGTATGTGTATGTCTGCATGTGCATTATGTATGCATACGCATTATGTATGTCTATGTATGCACGTGCATTATGTATGCATATGCATTATGTATGTGTATGTA
>CM035435.1:98573952-98638779 GCA_020310875.1 Ceratopteris richardii
GACTCAATAGAGAACCTATAGCAATGAATGACATGTTCTTCAATGTTAAAACATGAGACTCAATAGAGAACCTATAGCACATAAATATAGCTCCATTTTTCTAACCACATAATAATTATTTCAGGGAGGAAAGAATGTTACAAAGTGGATTCGTTTGAAGTTAAGTATTCAGTTCTCAAGAGTATAACCAAATGTGTAACTTGATCTAGTGGTTAAGACTCAAGCACATGTAGGACGGGGTCTGGAATTCAAATCCGATAAAAGGTGTCGATGAAAAATTTCCCCAAGGATTATAAAGTCTCCTAGAAGTTCACTTGAGTTAAGTCAAGTACATCGCTCGCGAGCCACTTGAGTGGAATCGCGAGCCACTTGAGTGGAATCGCACACATGTAGCCACTTGCCAATCCAACCACTCTTTGAAGAAGGCTATATATATGAGGCACATTCCTTTTAGGGGCTACTTATGATTCTGATATTACACTAGCCTACAAAACTCGAGTACTCATCCTCATTCAATATCTACAAGCTTCTCGTCCATTAGAATTTAGCTCCCTTCTCTCTTCTCCATTCAGCCTTGGCATTGATTAAGCTACTACGGAAACTCCGTGGTTTGGAGATACAAATTGAATGTGCCTGAATTGATCCGCCTCTTTAAGAGGAGGACGACGACCTTCAATCAATCCCATTTTTCTGGATTGTGCTTATTGGCTACGATAGTGGAACTTTTTCTTGCTTATGTCTAAGATATTTCTTTCTAGATTAAAAGAAAAAAGCTACGCGTTTGCACATGCCATTACACTTCTCTTTTTTGTTTTTGTTTTTCATTTTCTTGCCGATGTCAACTAGTTTCTTTCTCCATCCACAGAGCACCGAAGCTCACCGTGGCTGTCATGGTTGGTTTGGGATAAGTTCACTGGCTATGAGATCCGATAATGGAAAAATATATCCCCAATTTTATTTCCTACATTCAACATCGAAGTTACAAAGAATTCAACATCGAGTACAGACTTAAAATTTCACCATAGTCTGCAGTTTTCCTACTTCACTACTAGTAGCACTTTTTCTTCCACTATTTAGCACAAGAGAATTCATAGCATCCAATGCTATCTCTTACTCACTCCACAGTTGAGGAAGAAATATACTAAATACACAGTTTTGCATTATTCTTCAACAAGTACCTCATACAGACTCAGTTCCGGAGCGTACGCTCAAACTATTGCTCAAAATGTCTATCGTCTCTTCTCAGAATAAAATTTACATAATTTATGACCTTCATTTATTTTGTATTTTTGAAGGATTCTAAGCACAAACTTTAGATATAGACAATTTCGTAATATTTGTAGGAGAGCTGCTTGATAGAAACTAGAACATGTATTTAAAAAACATTAAACTCTTGGATAACACTATTTAAATAGAAATGCATTTCCTGAATATACAACCTTTCGGCGAGCAAGATCATGATCAGAAATGAGGGAAGAGTTTTTTTCTGCTTAGGCAACATTGTAATTTGTGTTTTTTTGTCTGTTTTGCTCTTCCGTTACGTGTTCCAATCTAAACTTCATATGCAGCAGAAACCAAATTTTATTTCTGGTGCTTCTATAATGCTTATAGAAGAGTGTTTTGAACATGCTAAACGTTTTTCATCACTTGATAAGTCTTCGCATAAATTTAAACAGGATTATAAAAGACTATTTGCACATTCTAAACGTCTTTCGTCATTCGTAAAAGAATGCATAAATATAAAAGGAGATCCGAAGCCATTTAGATTTAAATAACCTTACAACAGAAGTAGTGAAAGATCCTGGGCGATGAGCTCCTATATTGTTCTTCTACCAAGCTTTTATGAAAAAGACAGAAAAAACAATGTGTTTCTTTTAGCTCTGATCCATGTGTATTTTCCAATCATACTATGAATCTTAGACCTTTTTTGTCATTTTCTCTCTTAACAACCTTCCTTCAAGTCCCCAACATTTTTGGTAAAAGAATTCATTGAGTCTGCAACTGTTCTATTGGAACGTGATCTCGACATTATTTAATTTGCCTTCGCAGATCAGTATACATAGTTTTTTTTTTCATAGATTATAATGTGACGCGTTTGTCCACTTCATTATTAGGAGACTGCAAATTATTTTTACGTCGTTTACTTACATTTTCTCAATCAAACTTGAAGTGAAAATGCTTCATAAGATGCCCAACTTTCCGTAACCCAAACTTCATAGGCATTTCAATGTCTTCAAGTCTAATTCCTGACAATGATCGTTCTGAACAATCTTTGCTCCATCCGTCCTCTGTCGGAGGAGAAGGATAAAGAATATATTGTCCAACTTCCAACTTACAGAAAGACCATGTTGCTGAAGCTAACTCTTCCACGTTGGAGATGACGTCTCAAATTATAGAATTTGAGCATGTGAAACTAACTCTTCCATGTTGGAGGTGACGTCTCTCGAAGGTCACCATAAAGGGGCTGCGCAGCCTCTAAAGAAAATCGTTTTGATCAATGCGGCAGCACTGAGGTCATATGGGCCATCGTTCGTTAATCACCCACAAGCACAATTGCAAGCTTCAGCAAGCACTATCTTACTTTAAATGCATGTGCACAATAAACCCAACACTAGTCTCCACGCTTCTTTTCTGCTCCAAATGGATCCATTTCATCTGTTCAATCCACACGTATATATGCGCCTCGCTTGTGATCCTGACTGTATTATGACCATTGCCCACAATGACGACCACATGCATACACTCAACCTCCAAGACAGCACACAACTACGTGCCGCTCCTTCCGCTTGGCCGTGGATCCTCTGGAGCCATCACCCTTGCCCTAGCAATTCCCCAGGGATACCTCTGCGCTCTGAAGTCCTCTGTCGCGCCCGCTACGGCCTCTCTGCTCCTCAGGGAGATTCAAATCCTTCAGTTTCTTGACTCCCCTTTCGTGATCAAATACTTGGGATCACAGATGTTCCCCGACAATTCTGTTCCCAGCTTCCATGCTCTTGAATTTATGGATGGAGGCAGCCTTACTGATGTCGTCAGACGCTCAGGAGGGCGCCTACAGGAGCAGGTTGTACGTCAGTACACCCGATCCATCGTCCAGGGTCTCTGCTATCTACACGGTAGGGGTATCGTTCACTGCGACATAAAGGGACAGAATATCCTTGTTGGTTCCTCAGGTGTTAAAATTGCGGATTTTGGGGCGGCGAAGCGCATCAACACACCATCAGACGAAAGGGAAGGAGAACATCCTGCTTCTAAGCAAACAGAATTCAGTGGGACAGTTCTATGGATGGCTCCAGAAGTGATTCAATGTTCTGAGCAAGCATTCCCATCTGATATATGGTCCCTCGGGTGCACCGTCCTAGAGATGCTCCAGGGACGCCCTCCGTGGAGCCATCTCTCAGACATTGCTGCGGCGATGTACAAGATCGGATGCTCGGAGGAATCACGACCAATGCCAGAGTCAATTTCGTCTGATGCAAAAGACTTTCTTCTTCACTGCTTGCGAAGAGATCCAGCAGACCGCTGGACCGCAGCCCAACTTTTGAGCCATCCCTTCTGCCAAGTAGAAACTGAAGATGTCTGTAAGGATGAATCTTCATCCCCGCGGGGCATACTTGATAATTTCTTCTCAAGCCCGCTAAACTCGGAAATCACGTCTGATTCTGATTGTGCGTCTGAAACGAGCGAGTGGTTCCATAACCTCGACTTCTGTAATTTGTATGCGCCTCCGCACCAAGAAACGGTCAAGGATGCATCTGTAGAACCACTTTCCAACCACTTTCCCCTGGACAGAGGAAGAGGAAACATATAGATGCATTCGGCTCGGATGAACTCCGTTGGATCACAGTTAAGCGATCCACAAAGCCCAACAGAGATTGTAGGTCCAGTCTAACTAAAGGCCAGAGAGCAGGAACTGTTCAGGTTAAAAGCGCGTCCGATGTGAGCTTAGGTGTTAAAATTGCGGATTTTGGGGCGGCGAAGCGCATCAACACACCATCAGACGAAAGGGAAGGAGAACATCCTGCTTCTAAGCAAACAGAATTCAGTGGGACAGTTCTATGGATGGCTCCAGAAGTGGTTCAACGTTCTGAGCAAGCATTCCCATCTGATATATGGTCCCTTGGGTGCACCGTCCTAGAGATGCTCCAGGGACGCCCTCCGTGGGGCCATCTCTCAGACATTGCTGCGGCGATGTACAAGATCGGATGCTCGGAGGAATCACGACCAATGCCAGAGTCAATTTCGTCCGATGCAAAAGACTTTCTTCTTCACTGCTTGCGAAGAGATCCAGCAGACCGCTGGACCGCAGCCCAACTTTTGAGCCATCCCTTCTGCCAAGTGGAAACTGAAGATGTCTGTAAGGATGAATCTTCATCCCCGCGGGGCATACTTGATAATTTCTTCTCAAGCCCGCTAAACTCGGAAATCACCTCTGATTCTGACTGTGCGTCTGAAACGAGCGAGTGGTTCCGTAACCTCGACTTCTGTAATTTGTATGCGCCTCCGCACCAAGAAACGGTCAAGAATGCATCTGTAGAACCACTTTCCCCTGGACAGAGGAAGAGGAAACATATAGATGCATTCAGCTCGGATGAACTCCGTTGGATCACAGTTAAGCGCGTCCGATGTGAGCTTTGCCGCTGCGATGTTCTTGAAAACCAGGAAACCAGTGGGGTGAACAGGGACATCAAACATCCTGGTCCGTTATATGTCGGATATGTTCTTGTACTGTGAACCTGCTCCAACATCAGAGATTTGCATGATCTACAAATCTGTGGACATCAAATCTTGGGATCGGAGAAACTCTTGAGCTGTGTCTGCACCAACATCGGGAGGTTCGCCTGACCTACAAGTCTTTCAGATAATCCAAAGCTCGAATCTTAAGTCAACACGTTTCAGGTCCATGTTCGCGAGATATTTATCCCAGTACTGTGAATTTCTCATGTACATCTACGACGCTCGATGGAGAACGCGCAAAGTTTGTGCTTCCGGTAAACTGACCACACATGTGTGGCTCGCCTTTTGCGCTCGCAAGAGTTAAGAAGACTACTGAATATAGCAAACATCGGTTGATTCATTTAACAATCAGCAGTTCTCGGAGATTTGTGGATTGACTTATCGTCCGATGAACTGGAGCTGAGCTTGATTATTGTAAAATTGATTACTTTTAATAAGGGGCGATTACTTACTTGAACTCTTCCTCGCCGATATATATGATAGCCATGCCGTGGTCAAACATGTACCGTGAAGTGAGCTGTATTTCATGTGTGGATATCTAAAAACTAATGATAAACATGTACCATGAAGTGAGCTGTATTTCATGTGTGGATATCTAAAAACTAATGATAAGTAAATTGAAAACCGTGCTACATAAGCAACCTCCTTTAAGGCCAATGAACATAGGTTCAAATAAAGAGAGGTTTTTCCTCTTCGGTGATTAAAAAACCATACGGGGAGTGCCTGCTAAACTAGTTACAAAAGAATTATTGATGAACTAGTTTGTGCAACGGAAGTTTGATCTTGCCAACTACTCTTCCTTATAGATTGAACTAATGTACGAGCTTTCGAACAAAACCCTAGTACTCAAAAAACGGATTTCATATGAAAAAGTTATGACAGTCCAGGGTTTAGGAGGTTAAACAGACAAACAGATCCTTTCAAGAGTTTAGTGTATTTTTCTAAGGCCTTTGTAAGTGTAGGAGTAATTGAGTATGCAAATATGCCCAAAATTTAGCCTAAATTTCCAAAAATTTACTCCTTTATTTTTTTTGCCGAAAATGTTTGTCTATCGTGATAGACATGTTTAGACACTGACTGTCGCGTGGGCCTATCTATCGCGATAGACGGTGTCTGTTGCAATAGACGGTGTCTATCGTTTGTCGTGGTCTGTCTGTCGCGATAGACGGTGTCTGTCGCGATAGACGGTGTCTGTCGCGATAGACTGAGGCTGTCGTCTGTCGTGCCTTTTGGTCTATTGCGGTAGACGGTGTCTATCAGGATAGAGGGTCTCTATCGTGGGTCTCTGTCTGTCGCGATAGACGGGTGTCTGTCGCGATAGACGGGGTCTGTCGCGATAGACTGAAAAAACGCAAATTTTTTAGAACTTTTTAGTGATTTGGAGTGCTCTCATGGTGTAGGTTATCGTGCCACACATGCATTCAAAAAATATTAAGTTTTTCTGTCTGTCACGATAGACTGAGGTCGTCGTCTGGGGACCTGTGCAGAGTCTGTCGTACCTGCGCAAGCTGCTGGAGATGGTGGTACAACTCGATCCTGCAGTAAAAGCTCAAGAAAACACACAAAAACTGATTGCATGCAAGCTCTCTCTCCCTCTCTCTCACAAGTGAAATGAGGGAAATGAGGTGGGGAGTGGAATATGACCAAAAACTGAAATTTTTGTGAAGATGGAGATGGAGGTGGGAGATGGTGAGGATGATGATGGTCATGATGGTGATGCAAAAACAAGAAAAATTGAAGAAAAATAAGGAAAAGAAAGGATATTACCTATGACTCCAATGTCTCAACTCTACGTCTTACCATCACACGCTCGTCCTCAAAGCTCTCTCCCCGGCAACAACGCCAAATTTGGTGTCACTCTAGCACAATGGTGAGTACCAACGTGAGGAGATCCACCTCATAATTGTCAATCCATGGAGACATGAGGACTAGTATGAAGACTATGAGCAAGTGATGGCACAAGTGTGTGAGTGAGAAGCACACAAACATGCACACACATACACACACACGCACACACAAGGCAAGATCAAGGAGAGGAACAATGGAGTTCTTTGCATTAGTCAAAAAGTCTCTTACATAAGCTCAATTCACAAACAATCTAACTCAAAAATGAGCTCTCTAGCTCTTTTTAAAGCTTTTTGACTAGATTTGGCCTTGTCCAGACCTAGTGTCCGGCCTAGTTAAAAATTAGGTTCTAAAGCCTATTTGAGGGCTCAAACGGAGTCTAAAAATTATGAAAATTGGTATGTAGCTAATTCTAATACTCCTCAAGCTCAAGGATTCCTGGCCTTGAACAAAATGGAGTCTATTCTACCAAAAATGGGATTTACAATGTGTGTGTAGTGATGAAAATCACTTGAATTGGAAATACTTTATGGAAAAAAATGATTGGCCCTTGTTGCCATATTGTGCATGACTGCTCCGTTGTGCCTATATGCTCTTCATATGACTTGTATGCCAACAATAGGCTTAGCCGATTCTGTTACTATCTCCAGGTTAAACAAATATGCATCGGGTAGTTCATCCATTATTCCTTGAGGAGATTCTCCCGTGGTTAATCTTGAGAGGTGGTCGGCTCTCAGGTGTGTCTTTCCTTCCTGACTATGACTTCAAAGTCATACTCCATGAGCAATAAAAACCAACGTATCAATCGTCCAGTATTACAGGGCTTATTGACTAAGTACAACAACGCTTCATGATCCGTGAAGAACTTATTTTCCGATAACTAATTACTAAATTTCTTTACTGCGTAGATCATTCCTAATCCTTCTAGTTCTATAGTGGTGTAATTTCTTTCTGCTGCATTCAACTGTTTGCTTGCGTAAGCTATAGGGAGATCTACATTACCTTCATTCGTAGGTTGTGCCAACACACATCCTATGGCATAGTTGGATGCATCCACATGTACATGGAATGGCTTACTCCAATCTGGGGTTGTCAATATAGGTGTTAAACACAAGCATCGTTTAAGCTCATTGAAGAATTTTCACATTCATCTGTCCATTCAAACTTGGTCAAAAGAGTTTACAGAGGCTTGGCTATGATTGCATACATGTGTATGAATTTTCTGTAATAACCACAATGACCCATGAAGGCCTCTACCTCTTTTACGTTATTTGGCCTAGGTAGGTCAACAGTTACTTTCACTTTTTCTTCATCTATAGAGATTCCGTTCTTTGACACAATGTGTCCTAGAATTTTGCCTTGTCTGACCATGAAAACCCACTTTTCTGGGTTCAAGCAAACCTGATATTCTCGACATTTGTCAAATTCTTCCCTTAGTTCTAGGATATGAGTCTACCTCGTATTTGAATGAGTACATATATCATCGACATAAACTTCCAGATTCTTGTGTAAGAATTCCTTAAAAACATGATACATAAGCCATTGGAAAGTGGCGGGTGCATTTGTGAGCCCAAACGGCATCACAAGAAATGCAAAGGTGCCCCATTCTGTGGCAAAACCATCTTATGTTGATCTTTTGGAGCAATGGCTACCTGATTATAGCTTGAGAAGCCATCAAGAAAGCTATAAACTTCCTTGCCCACAACTCTTTCTTATAAGTGTTCCGTGATAGGAAGAGGATAACTATCTCTAATCGTGGTGGCATTAACTTTCTTAAGGTTAATACACACATGCAATTTTCCATTTTTCTTAGGCACAACCATAATGGGGGATACATATTCGATATGCTCAATTTTGCAAATGAATCTAGCTTCTATCAAACAATCTATTTCTTCTTTAATCTTAGTAGTGTAGTTTGTCATTGTACGTGTATGGTTTCTGTTTCATAGGTTTGGCATCTAGAGTCATAGGGATTCTATGGGAGCATATATCTGGGTCTACTCCTTTCAAGTCTTTGTAACTCCAAGCCAACACATCTCTATATTCTTGTAGTAGGGCAATTAAACCTTCTTCTTCTTCACTAGTCAAATCATGCACTATGTATGTACATTTTTCTTCTTCGCCTTCTATGGTAACTATGATTTTTTTTATTTTCTCTAGATTATCATATACTTGTCCAACATTGGCTTTTCTTTTAGGCACTTGTACGGACTCTGTTTCTTCTTATGTCTTATGGATGGTGTTCTATTGTATTAGGGGTACATCCCGATGGGAATATGTTGGAAGTGAGGTAGGCCCTTAGGCTCATGTCACAGGTCCATGGTTCCATAGTTCCAGTTATGTATAACATTAATTCCAGCAATCTTCCATATTGACAAAACATGAACATACCACAACTTAATCATACAGATGATGAGTTAAAGATAGAGAAAGAATAGACGTCATGTGTAAGGTGTTACGTAAGCCATCGCTTACTCATAGTATCATATATACCAATGTTCAATGTACAATGTGGGAGCAAAACTCTCAACCACTCTATGTGATGAGAAATAGATGTATGAGTGAATGTACAATGTAACAAACATATTCAGATGTATGGGCAGTAATCTGAATATGTATGAGATGTGTGACCAAATAGGTTATAGAAGAGTGAATATGAGTGACTGAAAGAGAAAGGATCAGTGTGAAACTGATAGTCAACAAACCCTCATCTGAACTTAGGCTATGGAAGACCCTAAGTTAGATACGTGTGTGAAAAGATCACATACTTATAAAGTAGCATAGAATGCTAACAAGATTGTTGCCGAAAATCCTCAAACTCATGTGCATACACCTTCTCAAACACCTCATAAAAATATGCATAAAGCATATAAGTACTGATTCTCTTGTACCTATGCCGAATAGGACTCCTTCTGATATGAACGCCACAGCCTCCATAAACTTCAAGTAGTACCTGTGTGCATAAAGAGAATATGTACCTGAATACTTAACATAAGATGTGAATCTTATGTTAATCACCATCCAATGTCTTTGAAGTAGCCCGACATCTTCTTGTAGAAGACAATCTTCAACCTAATATCTTCTTGTAGAAGATAATCTTCAAAATCATGTAGATGGTCCCATCCAATGTCTTTGAAGTAGCCAGACAGCTTCTTGTAGAAGACAATCTTCAAATACATCCTGTAGATGGGCGATCCTCACCATCAAACTGCTAATAATCAAGTCTTCTTGCCATGAACAAGAGATGACCTCCTCTCCATGAGCTAGAGTGTGAGCACACCCTTCATCTTCTCCAAGAAGAATCACCAAGAAGAACTCCATAGCTGCTCCTCAACATGCTTCAAGTTAGCACCATGGCTACCCCATGTGCTAGAAGAAACACCACCTCTACTGAGGTCCAAGCTCCAAAGCTTGTGTTGAAATTGGTGAAGGATGAAAGATAATGAGGCCAATACGCTTCTTATATAGTTTTGTGTAACTTTGAAAAGCTCATAATAAAGCTAATAAAGCTACGATCTGCGATCGCTTCTAATAAAGCATACGATCAATACGATCGCAATGAATCTAAAAAACACAACGGATTGCGTTTGCACTCGTCCATCAATTTTAGCCAAAAGCAAACGCTAAAATCTTCTATTTTCCACGTGCTGTCGGCGATGGGAATCGATCCCTGGTGGGAGATTTGGGAGGATAACGACCTATCCACGTCACCAAGGCTCTAGTGTGTACAAGATGTGAGTTTGAAAACTATAGATGCTGGTACGCGGCCATCAGCTTGAAGGAGTATAGAAGCTTTGTACACATCTTGTAAATTCTAGATAGAATGGACCAATAGGAACATTGTTTATCCAACAATCCCCCCTGCAATGTCATATTGGTACAATCTGAACTGATTCTGCAAACTATATAATCTGCAAATTACCACAATCTTCAAGCTTGTACTTCTGATACTTCAGAAAAAGTCTTCTTCAAAACTGAAATTGACTTTCCTTCAAAAAACCTGACCTTGTTGAATATGAACCATAATACCGGAGAAAATATGCAAACTAGATATCCAATAGTGTATACATCAAGCAATCACTGCTTGACAACAAATGTAGCATGTACTGACTCTGAACCTGCTATCTCTTGTCTTCAAAAACCTGAAAACATATACTAGGATCCATATATTTGCATTTACCTTCAAAAAGGATTTCTCAACGTACTTCTGCTGTGTCATGTAAATACACTAAAAATCAAGAACTGAATCCTGGAACCTGTGACTGTCAACTCACAACATAGTGTATTATGAACACTGCTGGTTCATCTCTGACTGTACTCAAGTCAAATCAACTCAAATCAATTGAAATCAACTGAAATATGAGTAAAGATCTATGATGTCATCATGTCTTCATCCTTTAAATCCTTCATACCTCTTTCCTTCAGAAGTTGGTATAAACATATATGTGCGCACTTCTGAAATACACCTTTCTGAAATATCAAGTTTCTCCTCAATAGAACTCTGGAACCTCCTCCTGAACAGGAACATCCTAACAGGAACTTTCTCCAAACATTCTCCTTCTTCCTTCTTCTTTCAAAGCTGGAACATAAAGAGAACCTGACAAAGGAAATATAGGAATACCTGAAATAGGAATACCTATAGGTATGACTCTACATTCTTTTACATATGGCTGAAAACAAGTCTTCATGTTTCATCACCCCCTGGATGACTTAACACTAGTATCCAAAATTCTTCAAATATATCAGACTTTATGAAATGTGGAACGTCTTCCTTCTTTCAATAAATCTGATGTTCAATGATCAATACCTGTATCTGAAACAAAATCTCTGAACCCTTTTTTTTATTAGCACTGTAGTTGCTAATAGCTTTTTACTGTAAGTCTTCAGCTTCCCATATTATAGAATAAGGTTAGCTGATAAAACCTTGCTGAAAGCTTTTTAGGATTCATAACCTTCTGTAACATAACAAGTATCTTCTTCTATCTCTCTGCAAGACAAATCTGATAGAACCTGAATCTTTGACTTACTTCTTCCAATGTTAAGAATCTTCACAAACAAAGGATAGACAACTGAATCATAAATACTCAAGATCATATAAGATCATACGAGATCAATGATCTCTCCTATGTAGAATCTGCTGTCATCAAACCTTCATGACTGAATGTTTGATTTACTTCATGAATGTCTCCAAGTGTCCATGCTTCTCAAAAAGTTGTAAAACTTTTCTTCAAACAAATCCTTCAAGGAATCTGCAATTCCTACTTGAAACATAAGTGGACAAACTTCTCACCTTGAGAACTTCAAAAGCTGCAAGTTGATACTTCATAACTTTCATATTTTACCCGGGTGAAATGTGATAGTACCTGCTTGATTTTCTTTTGGCTAACTCCACTTTTCAATCAAGTGATAGGATATGATGGAACACCTTTTGGAATACAAACATGTATCCAAAAGTCAAGACAATCACTGAAAGTAGATTCTTCAACTGACTGGTACATCAACAAGATTCTGAATTTTCTGAAGTTTTTGAAAATACTGAGTATGAGGTAACCTTTTCCAAACATAAAACCTCAACCCAAGTCTTCAACATCTGCTACAAAAAACTCTTTTACCTCAAGAGTTAGATAAAGAAGAAATATACTTCTCTGCAACTTGTCATATACCAAGTAGCTCTGTATTGACACTCCAAGAATTCTTTGAGGGAACATGTAAGCTGCCTGCTTAAAAGCTTCAACTAAAACATAACTCATACATATATGAGTTAAAACATATATCTGCTGCTTTTCTTTCTCTCAATGCAATTCTTTGTCAAATCTACTAAATCATGACCAAGTGTAATGCAAAACAAGAAACTACTTCTTCTTTAAACAAGATGTTCTCGTAGACTTGTCTTTGGGTGTAGAGGATAAAATAGGAAAAGTATATGGAAAATATATGAGAAAAGGAAGCCTTACTTTTCTTTTGGAAATGATGGACTTTCTTTTTCTGCATCTTTCTTCCACCTCATGATGTCAACATTTTCAAACTTCTCTTCCATACCTTTTGTTCTCTTCATCTTGAAGTAGCAAACACTCTTGACTTCTTCAAATGAACTTTTCTCTTCCTCTAATGCTAAGAGTAAGAAATAAAACAAACATGGTATACAAATGGAAGTGAGTATAGAAACATGTTTTATCATCTCCTCATATCTCTGAATAAAAATTCTACTTCAAATGTTTGAAACGACTAAATTCACCAATCGTTGTCTGAATGATGAATTGCCCTTCTAGAGTTACCTTCTCTAGATACATTTGTACCTTCATATCCAACCAACTTGCAACAGAAAATTGGCTGTAAAACTCATCTCATCTCTGCGCTTGTCTTCTTAGATGAACTTTCTTGCCATGAAAGAGATTTCTCAAAAACTCTCTAGAAAAACCTCTAGATACCTGTTTCGATGTAGCCTTTAACTTTCAAATGATGAAAGCGTATAAAAGCAATCCTTGAATTTCTTCAAATCTCTTCATAACTGCTCTTCTAAGATATGACCTGCAAATGATAATCTGATAGTAGAAATTGGTACCTGTGATTTGATGTTGATCTGATTCCTTCATCTTCTCTAAACCATTGTTCTTCCTTGAATTTGAAGTAGTCTTCTCTTCATCAAGTCTGGGTCTTCAAACAATACTTTTGTAAAGTATTTGCATACTCTTCAAAAATATTCGGCTGCTAACAGATCATCAACTTCATACTCCACACTGATGAATACACATGTAACTGAAATGTCTAAATCTCAAATCTCTACTCATCTAGATTAAGTGTGTATGTCAAATGTCAAATATTAGAAGATGCTTTTAAATCATATGTTGTAAATCTGGAATTTTGGGAACCTGGGCTTATGAATGAGCCTTAATGCATTGATGCCAAAGATCTAAAGTTCTGTAACCAAAACCTTAGTGCTCTGATACCAAATGTTGGAAGTGAGGTAGGCCCTTAGGCTCATGTCACAGGTCCATGGTTCCATAGTTCCAGTTATGTACAACATTAATTCCAGCAATCTTCCATATTGACAAAACATGAACATACCACAACTTAATCATACAGATGATGAGTTAAAGATAGAGAAAGAATAGACGTCATGTGTAAGGTGTTACGTAAGCCATCGCTTACTCATAGTATCATATATACCAATGTTCAATGTACAATGTGGGAGCAAAACTCTCAACCACTCTATGTGATGAGAAATAGATGTATGAGTGAATGTACAATGTAACAAACATATTCAGATGTATGGGCAGTAATCTGAATATGTATGAGATGTGTGACCGAATAGGTTATAGAAGAGTGAATATGAGTGACTGAAAGAGGAAGGATCAGTGTGAAACTGATAGTCAACAAACCCTCATCTGAACTTCGGCTATGGAAGACCCTAAGTTAGATACGTGTGTGAAAAGATCACATACTTATAAAGTAGCATAGAATGCTAACAAGATTGTTGCCGGAAATCCTCAAACTCATGTGAACACACCTTCTCAAACACCTCATAAAAATATGCATAAAGCATATAAGTACTGATTCTCTTGTACCTATGCCGAATAGGACTCCTTCTGATATGAACGCCACAGCCTCCATAAACTTCAAGTAGTACCTGTGTGCATAAAGAGAATATGTACCTGAATACTTAACATAAGATGTGAATCTTATGTTAATCACCATCCAATGTCTTTGAAGTAGCCCGACATCTTCTTGTAGAAGACAATCTTCAACCTAATATCTTCCTGTAGAAGATAATCTTCAAAATCATGTAGATGGTCCCATCCAATGTCTTTGAAGTAGCCAGACAGCTTCTTGTAGAAGACAATCTTCAAATACATCCTGTAGATGGGCGATCCTCACCATCAAGCTGCTAATAATCAAGTCTTCTTGCCATGAACAAGAGATGACCTCCTCTCCATGAGCTAGAGTGTGAGCACACCCTTCATCTTCTCCAAGAAGAATCACCAAGAAGAACTCCATAGCTGCTCCTCAACATGCTTCAAGTTAGCACCATGGCTGCCCCATGTGCTAGAAGAAACACCACCTCTACTGAGGTCCAAGCTCCAAAGCTTGTGTTGAAATTGGTGAAGGATGAAAGATAATGAGGCCAATACTCTTCTTATATAGTTTTGTGTAACTTTGAAAAGCTCATAATAAAGCTAATAAAGCTACGATCTGCGATCGCTTCTAATAAAGCATACGATCAATACGATCGCAATGAATCTAAAAAACACAACGGATTGCGTTCGCACTCATCCGTCAATTTTAGCCAAAAGCAAACGCTAAAATCTTCTATTATCCACGCGCTATCGGCGATGGGAATCGATCCCTGGTGGGAGATTTGGGAGGATAACGACCTATCCACGCCACCAAGGCTCTAGTGTGTACAAGATGTGAGTTTGACAACTATAGATGCTGGTACGCGGCCATCAGCTTGAAGGAGTATAGAAGCTTTGTACACATCTTGTAAATTCTAGATAGAATGGACCAATAGGAACATTGTTTATCCAACAGAATAGTCTTTAAGATTGACTTTGGTCGTCACTCCTAGATGTTGCAAGTACAAAGAATTAGCTCCCCAATCTTGTACGATTTGCAAATGACGCATGAATGGTTGTCCTAAAATCATCTCGTAAGCATGATTTTTCCCAAAATCACAAATGGTGAAAGTATGTTCAAACTCTACACCAAAAGTGGTGAGAGATATGCCTTCTAGTAAGCCCAATGGTTTTTCTATATGTCCGTTAGCCATTTGTAGCTTCATTCTGGTGGGTCTTCATGCTGGATTACCCCAACGTTTCCATAAAGCAGTGGTAGCAATGGCTACATTAGCTCGTGAATCTAAGATGGCTTTGGTGGTGTAGCCCTGGTGGGTTATTGGAAGATAAGTGTTACCTTCCTCTCCTTTGCTCACATCTCCAATTCGTTGTACCGATATCTCTGGTACCTTCTTGTGTGATCCTATCTGTGAGGGAGTAATAGCAACCTCAAGGAATTGGTTTGCTACGTGCTTCCACAATTTTGGTTTAATCTTTAACAACTCCTCTAGAGTGAGATGGCACTATACTCGTGTTCTTGATCACTTCCGTGTTTCTAGGAATTAATAATTCTTCATTCCTTACGTGCTCTCATGCTGATAGACTTGGCTTCCCAAGGTCCTATGAACTAAGGTAATTCTTGCAAAGAATTGGATTCAAAATCTGTGTGTTCACTCAGTTGTTCTTCCTCAACCTCGTCATAAATAGAGGGGACGTCTTAGGGAAATTTCTCTTGAAAATCATCTATCTCTTGAATAGGAGGATGAGTTTCTTGCTCTCTTCTCCATTTCTCTTGAATTTCTCTTAAAAATTCGTGTGAATACTTGTGTATGGAAGACATGTGGACTTCAACTTTTGTATTTGGCACTTGAGACAAGGATGGTGCATTCCTTTCCTGTGTCTTTGAGATAATAAGGTTCCTATGCAGATTCCTTTTCTCGTTGCTATTGATCAAGTATTCTAAACTCTCCAGTAGTCCTTGAAAGTGTAATTCAGGTTTTTCCATGTTATTCCAATTAAGATAACGAGAGGCTTCGAACATAGTTTGTGCTAATTCTACCATCTTCATGCAGAGTTTAGTTCTCTCAATTTCTAAATCTACTCTCGGGTGGTTCTTACTCATTTCACCTATCTAGGGTCCTTCTTTTAGTGTACCTTGATATGCACAAAACATCATGTCTAGGTTTTTTGGTATGGGTTCAGCTAGAACTGATCCTGATTTCTGAGCTAGATTCTCCTAATTAGGTTCTTGCGAAGTTAATTCTTCGATTCTCGCCCTATATTCCTTGAGACTTCCTTCCAATTCAGTTATCTTTTTACTCCACTTTCTCTTAATTATTTCTCTAGAATCTTTCCAAGATTTTGTCTTTTTGTTACTAGACTCTCCAACTTTGTTAGCTCCGGCTATTTTTTCAGGATCAAGTTGTTGATTCTGTAAGAGTGCTTGGGCTCTTGTTATAGCTTGGTTAGGCACGTATGTAGGGTTGGATCCATCTGAGTTATGAACAATACCTATCATGTTAATGGGTGTTACTTTTGAGGCATTAATAGGGTTCTTTGGACAATCTCTGATGACATGCTCTTTACCACACTCGGCACAAAAACGTGGTGTGTTATAGTATTATGATTGTCCTGCTATCGGAGGATGTGGACAATCCGTAATTGAAATGATCTCCTTGGCACATAAAGCATGGTCCTCTAGGGCCCTGTGGTCTTTGCTGTCTTACTTGGGGCTGTGGATTAGGGTTGGCATACATCACATTAGCATAGTCGGGCTCCCAACTGGGTTCCAAGGGTGGACTATCGTATTGATATGTTTCCACATGTTTTGTTGACTCTGTGTAATATGCGGGTGGACTATCTACATGAGTAGAGTCAAAACTGTTAGAATTCAGGTCTCTTTCTGTGATCAAGGGTGAAGAAGGCACTAAAGCCCTATTGAGGTTCTCTTCTGTAGCAACGTATTTGACTGGGATTACATTCGCTGGTGGGGGTGGTTGTTGAGCTAAAACAGGTTGTGGTCTCTCTTGAGCTTCATAAGGATAGTTCCGAGGAAGCCTATAGTAATGAGGCTGAGCATTATATTGACCTTGATACCTACCTGGTTGGGGGGTATGCTTGCGGGTAGTTCTGTCGTACTACTTGTTTGTTGTATGGGCAATCCTGGGCTGCGTGATTCGTGTATCGTCTCTCAATTGTATAGTATTGGCCACTAGGTTTGGCTTGCAGTTGTGTTACATTGGGACACACATTTGCCATATGATCACCACCACAGGTGTAACAACGCTTGTTTGTTGTTAACCTAGGCATCTGTTTACTAGAAACTCCTAGTTTTTGGGCCACCTTTTTTGCTAGGTCTTCTCTCGAACTAGAAAGTTTTGAGGATGCTAGAGATGAACAATCTGAGTCCTTATAGACCTTTGAGAGTTCCAACTCATCTCCTAGATTGTCCTCAATGTCTATACAAATTCTTACACATTGCTCTAGAGTTCTAGGTTCCTTCAAGTATACATAGGGGCGTAGTTTAGAGCTTAAGAGGCCATCTAGAAACAATGACACTTGCTTGGCCTGTGAGGGTAACTCTGGCATCGGACATCTCTCAACGTATTGTCTAAACCTACGTCTTGCAAGTCTAACTATTCCTTGAGTGATTTGTTTGAAGCTATGAATCAATGAAGAAGTATCATATCTCATTCCACTTTTAGAGAATTCTGTGATGAGTGACTCTAACAAGTGATGAATATCCCTAAATTGCCTTTGTTGCAATGGTTTAACCAAGTTAAAGCCATGTTCTTTAACATTAGTCCAAATGCATTGTATTGCATAAACATGTCTTCTACTTGCTCTACTCTTAATACCTGCTTAAATTCCGCAACATGGTCATAGGGATCTCCTGTCTCATCAAAGTAGTTTTTAATTGACTTTACTAGTTGAGTGCATTAGGGGAAAAAATGAACCCTGCATGGGCCTTTTAGATTAAGAAGTGATTAGTGATGGACCAATGAGAGGAGGGTGGTGGACATAGTCTAGTCCCTTAATCACCTAAGCTAGGCATATGCTTCCCTATTTTTCTGGTGGTCAAAGGTGGTATGGATAACTCATACCAAGAGTTCTTTTCCAAAAGTGGTTTGATAGTGCAAAAATTTCAATCATAGCCCTTGATGAACTCAAAGATCTAAAGGCTTGTATTACATGTCAGAAAAAATTCGACATTCAATTTGATCCATTAGATTTGCCAAAGATCTAATGGTTTAAATTCAAAGTCATGATGAAATGCGTCTTCAAATATATCCCGTTGGATAGAGCTAGAAATCAATGGTTGAGATTGATTGTTTTGAATTTTGGGACACTTTCATTGCCATCCCGTGGATCCTTACTTGATCGAAGGGTTGATAAACCATATCCTTTTTGAACCATTAGATCTATAATCCATCGGATGGTGCAGAATCATACCCGCCACGGAATCGTGCTCGATACTTTCTCGTTTTCTTCCAGTCCCCACTCAACCCATACTTCATTTAATGTTTCCTATTTTGTCCTCTTTTTGACAGAGAGACCCTCAATGATTTCGCATGTGCAAACTGTAGATTTTCTATGGGCCTTAGGATGCATCACGATCCAATGGCTATAAATAAAGCGCATAACAAAGGACTCCACCATGCTATGGCTTTGGTTGGATCATCCAAAGATCAAATGGCAGACATCTCATCAAGACCAGATCAGCGGGATTCGTAGCTGACGCTTGGAGCAAAATGCATCTAAGGGTCCGAATTGATCTCAGTCACCACTCTCTCTATTGTGCTCCCACACACTCTCTCACTACTGTGCTCCTCAACCTCCCTAGTGGGAATATCAAACGGATCTGCATCTCCACTCAAACAAATCACATCCATTCATTATCTACATCCGACCGCTTCGAAATCTTGGCGTGTAGCCTTCACTTCATATTCATTTTAAATGATTTTTAAATGGAAAAAACCACTAGTGGTTTTGTAACAACCCCCTTAATCCTAAATTCTTAGTTTTAATCCCTAAAAACTAGGCATCCTTACAAGGCCCATGCAGGGCTCACTTTTTCCCCTAATGGGGTCTTAGTACCCTGGGATGTTCACGTGGTCTGGGTAGAGGAAAACCATCTCTACCACCTGGTATTCTAGGTTCCCTTTGTCTTTCCATTCTATCGGTGTCCATGGTGGTTCTATCCCTCCCTATGGGGTGAGTGGAATTTACTTCTAGTTTCTCTTTGTTCTTCTCTCATTGAGTACCATGGGCTAAGGATGTTCCAGCACCTTGATGGCTTGTGTTTACATTCATTCGTGATGGGGGGAATACTAACTTGCCTCTCCATGTGTAGGTATTTCTCACATGGTCGAGTACTAAAAATACTCATTCTAAAGTATCACCCAAGTTTACAACCTTTCTAGGTGTATCTGGGTCCTTGAATTCGTAAATCATGATGGAGCCTACCTCACTAGCTTATTCCATTCTATACCTCCAAAATGCTTTGTCAGTTTCCTTATTTAGAAACATTTCTATGCTTCTATTGTCATGAGGGATCCATTTTGGGTTTAATACTCTTGTCAGTACCGATTTCCCTCTAGGTGTCTTGGGTTCTTCTCCTAGTGGTTCTTTTCCTTGTGATCTCACTTCAGTATCGGGATTTACTATACGAAACTCATTAGTATGATTAGGTTGAGTACTTATGATGTACATTGTTCCTTCTTTGTCTATGTATGCGTCTCTCTCAAATTTCACCACTGGATGTTCCATCCAATGGGTTGGTCAGGATTGTACAATTGCACAATTGATCTTTGCAAACCATCCTCGTAGATGCAAGCACCCAAGTGGTTGGTTCAGACATATTCTAATTGGGTTCTGTAGGGTCCTTTTGGGTCTTTCTAAGTATGCTATTTTTAACCCTCCTTGTCACGCACGCACGTGAGCATCTTCTTTTGTCATCGCGCGAACATGCCCTTTTTGCTCCTCTCTGCTCCTTGATCTACGTCCGCGAACACACACAGATTTTCATCCGGTTCACCTCCCAGCCACGCCCGAGCTTCTACTGGTGTTCCCCTGATAGATAGTTAGAGAGCCCTCAAAAACCACTAAGGGTAATACAAATAATCTCTCTACTCAAAGAGATTGCTCTCTCCCCCTTCTACCAAATGGGCATAATGCCCTTAGTGATGCCATGTGGCATTCTTGCCACCTCACTCAAGAGTGTGCATCCGTAATATGACATTTCCTTCCCCTTGAAAGCATTTTCGTCCTCGAAAATGTAGATGAAATGTCCGTAATGGTAGAATAAAGTGCTCGGACTCCCCTGAACCCCATGTACTCTATGTACATGGTCATCTCTGTGTGTGTTGTTTCCCCGTATCCTTCCCCTTAAGAAGTCTCATATGAGATCATGTCAAAAGTGGGAAACCGTCTAAGTGGTGCCTACTATCTCCCATATACACTCAACTTCCAAATTATCACTCCCATAACATACTACATCATCCAAATGACCTAAGTCCATATGATGTATCCTCTATGGAGTAATAATATGAAAAGAAAGTGTAAAGTGTCAAACTTATAAGCTGACCGTATCATAATGGAGATAATAAACCATCGAATCCTCTGAAGTATAGAACAAAGTCCCATAACAAGTGACTCCAAACCCATCTAAAACTAAATGATAGATTGCCCTCATAACACTCCAGGTCTTCCTAACCTTAAGTGTAATCACAAGTAATAGTTTAATCTAAACTAGCTTGTGAACTATGCAAATCCATCACCCAGCTCACAGTAGTAAAATGCAATCTCTACATTTCACTAACCAAGAAATCTGTGGTTTTCCATCCATTACCTGTGGACTAAGTTCTATTGGAAGAGCATCTATTGGCACTTGTGCCTACAGTAGATATATAGCTCTATTTTCAAGGAAGAAAATATTTTCCAAGGAGGAAAGAATGTAATAAAGTAAGTCTATGATCCAAGGGTACGACCGGTTCAGACAGATTTGAAATCCGACACCATTTGGTCACCCGTGTGTATGACCAAAGATCTCAAGTCTAGACTTACTAGAAGGTCATTTATTCTTGTAACAAAGTGATCCACTTAGCCTGGTGGTTAAGACTAAAGGATGTGAAGGAGGAGGTCTTGGGTTCAACCCCCATGGGATACATGGGGAGAGTGTTTCACCCAAAGAGCTCTAGAGCCTTCTAGAAACATCCACTTGAGTTAACTCTGGTTAACTGGGACACTTGGCGCACGTAGTTACATGGCTGACACTTGGATGATTAGTATCCACCTGCCCAAGAAGGGAGTCCCCTGGAGAGAGCTATATAGAGGTATTTAGTTGGGAGGAGAGCCATCTCTCTAGCACGTGATGGTGATTGTAATCCTCGTTCTCTTGCATTGGTTTTGGCTGAAAATCTGTCAGCATGTAAAATGGGCACCCTCCATTCTGATCAAGGGGGGGAATATATATCTTTTGATTTTAATGCATTTTTGGCTGAATGTGGGATAAAACATCACTGTATAGTGTTGTATACACCTCAACTAAATGTAGTTACTAAATGAAAGAACAAGTCAATCATGGAGATGGCGAGGTCTATGGTCAAGAGTGAGGCTTTACTACATAGTTTCTAGCTTGAGGCTATCATGTGTGCAACATATGTACTTAAAAAGTGTCCCCCTAAATTATTGCAGTCTATCACTCCATATGAGGCTTGGCATGGTTGTAAGCCATCTGTTGCTCACCTGCATGTTTTTGGTTCTCTGGCATATGCATTAGTGCCTAAATAACATCGCAGGAAATTGGATGATAAAGCAGTAAAATGTATTTTTGTTGGGTACAATTTTGAAAGCAAAGGCTATTGTCTCTATCATCCATAGACTAAACACGTTTTGGTTAGCCATGATGTTGTTTTGTGGAAGATGCTATTCAACTGTTACCTTCATGTACTAAGGAGACATATGTTAGCTCCAAATACATGTATGATACTTTGCTGCCTCTTTTTACAAGTGGATATTCTAGTCCTGGTCCTAATGAGGCAAATTCTCAGCCTTTGCAGGTTTCATGTGATGATGTGGATCATTCTATTTTTGATGTAGATTTACATGATGCACTTGTTGATGAGAGAGTTGATATCTAGAAGGCAAAAACTATGCCAAAATGGCTGGTGCAGACTTTGCATGATAGCAAACTAGATGCACCTCTATCATACTGTATTCGTTCATGCCGCTTTTGCATCAGTTTGCTATGCTATGGCTGCCTCTAGTTTCTCTGATGAGCATGAGCCTGTTTCGTTTGATGAAGCACAAAATTCTGAAAATTGGATGGCTACTATGCAATCTAAATATGATGCTATAATGAAGAATGGTGCTTGGGCTTTATGTGACTTGCATCCTAGCAACAAGGCTAGTGACACTAAGTGGGTATACAAGCTAAAGCATAAGCATGATGGAACAAGTGACATGTATAAGGCTAGGCTTGTTACAAAGGGTTATGTGCAGGAAAGGGGCATTGATTTTGATGAGACCTTTGCACCTACATGCCAAATGACTACTATTTGTAGCATCTATGCACTTGCAGCTTATCATGGTTGGACATTAAAACAACATTTTTGAATGGTGACTTGCATGAAGAAGTGTATGTTTTTTAGCCCCATGGCTTTGTGCACAAAGGGCATGAAAACCAAGTATGCAGGTTAACGAAGGCATTATATGGTTTAAAGCAAGCACCACATGCTTGGTATGAAAAGACACATGCCTATCTGATTGCACATGGTTTTGAGAACAATCCAACTAAGACCACCTTATATGTTAAGCATGATAACGATTTGCTTCGAATAATTGTTATGTATGTTGATGACATGCTGCTCACTGGTCCTCTTGACAAGCATATTGCTTATTTTAAGGCTGATTTGCATGCCTCAATTGAGATGTCTGATTTGGGCCATTTGCATAATTATTTGGGCATTCAATTTATGCAAGTTGATGGTGGAATGGCTTTTTGTCAAACAAAATATATTGACATATTATTGCAGCATTTTGGCCTTGAATACTGCAAGCCTATTGCCACTCCTATGGAGGCAAGTTTACGATTGAGTCTTCATGATGCTAGAGATACATTTGATGTTATTCTCTATCAGGAGGCTGTTGAATGCTTGATTTACTTATGCATTACTTGGAGAGATATTTATTTTGCTCTCACAAATGAGCAAGTTTATGAATTGCCCATGTGTCAAGCATTGGAAGGGGGTTAAATGCAAATTTTTCTATTTGAGTGGTACCTGACTACTTGGATTGCTTTATCCCAAAGGGGGATCACTACCGCCATATTTGCATGCTTCTTCTGCCAGTGATTGGGCTAGTTGCTATGACACTCGTGTGTACACTAGTGGCTTTTGCTTCATGCTTGGTAGCTCATGTATATCTTGGTTGAGCAAGAAGAAGCCTACTGTGGCCACTTCCAGTTGTGAGGTTGAGTATAGGGCAGCTTTCACAGTGGCTGTTGAGTGTGTGTGGCTCAGACGCCTTATGGATGATTTCGGTGTTGGTCAGTCTTTTTTTTTTTTTTTTTTAATGGAGGTTCGGCCGAGGCCTACTCCCCCGGGCTTTAACTTTTGAAATTACAACTGTACAATGAAGGGCATAGTACCCATGGGACCCCCCTTATCCCACAAGAACAGGGGTTAGACAGACCGGGAAGGACTTACAACGGGGTAAACAGCCCGAAGGCACAGCAGAGTGACACGCCCGAAGGCAGCATACATGTCCCGCAGCACTGGGGGGTTGAACCCATGCCCCCGCCTCAAGAGGCGAGGGATTCAACCACTAGACCAGGCGTCTTGGGACTGTTGGTCAGTCTTTTGCCACCACCACCTTCATTGACAGTCAAAGCACATTGGCAGTTGTGAGGAACCTTGTGTTCCATGCTCACACTAAGCACATTGAGGTGCATTATCATCATGTCAGGGAGAGGTTCTCTACTGGAGAGATGAGCTTGGCATATGTGCACACGTAGGAGAACATTGCAGACCTTTTCACAAAGGCTCTGCCTAGGGAGAAGTTTGAAGCTTTCCACAAAGCTTTGGGCTTACTTCCTTTTCTGGAGTGATTCCACATAGCTTGGCACTTCCTTATACATGAGTGCGAGCTCCTTTTTCACCACATCACTCCCAAGGGGGATTTGTTGATATATTTAGGTAGTGATGTGTGTGAGCACACGAGGACTATCGGGGCACTTTGGAGGTTTTTTCTCTCGGCTTGTATATATGCATATAGCCCTAATGGGTTACTTATCTTTGTAGATTCTAGTGGTAATACATTTAGTATTGTGTGTTGTGCTCCTGGCTTCTTCTTCTTCCTTGTGCTATTCATGTGCTTCGGCAGACCTCTAGCTCTAACAGTCACCCACCCATTGTGAAGGCGATCTCAAAGGCATGCCATGGAGATATTAAACAACGGCCTAAATTTCTTCCTTTTGCATTATGGGTGGATAGGATCAGGTACACTAGAACTACAAGGTTCATGCCTATAGAACTTATGTACTATCAAAAGCTAATTTTCTCTATCCATTCTCAAATGCCTACATGGATGAAAATTCCTCATGGAACTTTCTAAAGATTAAAGAAATGGCATCTATAGAATAAGTTGTATATTGATGAAACACACCAATTAAGGCCTCATTGAATTCAAACTCAAGATTGGGTGTTAGTCCATGACAAAATGTTTGATTCCCAATATGATGCATGATGAAAGTTAACTACATGATGGTTTGGAGCATATGTTTTTGTGTCAATCAATGATAATGGTACGTATGATTTAAGGAAATTTGATGATAATCCTTTGAAGAATTTAATTTCAAGGAAATGAGTAAAATTATTCAAGTGAAGAAAAGATGAAGAATTCTAGATCAATGATAAACTTCTTGAGGAAGAAGATGAATAGCTAGGTGAAATAAATTCAATTTAGTTCTTTTCTATTTTCCATTTCTTTTTCTTTCCTATTTCACCACATTACTTGCATATACTTACAAACTAAGTTAAAAAACTGTTGATATATTTCGGTAGTGATGTGTGTGATCACACTTAGGACTCACAGGGCTCTATTTTCCTTCTTTAGGAGGTTTTCTCCCTTGACTTGTATATATGCATATAACCCTAATGTTGCTTATCTTTCTACATTCACTTGGTAATACGTTTAGTATTGTGTGTTGTGCTCGAAGCTTCTTCTTCTTCCTTGTTTTGTTCATGTGTTTTCATAGACCTCAAACTCTAACAGTTAGTATCAAAATAGGTCATCGCTTCATCTAGGGCATCAATGACACCCCTCAAGTCACAATCTCTGAATCACATGAAAATTGGTGAGCATACTCATGGCAATTAGGAGTTAAAAACAACTTTTCTATGTTCTGTGGAAATCGTTATCATGTGAGCGCATTTCGACCTCCAAATGCACTATTGCAGTGGCTATGCAGGCAATTTTGTCCTTTTGTGCCAAACATATATATGTTTTAGTTTGTTAGTACAAGTGCCTCGAAGTCTATTCTTATTATCTTTCTTGTAAATGAGCTTTAATAAGAATATTTGTTTTTCCACACTTCTCTCTAATATCCAAAACATGAGCTCCTCCATATATTTTGGATAGATCATTGAACATTGTATGTAATAACTAACATTGAAAACTTAAAATTTTTATTCTTTGGGTTGAAAGCATGTAGTGATCCATTTTCTCTTTCATTGAAAGCATTCAAATAGAGATAGAGATTCCATTGCTTTCTTGTGAACCTTTAAGTTATTCGTGATGTATAGTTTCTAATTGCATTCATGGGAGTCTACGATATAAACTGAAGGCCTTACTTTTTACTTGATAGAAATCTTCTTTTGTCGTACTCCGTTGGTTCAATGGTGAAAGATTTATGAGGTCTCGGTCCGCTTCGACATTACCGAGATCTTCCCCCGTACAAACATGATGAACATCAATCTATTACTTTATACATTCACAAGTGGAGTTCATCTTCGAGTGTTTGAATATTTATCCTATGTAATATACGTTAGAAAGATGTTGTTTTTCTTCCTATCTCATGAGATATTGCTCCAATCAATCTTTCTTTTTTTTTTTTTTTATAAAGGAAGCTCAGCATTAGCCTACTCTCCCGGACTTGAATTAAATAAAGAAAGAAAAGTACAAGAGATGGGGACTAGTGCCCACGGGACCCCCCAAATCCCACAAAGCAGGGGAAGCCTTTACAGAGCTTAGATGGCATTACAGAGAAGGTTAATCACCCTCTCATCACCCTCATGAGGGGCCCACTTGGGTTTAATCTTGTTATTGATCGAAAGGAGAACTTGATGGTGCCTGAAGGGGGGGGGGATTTCTTACAGTTAGCAATCCTTTTGCCAAGGAGGAACAACGATTTCTCGATAGACCATTCCTTGGGGGAGTCACCGAAGTTGAGAGCACATCTTTCCCGCCAGATTTTCCATAGGACCTCCCCTCTGATGGCGTTCCAAAGAGTTGTGGAGCAGCCAATCGCTTCTCCCAACAGGGCTTTCTACCAACTGAGATGTCTCTGAAGTCTAATTTTCTTTCCAACCATCTGCCAGAGTTTGTTGGAGTTGGGGCAGGTAAAGAAGATGTGTGGAACATCTTCGATAGACTGGTAGCAGCGTTTGCACCAGGGAGGGATCCCACAAAGTTTGCTCGCCTTAAGGTTGGTCTAGATTCCATGATGAAGAATTTTCCATAGGAGGACAGACTTTTTGATTTCTATGAGGGGGTGCCAAATAGCCATGAACTTCATGTCCCACCGAAGCCGCGTCCATGATAGGCACCACTTCTTGTTGAGGTTAACCTGATAGTCAATCGTTTCTTTGATGTTCGGGATTTTTGATAGGCTATTCCCATTGTGCCATTTGAGACCAAGCGAGCTCGATGTGTCATGACCCATGAGAAGGCGAGTTTTGTGATGATCCCAGGCGAGACATCTGCTTTGCAAAGTGTTCCATTCTTCGTACGAAATGTTGACGCCAGGGTCAATATCCTCGAAGTTGATCCAACGGTTGGTGTCTTGTTTCCAGAGATGTTTCCATTTTTTGAAGCCCTTGTTCCATAACCTCTTGGCATTTTGAATGTTCCAAGAATCCACACTCCAAATGCCATGGATTGAAAACCAAATAGAGTTGTTTTGTCTGATACCGGAAGCCCGCTTCCAGTCTTCGCTAATTCTTGTGTAGCTTTTGACTTTATTCCAACTCTTCCATAGGGAGCACACGAGATTAGAGCCTTTCGGGAAGATGGGGATCGGGGAAAACAGTAGGGTCAAGATGTCGAGATTCTTCCAATTTGGGAAACCCAAGAGCGCCAACTCGTTCTTGTTTATGAAGATTAGCTTGGCCCACGAGGCCTCCCCATTGCACCAAGCCTTAATCATCCATTTGGCTGCCAGTTTGTTAGCCATGCACCGAATGTCCAGGATACCAACTCCCCCACTATCTCTATGGCTGGTGCAGATGGACCATTTGATTTTAGGCACCCCCCTTCTATTGTGATCGCCCGTCTAGAGGAAGTTTCTACAGATGCTATCTAGTTTGGACAGATCTTGCTCTTTTGGTCTCTAGCAAGAAAGGAAGTAAATGGTAGAAGAAAGGAGGAACGTGTTGATAACCATAGCACGACTAGCAAGATTGATTTGCATACCTCTCCAGTAGTTAAGCTTGTTTTCGAGTTTGGCTAGCACCCAGTTCCACCGCTGTTCCATAGAGACGCAAAACCCCAAGGGGATCCCAAGAAGCCAAAAAATTTGGCCTTGCGGAATGATTTGACAGCCATGATCAGTGAGGAGGCCGGGCTGAGGCCCCACAATAGCTCTAAAGGCAGTCTTAGAGTGGTTGATCATGGATCCAGAGGCTTCACAAAAAGTAGTAAGACACCTCCAGAACATCTCCATGCTAGTATTATCATTGTGAACAAATACGTTCATATCATCGGCAAAAAGTCTCATGGTGATCTGACTGTGGTCGTGAGGCAAGCGGAGGCCTTTGATATTGCCAACTTCCACCTGGTGCACCACAAGCCTGCTAAGCCCCTCCTGGCGATGGCAAATAGAAGGGGAGCCAACGGGCACCCTTGTCTGATAGACCTTCTAAGTTTGATCACCTTTGAAAGTTTGCCGTTAATGTTAATTTGGGTCGATGCGTTTCCGAGAAGGGTCGCGATCATCTTGGTGAATGTCTGACTACATCCAAGATCTTGGAGCGACTGCAGAATATAGTCCCATTCAAGCCTGTCGTAGGCTTTATCAAAGTCGATCTTGACGAAGACCACAACTTGTTTAGACTCATTTGCGAATTCAAGACCTTTTCAAATATCTATAATGGTTTCCAAAATTGACCTGCCTTTGATGAAACCTTTTTGGTCCTCACTTAGCCACACTCTCAAGTGACAAGAGATTCTGTTGGCAATGACTTTGGTGATGATCTTGTATCCTATTTGGAGCATCGTAATAGGCCGCCAGTTCGCTATTCTGTTCTTTTCCCCTTTTTTGTGTATTAACTTGATAATACCATTGTTGAGACAAGAGGGGAGTGCGCCAAACTTGAGCGCCTCTTGCCAAACCAGACGAAGAGGGGTGGCGACCACCAACTTGAAGGATTTGAAGAACTCATTGCTTAGCCCGTCAAGTCCCAGGCTTTTACTGGGAGGGAGGGCATCAATGACCTCAATGATTTCTGCTTTAGAGATAGGGGCATGTAGCAGGGAGCAAAGGTTGAGTGGTATCCTGCGGGGGGAAACCCTAGATATGGCTGCCATACAGTCCCTTCTATGGTGGGAGAGGGGGTTCGAGGTCCTTAGAAGTCTCGTGAAGTGCGCTTCAATGATCCCAAAATTATCTTCTTTTGAATTGCATACATTGCCATTTAAGCCTAGTAATAAGGGGATCAATTCTCTGTTATGTTTCCTTTTAAGGATACGACACATCTCTTTGGTGGGTTTTTCAGCTTTGCCAGCCCACCACTCCTTGAAGAAAATTTGCAAATTTTTTCTTTGTATTTCTTCCTCGTATCTCAATAGTGCTCTAATTTTTCGAAGACCTTTCTGGGCTTGAGATTTTCCTTTGTTCACTTCCTCCTCGAGCCTCTAGAGTCTGTGGTAAAGAGCTTCCCTATGAGCCCGCCGCACAGTCTCGAGCATCTTCCCGGATCTAATCATGATCTGTCGAGACTTATCGACCACACTTCTCCAGCACTTGGCTAGGGGCAGGCCGGAGGCGAACGCCTCCTTCCACACCATAGCAATTTCTTGATGGACGCAAGCGAGAGAGAAGGTGGGCACACTGGGATGGAGCCAAGGAGCCTTGCGGATCTTGTTGGACGGTTGGAAAGTGATAACGATCGGGTAGTGATCAGAGATGGTGAGGTCGGTGCATTGAGCAAGGGATGGGTGGCCCCATTGATGCATAAAACTCTGAGAGATGTAGCATCGCATCTATCAAGTCTAGCTTTTCTCAGGTCCTCGCCCGCTTGGAGATTTGACCAAGAAAAGCCATTCGAGTCTTTGAATTCGACCAAATCCAAGTGAAGTTTAGTTTTGTCCCACGTTTCTTTCCCCGACCATCGATGACCCTACCCTTGCCCATCCATCTGTCCCTAGGGTCCTCCACCATGTTGAAGTCACCACAAATAAGCACATTGTGGGGGAGTGAGTCCAAGGAGGCCCATGTGTTCAGTCTCTCTAATTCCCCGTTAGGGGCGTACAAAGAAACTTGAGTAAAACAGAGAGGAGCACCAAAAGAAACAGCAATCCATCGATGCCTTTCATCTTCAATGGAGTTCTCAAGATTTTCAAACCAGAGTTGATTAATGCCGATTGCCGTTCCACCGGACCCCCGCTGATGCGCCGTTGCAATCCAAACATGGGTCGAGGAGACCTGCCTAAGCCATTTTTGGAGGTCTTCTCCGTCAATTTTAATCTCTTGAATACATATCAATTCTGGGTTTAGGCTAATGTCAAGAAGCCATTGACCAATAATGGTCGCTCTTGAGGGGTCGGTTAGCCCTCTAGCGTTTAGCGAGATGATGATCATTGTCGTAGTGAGCCCTCTTTGCGGGAGGGAGCCTTTCTTTTCTTGGATTCATCTTTCTTTTTCGTTGGGATTGGATCCCGAATTAGCAATAGGTTCTTGTGGGGCTTTTCTAGGGTAACTTCATAGGTTGTTTTCCTTTGTGGGATGCCTCCTGCTGGGAAGACTTGGGCACCGTTTTCGACACCGTTTCCGAAATAGACGATCCGATGATGGAACTTTCACTATCCATGTTATCTTCGTTGCTAGTGGTAAAGTCATTTTCTTTGCTTGTAGTGTAGCCCTCCTGGGAGGTTTCTTTATTATCAGGGATCTCTAGGGCTTTGTCGTTGGTGTCCACCTCAAGTATGTTCCCACGTGGGTAGTCAAACTCATTGATCTCCTTTTCGAGATTGCAATATAAGTTGCTAGAGGGGGTAACCGACATGATGTTTCGCTCAGAGGTCGCCCTAGGGCTTCGTTTCCTTCTTCTTCTGACTTCGATGAACCCATCTGCATCAGCTTCTGGATTACGGGGGCCCTTGCCTTCCTCTTCCTTCGTCGAGTGGGCCAAAGCTCCTTTGTTGTCTTGAGCGTTATTGGAGGCTTCTTGATTTCGCTTGCTTTTTTGTTTCAAAGGGCAATCTTTAATCCTGTGGCCTTGTTGGCCACAACGAAAGCACGCATTGTGAAGGTATTTGTAATTGATGTCTTGCTCCCAAAAATCCCCTTCGCCCAAGTCCACTTTGATCTTCGATGGAAGCGGCATGCTGAGGTCGGCCTCGACACAGATTTGAGGGTGCCACCGAGCGTTGAACGAATGTCTTGCACCTTCATAAATGAGACCACCGATGTCCTCGCGTGAGGCCAATGGCTTGCCGATAGGAGAAACAATGTCCCACATGAAGTTGTACAAGAAGTATGGAAGGTTAGGGAGCTCAACCCAGAGAGGGTACTGAAGCGATTTCGATTTGTCGGGGGTAAAATCAGGGGACCATCTGAATAGGCACAGGGTAACCTGACCGAGTTGCCAGGTGCCAACGCTTAGGGCTCGAAACGCCATATATTCATTTTCAAAGACTAGCAACATGTGGCTTGCCGGTAAGAATTGACACTTACAGACAATTAGTCCACAGGGGAACCACTCGTTTCAAAGCCACTATCGCACAGTTTCGAGCGGGGGCCTAGGGCCAAACATTTGGCTGACGAGGCAAACTTTCTTGAGCTCCTCCTGAGTTGACAGAGTTGCGGATCTACTGAGGGAGACCAGGGGGGGTTCAACACTCTAGGAGGCCCCAGGGGCGGCGCAAGACCCCCCCTCCAACAGAAAGGCCAGGTTACCGGTCTCCCTCGGAGGAGGGGCCAAGTTACTTCTCACAAATGAGGGGGTCGCCAAATCCATGACCAAATTAAAAGGGTTTCGCAAGATCTACACGAAGATCAATGAAAACTTTGCCACTACATATTCTTTTACCTTCAGCCCCTTGAATCTTCTCGTGCCTCTTTTTTTTTTCTTCCTCTCTTTTTTTTTTCCTGTCTTCTTCTCTTCTTCTTTTTTTCTTTTTTCTTTACCTTTTCTAATAAACGCCTTCACTACACGAAAGCCCCAAGGAGGCGACTGAGGCCTCCAGAAGCCATGGAAGAGCAAACTTTAAATCTAAATTCCTTCACTTTGAAGAGCTGCTTTCGATTTGAACAGATAAAGACTCAAAGGTTCTATCTCTATTTAATTATTAAAGCACGCAGACCAAAGGAAGCCCGGTCGGGTGCCGCTAAAGAAATATAGAGCCGACAAAGGAGTCACGGCTCATGAGGTGGCACAAACTGAAAGACTGAAGGGACAGTCGCGCATGCGATCCTGGTCCGCCTGAGGCTCCGATGGCCAGTCTGCAGTTGGTTGATTGATTGCTGATTGGCTTTTACTTTCGCCTAGTTAGCTGTCGATCGGAAGGAAAGGACTTGGTTGTCGATCGGATGGAAGGGACATGGTTCGACGTCGATCGCGTAATTCGCCTGGTTAGCTGTCGATCGCGTAATCCGCCGCCTAGTTAGCCCGCCTAGTTAGCTGTCGATCGGAAGGAACAGGCTTGGTCGATCGCGACGGACACCGGTTGATTCTCCGTCGATCGCGACGGACGCGGACGCCGTCACTCCCAAGCAACAATGACAGACTTCATGCACGGATGGAGCCACCAATGTTCGGCTTCAGCATTACTCCTGTCCTCCATTCAATAACGACCTCCATAGCCATCGTCCGTCCGCTTCAGCAGCAAGTTTAGCTCCCTCGTCCACTATGTGCGCGATCGCGGCTGGAAAAGCTTCTTCTTTAGGTGGCGAGATCACCAATCTTTCTTTCTTGCCCATGATCGATGACTGAGTCGTTATTGAGACGTTCAAACCCACAAAATGCATAAGCCAACACAAGGGACACCAAGAAGATTGCCAGAACACGTTTATATTCGATTAGCAACTCGTGTTGAAGAAGGAAATGAGAGCTTGGTATGAGGAGTACTAGTACCCCTCATAGTTGCGCACAATTTGGCGCCACAGGGCATACCCCCCAAGCACTGAAAAGGGCTGGATAGAAAAACAGGCTGTGACATCCTCCCCCGGCTTGAAGAGCTTGGTGTCCTCAACAAGCGGGTTCGGGTCTTACAAAAGTTGGTGTGATTACAAAATTTTGGGAACATTACATGGGGCTCATAGCCAAAGGGGCTTAAGTGTGGTGATAATACTTTCGAACTAATGGATGGTCGGGCCCAAAGGTGTTGGCCGGAAGCCATTCTGCATCGACTAAGGGTCGTCCTTTGAATTTAATGAGGAACTGGGGACCTTCGCGAGTGATCCGGTCCCGTAAGATAGCTTCTGCCTCGAACTGGTTCTCTCCGTCGTGCAGCACCGGAATCTCACGTTCGTACTTGAAGTCGGGTTTGAACCGCTTCAGGAGGCTGACGTGAAAGGCATTGTGAAATTGCACGTTGTCGGGAAGCTCCAAGCTATAAGTGACTTCATTGATCCGCTTCTCCACTTTGTATGGTCCGTAGTAGCGATGGTTGAACTTCTGCGTGATGTTCTTGGGGAGAGTGATATTTCGTGCGCTGACGAGGACAAGGTCGCCGACTTGAAATTCTTCGCCGGGTCATCGTTTCTTGTTTGCATAGCGAGCCATGCGTTCTTTGCTCCTTTGCAAGCTGGACTTTGCTTCTTCTAACTTTGTTTTCCACTGATCCAAGAAGGCACCGCAATCGGGGCCATTTGTTGCAAGTGTGGAGTCTTGCGTGAGAGCCAAGGGCGTGATTACCTCCTTGCCGGTCGCCAGCTCGAATGGGGTCATCTTCGTGCTTGAGTGGACAGAAGCATTGTAGTGAAACTCCAGAATGTCTAAGTGCTTCGCCCAATCCTTTTGGTCCATTCTAACATAGTTCCGGATGTAATCTTCGATCGTCTGGTTGACCCGTTCGGTTTGCCCATCTGTTTGTGGGTGATATGATGAGGAGAACCTAAGTTGCATCCCCAAGATGCGGAAAAGCTCGGTCCATAGCCGACTTAGGAAACGGCCGTCCCGGTCTGACACTATGGCGAGAGGCAACCCGTGATACTTCACGATGTGAGTGAAGAAAAGCTGAGCCACGGCCTTGGCGTTGAGCGGGGGTTTGGCCGGGATAAAGTGTGCTTGTTTGGTGAAGTAGTCCACCACAACGAAAATGGTGTTGAACCCCAAAGACGGTGGGAGTGCCGTGATGAAGTCCATGCTAATCATGTCCCACGGTCGGTTGGGAATCGGGAGTGGTTGCAGAAGGCCGGCGGGCTTTACCCGATCTTGACGGACTAACTGACATGTTGGGCATGTTTCTACATATTCCTGGACTTGTGCCTTCATGCGGGGCCAATAAAAGTGTTTGTGGAGCGTCTCATAGCTGCGGTTTTGACCTCCATGGCCGGCCACTTTGCAATCATGTGCCTCCCACAGTAGCTCTTTGCGTAGCTCTAAGTCGTTCGGGACATAAATTTTCCCTTTGCGGTGGAGAAGGCCTTCTTGTAGTGTATAGCGCTGCGGGGCTTGAGCCGTTTGCATTTCCTGAAGTATTTCTTGAACTTGGGCATCCTGTGCTTGTGCTCGTTGAATTCTGCCTCTGAGATCTGAAGATACGGTGGATATTGCCTGGAGCTCGGGTCTTCGACTAAGTGCATCTGGCATCACGTTCTGTTTGCCCGGCTTGTGAATGATCTCGATATCAAATTCGGCAAGAAAATCCTGCCATCTTGCTTGCTTTGGGCTTAACTTGGGTTGAGATGTAAAGTACTTCAAGGAGATGTTGTCCGTGAAGACCTTTGTGTGCTTGTCCAGAATGTAGTGCCGCCACTTGCGTAGGCAGTGGATAACAGCTAACATTTCTTGCTCATGTGTGCTCCATCTGAGCTCGGGGCCGTTGAGTTTATGCGACTCGTATGCAATGGGTTGTCCGTCTTGTACGAGGACGCCGCCGATGGCTGAGCCTGATGCATCTATGTGAACTTCAAAAGGTTTGTCGAACTCTGGAAGTTTGAGAACCGGGGCATTGCACATAGCAACCTTCAATGCTTCGAAGGCGTCTTCTTTGTCTGCTCCCCACTTGAAGGGCTCCTTTTCTTTGACCAACTCCAAGAGCGGGGCCGCGATCTTGCTAAAACCTTGGATGAAACGGCGGAGAAATTGGCAAAAGCCGATGAATTCTCGCACCTCTTTGATGGTCTTCGGGGGTGCCCACTTGAGTACTGCTTCTACTTTCTGGGGGTCGGCGTGGAGGCCGAGTTCAGAAACGATGAACCCCAAGAATTCCACCTTCTTCATGCAGAACTCGCACTTGCTTGGTTTGGCAAAGAGCCGACGTTGCCGTAGTCATAACAAGACCGCCCGAACGTGCTCATAATGTTCCTCTAATGTTCGGCTATAGATCAGTAGGTCATCAATGTAGATGATGAGGAAGAGGTCGAGCATGTCCCGGAAGCCATCATTCATCTCTCGACAGAAGGTAGCCGGTGCACCTGTAAGCCCGAATGGCATGACGAGCCACTCATAGCTGCCGTAGCGTGTGCGGAAGGCCGTCTTCTCGATGTGTTCCTGTGCCACCCTGATTTGATGGTACCCGGATCGGAGGTCTATGCGCGTGAAGTATCGTGCCTTGCCCAGGCGATCTAGAAGTTCCTCCATCACGGGCACGGGGTATTTGCTCTTGTGCCTTTGTTGAGTGCTCGGTAGTCGATGCATAGGCGTAGGGAGCCGTCTTTCTTCTTCACAAATAGGACCGGGGCTCCATATGGGGAGCTACTTGGTCGGATTTATCCTTGCACTTCAAGTTCATGTAATTGCCTCTTCAGCTCCTGAAGGTCGGCCTCATTCATCCTGTATGGCGCTCGCGACGGTGGTGGGTGGTCCGGGAGCGTGTCGATCCGATGCTGGACATTACGTAAGGGGGGAAGACCGGGTGGAAGGGTATCCGTGAGAACATCTGAAAATTCTTCCATTAGCATCTGGAAACTTGGGTGCCCAATCTTTGAGACGTCGATCGGTCGTGGTCTCGTCTCCTCTGCGACCGGTCTGAGAACGTTCAAACCCACAAAATGCATAAGCCAACACAAGGGACACCAAGAAGATTTCCAGAACATGTCTATATTCGATTAGCAACTCGTGTTGAAGAAGGCAATGAGAGCTTGGTATGAGGAGTACTAGTACCCCTCATAGTTGCACACAATTTGGCGCCACAGGGCATACCCCCCAAGCACTGAAAAGGGCTGGATAGAAAAACAGGCTGTGACAGTTATGGAGAGAGAGAGAGAGAGTGTGCCGTAGAACCAGTTTTCCAGCTGACTCTTCAGGATTTGAAGTTCAATCATGAAAGAAACGTTAACCATGTCGAAAAATAGACGGCGTTATCCTTCTAAAAATCGTGCAGTCCTTTTTGTCTAGACATACATATTTTTCCTTAAAAAAAAAAAAAAAAAGTTTGATACTCTAACTTTATGTAGAAAAAAAATGAATAAATAGAATTCGTGTAGAAAAAGCATTTGACTCCGAGAAAAGTATAAAATGCATCACAAATGACGACATACAAAATCACATGAGCGGAAAGCAACAGAAGGTTCTCTACATCTTATGCAAGTGTTCTCTTGCTCTGAATTCCATTTTAAATGTGCCTCTACAAATTCTATTTTCGTGCACATGTTTTGTTCACTCTTCTGTATTGAAATGTTAACTCTATTATCTTTCAATCCATTCTCTCTCTCTCTCTCTCTCTCTCCTGTCGCATTCTCTCTCTCTCCCTCTCTCTCTCTCTCTCACACACACACACTGCTTATTAAATTTCGCCAATTCAATGAGCGGATCGAGTGGATATTGAAACATCGAAAAGTACTAAGCCATTGATGATTTAAAGCTGTTTTTCCATTTAAGTAGTCGAAAAATTCAGCACCTCCTGCCGCTAATGTGGTGGATTGTTTACCTCTGTGTGGGTTCATCGTTTTGCCTCCCTTGGCTGACATGAGAGTTCAGTCTCCATGGACAGATCTTCATTTGTATGAGATCAATGAAGACTGCAGAAGTCATTGATCATGTATTTTTCTAATGTGTTAAAAGGAACTAGTCATTAAACATTTTCTCATCTTTCCATTTGTATTCTCAACTTTGATGAAACAATTTCTTGGCAACAAGCGCTCTCGGCATAGTGTATCGAAAATGGTTGTTAATATTCCCAAGAAGCTTGTTATAGAAAAAGCCTTAGATTCTATAGGTAGAAGAATCATGAAACCATAAGAGTAAACGGTTGTTTTGACATGAAACGATCATTGTGATGATATAACACAAGATAAAAAAAAAACTGGATTACTCTGACGGATAGAACATGATTCTAGTATTTCTTTTCAATCCTCCCAAACTCATTTGTATCTGACTTCCATGCCTACGTTTCTCATAAGAAAACTGAAAATGCATAAATATGACTGTCTCATTAATAATATGTACTAATTGAAATAGTTTTTTATATTAAATCATGTCAATCCACCTACATTTAACAACCCAGATGCAAAGAAAAGGTAGAACATATATGTTTATTGAACTCCATCTTTAGACCTTAAAATTGGGGCCCTTAATAAGATCCTTGAAGATTTGGGATGCCATATATAATACGTGAAAAGACACATCACTATGCAACATGCTCAAGGAGGCCGAAGGGAACGTTCATCAATCAATTAGGGTAGAAAACATCAAGTTTGAAGTGAGGATGGCATATTAAGAATTTGAGAATATTGATCTAGGTTTTTGAGCAGAGGTGTCGAACCCTCTCTAAGTGCATTCATGTTTATACTATATGTAATTGTGTCCGTTTATCCTTCGACTAAGACAAGAGCATTTCCTATATTTACCTCCCTCCTTGCGTGAGGATTGCTTTGCACTAAGCTTTGTGCAACAAATGCTCCCACAATGTTGAAACTTTGCAAGCCCTCATGAAGTAGCTTTCCAAGCTCAAGGAGAAAGGAATGGAAAATTGAACAACCATATGTACGTTTGATTAGAGTGTCCAATTCTTGGTTGATCTCTAACCTTTTGTCCAAAGCACATAAATAAAATTATTTCCTCATCAGACAAAAATCTATTGGTGGAAATAATGTGAAGAGCTTTTTCATAATATAGAACAAGATACATAATCAATCGAAATTATTGGTACGTTCTTATTCTATTAGCTTCTTTAGTTGGTATTGTAGGTGGCATTGTAGCTTCTATATAATCCTATAGATATTGAAGTAAGGTTGAAGAATCTAAGTAAAGGATATGCATTAAGTGTGATGGGTGGTGTTGGAAAGTACAGAAGATGAAGAGAAAAGAAGGATTGCACCAATTTTCATATTATAGAATGCATGCCTTGGATAGGGAGCCAAACCATAACACACATCAAAGGAGGGAGTGCAAGGGATTGGAGGCCTCATACATGTCGAATATGCCTATTTTCCGACATGTCTTAGATATGGACCCAAGTACTATAAAAAATCAAAGGAGGAAGTGCAAGGGATCGGGGACCTCATACATGTCAAATATCCTATTTTCGAAGACTTTGCGGACATTATCTAATGTAACGAGCTCAACTTTCCTTAAATCGTTTTTGGAATAGCCTCCTAAATGGTTTTTGGATTTTCGCAAAGCTAAAAGCAGACTTCAAATGAGTTAATGGGAATATCCTTAAAGTTTTTATCGAAATAAGTACGAATATGGTAATCTTTTAAGTATAGAAGATAAAAACCATGTGTTATGTTCATTCTTCGGAGTCATTTTGAATGATAAATTATGCATCTTTCTTCTTCCACACTTTTCTCTCATCTTCTCCTTTATTTGAAGCTCTCATGGTGTCTGTGAGGTGTCACAAGTCCATGTCATCCGAAGGAATATTATTTGCATGATTTGGTGTTGGATGCTTTTTATTTTGCATGTTTTACGGTGCCTCATCATTCCTTGTGCCTCTTTTGGGATTTTAGTCTTAGTGTGGATGTGTAATGGTACTTTTATTGACAACTAAAGTGTGACCCGTATCATTTGAAGTTAATAAAAAATTTATTCACATAATATTTTCACAAATACAACAATTTTGTGGCATTATTGTTGGGGACCTTGCTGGAAAATAAGGTCTCCTAAGGATGATTGAAGCTATAGAGAGGTTGATTAAGTTGCTTTTTACAAAGATTTTCTTGAATTTCTTGACTGTTTTAGATATTTTTTGCATTTAGCTTCATCTCTGAAACTAGCCAGAGAGTAGTAAAGTAGGACAGCACGTCCATTGGTAGATTAAAGGGAGGTTTAGGTCTCTTTTAGTTGTTCTTTAGGTACAAAAGCCACTATAGCATTTTCTTTTAGGCTTTCATCTTCATAGAAACTCCAAAAACAAAAGAAAAAGGGAAATACATAATTACAAACACACTGCATATTCAAATCAAATTCCTTCATTCACGAGAGTAAGAAATTTTAGAGAGAGAGAGAGAGAGACAGAACTTGATCGGTTATTGAAGGTGGGATTCATTGTACCAATCGAGCATGCTGAATGGATATCTCCGATCGTGATTGTTCTGAAGAAAAATAAACAGTTGTGTATCTATGTGGATTACCGAAAATTGAATGCGGCCACGATACCTGATCCATTTCCTCTCCCCTTTCTCGACACAATGCTAGATAGAGTGGCCGGGCATGAGATGTACTCCTTTCTGGACAGCTACAGTGGTTATAACCAGGTGCGAATGGCAGAACAGGACATACCGAAAACAGCTTTAATCACGAATTGGGGTGTTTATGCTTGTACGGTAATGTGGTTTGTGTTAAGGAATGGTCCTAACACGTTTCAACGGTGTATGCAAGAAATCTTTTCACCCTACCTGACTACTTTTATGCAAGTATATCTGGATGACTTTTCCTTATTTGGGAAAATTGCGGCGCACCTGTATCATTTACGGTGCTGCTTTCAAAAATGTCGCAAATACCGGTTATGCTTGAATCCGACAAAATCTGTTTTTGCGGTCTCTTGTGGTAAACTCCTCGGACATATTATATCTGCACAAGGAATCCAAGTTGATCCGGATAAAGTCGCAGCCCTGTTGGAGGCTCCAGTCGCCACAACACCGAAAGAAGTTATGCGCTTCTGGGTCAAATCTGGTGGCATGGCAGACATTTACGGTGGTTAGCTCATTTAGCAACACCACTTAATCGACTAATGACTAGTACTCCACGGCAGTATGATTGGACTCCTGAATGCCAAACTGCATTTGATCGTTTAAAAGGTTTATTAATGCAGGCTCCAATTTTGCAACCCCCAAATTGGGAACGCCCATTCCATGTCTTTGTCGATGCATCAGACATAGCTATTGGAAGCATTTTAATGTAGCAAACTGACAAGTGGTTTCAGCCTGTCTATTATGCAAGTCGCCGTCTAGCTCCTTCTGAAAGAAACTATTCTGTGACTGAAAGAGAATGTCTCGGGTTGGTGTACTCTGTGAAGAAATTCCGGCATTATTTGTTGGGCCGAAAATTCACCTTCCACGTGGATCATGCCGCGCTTGTGTATCTAGTCCGACAGCAACATTTAGGTGGTCGCTTGGCTCGATGGGTTTTATTATTACAGGAGTTCGACTATGAAGTGATCCATCGACCCGACACCACACATGCTTTGGCAGATTTTCTCTCTCGGTTGGATTCCGGTGAAGCTCCGGTGGGATCATTGTCCTCAATGGTCAACCCCTAATCTCCCCTTGAATTGATGTCCTTACCCTTGCACAGTCTCTTGAACCTTCTTTTTGGTAATCTTGGTTTTTGGAAACCTTGCTCTCAACCTTGGTGTCTTGGGTCCTTGTTATCAACCTCAGTATCTTGAACCTAGTTCTTACCCATGCTAGCTATCTTGGACCTTCAATCTAGTGTGTATATTGGATAGTTTGTTTTGAAAACTTTTCCCAACAATACCTTACATGTCTAAATTCGACTTATGGATTGGGAGATACACTCTAATCTTTATTGGGTTAACTTTTCAACGTGACATCCACTACTTTTTGTACCATTTCAGATACAACACCCAAGCACCTTTTTTAGAGTCCATTGAATGCCCTTTCCCAAGCCTACTTCCTAAGCTCTTATATGAATTGTTTGTATCGAGAGTGGAATTGAACTCATGACCTATCGCCTAGGATTATGATGGGCTGACCACTTGTTCTAAAAACCATGGTTGATAATTACTTCCAAATCCTCCCTCTTCAGGTATGGTTCAACCATGTCCTGTCTATCATTTCTTGAATCTAACAAGAACCATCGTAATTCATACAAAATTGTAATTCATGTTTTCTCTTCTCGTGTTTGACATTTGAATTACAATAAAAAATTGACTACGTTCTTACATTTTTGTAAAGTAAATGGTCCGCTTTTGAGTTTCCATTTTCTAAAATAATGACTCGTATCATAATTTATCCGCGTAGTACTCAAGTTTCTTTGGAGTATTGGTCATTTCAAAGTAAAAAATAAGCCCAAGGGTTCATAATTTGATAATGTATGACTAACTCAATGATGTCCAGTTACTTTTTGCATAAGGTATTAATGATGATTCGTGCCAAAATTCCAGTTGAGGCATTTACTCCAACAAGATTTTTTTAATCCGTGCACGTCTCAATAACCTAATTTTATAAATAAAGTCCTCATAACGGAGTGCAATAAATAATAGAGGATAAGGATTTCAATCATTTGACGGTAGGATATCAAAAATCTAGTTAGAAATATCAATAATTTAATGTAGGTTTTATGTTGCACCTTCAATCTGTTATGTTTCTTGTAAATTTGAACAAACCTGCCATGTAAGTTTTATTCATCTATTGCTTATTTGTTCACTGCGGTTAAAGCGCATATTTATTGATGAATGTGAAGCATACTGACACATCATGAGTTTGACTTGATCACACAGGTAAAATAGCATATATGGGACCCTTTAAATCCCCCAAACCTAGAGTCCGATGGGACCTCCCGAATCCTGCAAAGCAAGGGTAGCCAAAAAACCAGAGAACATTACAAAGAAGGTTAATAACCTTTTTATCCTCTCATGGGGGGCCCAATTGAATTTAATCCTATTGCTCTTGGGGAAGAGCACTCGATGTTTTCTAGCTACATGTCAAGGATTTCTTACAATTGGAAATTCTTTTGCCTAAAAGGAATATAGATTTTTTGATTGACCATTCTTTAGGAGGGTTGTGAGAGATTGCCCCACAAATCTCTTTTTGGATCTTCCAAAGCGCCTTTCCTCTTGTAGCATTGCACAATGTTGTAGAACAATTGATTACTTCACCTACAATGCTTGCTTCCAATTGGTTTGTCCATGTGGAGACAAGATTCCTCCAAGGACCCACCAGATCGATATTGACTTGGGGCACAAAAAGAAGAGGTCTCCTAAGTGTCCATCACCATGTAGGCAACATTTACACCAAGGAGGAGAACCACAAATTTTGTTAGCATTTACATTAGTTAAAATACCCTTGTGGAGGATTGGCCACATAAGAACCACTTTTTTCTCTTGATGAGGGGATGCCAAAGAGATTGCAACTTAAAATCCCACATCAAAACCAACCAATCCAAACACCACCTCCTATTGAGTGTGATATTAAAGTCCACATTCTTCTGGAATCTTGGAATAGTTTCAAGATTATTTCCATTGTTACATCTTAGACCCTCAAGTCATGAGGCATTGTTGCCAATAAGGACGCAAGTCTTTGAGCGATCCCAAGCATTGATTCTACTCTACAATGGGCAACAATCTTCATCGTCCACTCTCCTAACTGATTCAATGTGCTCAAATCTAATCCATTGTCTTGTATCTTGATTCCAAAGGTGCTTCCATGAGTGCAACCTTTTCTTCCAAAGCTTTCTAGATTTTTGGAGGTACCATGACTCAACCCTTCTAATGCCTTTGATTGGGAACTAGATCGAATCGTTTTGTATAATACCCGCTGCCCATTTCCAATCTTCTCCATATGATATCTTATTGGAAAGCTTATCTTTCATAATTTCTTTGATATAAAATCTTTGGTAGATAATTCTCCAATAGTTACACATACACATACCCACAATACACATATACATGCAAAGATATACGCATACATATATGTATACATATACAGATATGCATACATATAACATAGACACACATATATATATCCATATATATACGTACCATTAGGGGAAAAAATGAGCCCTGCATGGGCCTTGGAAGGATCCCTAATTTTTAGGGATTAAATCTAAGAATTTGGGATTAAGGGGGTCCTTACAAAACCACTAGTGGTTTTTTCCATTTAAAAATCATTTAAATTGAATATGAAGTGAAGGGTACACGCCAAGATTTTGATGCTGTCAGATGTAGATGATGAATGGATGCAATTTGTTTGAGTGGAGATGCGGATCCGTTTGATATTCCCACGTGGGAGGTTGAGGAGCATAGTAGTGAGAGAGAGTGTGGGAGAGCACAGTAGAGAGAGTGGTGACTGAGATCAATTCGGACCCTTAGATTCATTTTGATCCAAGCATCGGCCGCGAATCCCGCTGATTTGTTCTTGATGAGAATCGAATGCCGTTCGATCTTTGGATGATCCAACGCAAGCCATAGCATGGCAGAGTCCTTTGTTATGCGCTTTATTTATAGCCATTGGATTGTGATGCATCCTAAGGCCCATAGAACATCTACAGTTTGCACATGCGAAATGATTGAGGGTCTCTCTGTCAAAAGAGGTCAAAATAGGAAACATTAAATGAGGTATGGGTTGAGTGGGGACTGGCAGAAAACGACAACGAACTGAGCACGATTCCGTGGCGGGTATGATTCTGCGCCGTTCGATTGATTATAGATCTAACGGTTCAAAAAGGACATGATTTATCAACCATTCGATCAAGTAAGGATCCAAGGGATGGCAATGAAAGCGGACCTAAATTCAAAACAATCAATCTCAACCATTGATTTCTAGCTCTATCCAAGGGGATATATTTGAAGATGCATTTCATCATGACTTTGAATTTAAACCATTAGTTCTTTGTCAAATCCAATGGATCAAATTGTATGTCGAATTGTTTCTGACATGTAATACAAGCCTTTAGATCTTTGAGTTCATCAAGGGCTAAGATTAAAAGTTTTGCACTATCAAACCACTTTTGGAAAAGAAATCGTGGTTTTGAGTCATCCATACCACCTTTGACCACCAGAAAACTAGAGAAGCCTATCCCTAGCCTAGGACTAGACTGTGTCCACTATCCTCCTCTCATTGGTCCATCACTAATCACTCCTTAATCTAAAAGGCCCACGGAGGGTTCATTTTTTTCCCCCAATGCACACACATGCATGCATATACACTCATTCATACAAAATATATGCATTTATCCCACAATAATGTGTAGTTGTGTATATGTGAATATGTGTGTATGTGTAAATGTGTATATGTGAATATGTGCGTATGTGTAAATATCTATATGTGAATTTTTTGTGTATGTAAATAATCAGATTATTAATATCAAATACCATTATTTGTAGATTCTGATCAATCAAATGGAACTCCACCACCGTCTCCTCACCATGCAAGGACTATATACTATAAGTATATCAAGCATTTAATTTAAATATATTTGATGGATACATAACTTATATATTTTTTTTTACTCTTATTATGTGCAGATGTTGATTAATCATAGGGTACTCCACCACCTCCTACCATGCAACGACTTCAGATGTGTCCTCCGATAGGAATTATGATGAATTTTACTATCAAGAGCATATTATATGTTGGTGTAACTCTTGTTATGGCAATTATGGAAGACCACGATTGGAATGTATTGAACATGAGGCAGAGTATGGTATTTTTGAGCATGCACCATCACCTGGTCAATGTGATAATGCTTGGGTATGTACTTTTTATATATATTAATGTCATTACTTTATTTAAAAACCATATACAAAATCAAATTATTGTTGATATACAGGAATACTTGCTGAGTGATGATGATGATGATAATTTTTCTCATAATGATAATATACCTCATACACGTCATGGACTTGTTGTTCATCAATTACAAGCAAAGGGTTCCAAACATTCTCTACCTCCTAGTTTAGAGACAAAAACGGCTCGAGATTATCCATTGCCAGCTCGTGATTGTTCTTTAGTACAAACCTATGATAGAAGAAGATATGGAGGATGAAATAGAGGACCACTTCCTTTAGATGGAGAGGTTTTCAACTTTTGGGGTAATTGCTATATGATTGCTCCATCCACTATTACTAATGCTGGTCATTGTCTCTTTATTGTAGAGGATTTGTATGTGCCTCCGAACTCTGAAGTCACTCTTATGTCATTTTGTGGTCCTATATATGGATGGGGAGATTGGCATCGATTTTCACGTTATCTTCAAAGCATGAGTACTTATGGAATATGCTTGAACGCAGCATCCCTTACTAGTAGAAGGATTTTACATGTAGAAAATGAAAGATTATATATTGATGGAAGACCTTACACACATGGAAATATAATAGGTTTAATAAATATTAGTGGAGGGTTACATAATAGTTCAAGGACTAATTGCACATTTGAGGAGCGTGAAAATAGTCATGAATCACCATACATGACTAGAGATGTATCAAGATACATAGTTGTCAATGCTATTACTACATTACATGTCGGTGATGAACTATTAGTGAATTATGGATGGCGTAGACCTCCAAGAGCACCTTTTAGCTAGAGATTTATGGAATACTAATGAATTTTATTTCTATGTGTAGATTCCAACGTATGATGTTGATGATATTCCTCCACACCATTCACAATTGCCAGTAAGACCTCATTTATCAGAAGCTTCTATGAGGAGGCTATGCAAAAGTAATCCTGTGGAATATGCAAGGTTGAAAGATCTATATTCAAAAGATGATAAAGTACAAGATTTGTGTGACAATGATGAAGATGATGGCATGGCAGATTTTATTGAGGATTGGTATCAAAATGACAGTGAGAGCATTGATATTTCTAAAAATGAGAAATATCTTCGAGAGAAATGTCTAAAGCACGTATATGAAGGAAGTCGCTTGACACGACTAAGTGCGAGCTTACTTATTCTCAATCTTCAAAACCATTTTGGATGGAGTAATGTATCTGTTTCGACACTATTAAGGTATAATTTTCAATTTTCTATCTATTCATATATATATATATATATATATATATATATATATATATATATATATATATATATATATATATATATATATATATATATATATATATATATATATATATATATATATATATACATGCATATATAAACATACACATAATATATATGAATGCATACTCACATATAAACATACACATACATACACATGTTATGAGAGTAAGGTCAAATTATACATACCTGTATCGAATGAAGATTTTTTGTCCAGCTAGCCTTTAGAATTGCCAACCCAACGTTTAGAATCTTCTTGACACATATGTTTCTCCTATTTTAGTCGACCTAATACTTATGATGCTAACTATACAAATATTAAATAGCAGTTATCAATGAGGGTATTAAGCCACATGTAAAATGGGAGGAGAAAATTTATCTTGAAGATTTTGAAGGATGGAGAAATAATTTTAAAGGATGGGCGAACAAAAAGTGTCCATTCAATGTTGGTTTTTATTCTTTCTTTAGATAAGGTAAGAACAAGAACTTAAATTAAATGGACACTTTTTGTCCGCCCATATTTTAAAACTATTAATGCATCTTTCAAAATATTCGCGGAAAATTTTATCCTCCCATTTTACATATGACTAAATACCCTGCTTGGTAACCGCTATTTCATATCTGTAAACAGCTTAGCAAGGCAGGTAATAGATTGACTATAAAATGGGAAACTGCCAAACGACTCAATGGTCTAGATATGAAAATCTATAAACCACAATATACAAACACAATTAAAAACGAAATCAAATATACACAGTTACACATGCATACATACATATACATACATATATACACATTCATACATACACATACATACATACAAACACATGTATACACACAAACATATACATATATGCATACATATACGCATACGTATATATACATACATACACCTATAACACATATATACATACATATATACATATATACATACACATGTATACGCATGCACATGCATATTCACATCCACATACACATAAGCATACACATATATAAAATTATATGGATATATATATATATATATATATATATATATATATATATATATATATATATATATATATATATATATATATATATATATATATATATATATATATATATATATATATATATATATATAGTTTATTTGTTTATTTAAATTTTTTAATATACCTTTTTTTGATGAACTTAGAGGTTATTATCTGAAAATTTTTTACCAAGTCGGAATATTCTTCCTACCTCACATGATGAAATGAAGAAGATAATCAACAATCTTGGTATAGATTATCAATGTATACATGCATGTCCTAATGATTGTATTTTATATAGAGGTGAATATGCAGACTCTTTGTCATGTCCAAAATGTCAATCTCCTCGATATAAGGGCGAAGAAGGTAAAATACCAAAAAAGTTATTGAGACATTTTCCATTGGCTCCACAGATTAGACATATGTTTCAAAGCCCTAAATTATCAAACATTTTGACTTGGGGACATGATCATAAAAGTACTGATGGAATAATCAGAATTCCTCATGATAGTGTTGCTTTTCAGCATATTGATTCTACATGGCCTGAATCTGCACAAAGTCCACAGAATCTAAAGTTAGGAGTTGCATTAGATGAAATTAATCCATTCTCCATGAAATCCAGTAAATGGTCAACATGGCCACTGGTAGTCATAAACTACAATCTTCCGCCATATCTTAGCATTAAAAAGGAACATTTAATGCTTTCACTTTGAATCCCAAGCAAAAGACAAGTTAAAGATATGAATATATATCTTGCTCCTCTCATTGACAATCTCCAAGAGTAATGGAGAGGTATTAATGTCATTGATGTATCGAAAAGCATCAATGAAAGACATATTACAGTTCGTGGTATTGTTGCTTGGACTATTCACGATTTCTAGGATATGGTGTTTGTTCAGGTATTGATGTAATTTTTTTATTCAATATGCATGTAAATAAATAGGATTTAATCTAATTATATTTTTATCATTTTCATGATGCAAGAATGTCTACTAAGGGTTATAAAGCTTATCCATATTGTGGTGATCAGTTGAGATCAATCTATAGTAAGAATCTCAACAAAAATAATTATTTTCGATATCGACGATTCTTGCTTGATGAGCATCCATTAAGATCTAAAAGCGATGGGATACATTTTGATGGAAAGCTTGAAATAGGTCAGTGTCCAAAACCTATGACGCCTATGGATTGGTATAAAAAATGGATAGATGGACCTATGATAGATCAAGAATCAGAAATCTTCAGTGATGATTCAGATAATGAGTATGTGAAGAGAGGTAAAGGAAAATTGGAACTCGAAGAGAACATATCAATATGGTATTCTTTGGAGTATTGGAAAGAGTTAAAAGTATGTCATCTTCTTGATCCTATGCATATATTCAAAAATATTTGTGATTCACTATGGCAGCATCTTCTTGGACTAAAAGATACCATAGCATCAAAGAATGATTTGAAAGATCAAAAATCCAAACCAAAGTTATGGCCAGTTTTTTATAGACATCGATAAGAAACGACTTGTGCACCTGCTCCTTGGGTACTTACAACAAAAGAGATACAGACTATCAGCAATAGAATTCAATTGATAAAGACTCCTACAGGATATGGAGCATATTTTCAAAACATGTTTACTATGGATGATAAGAGCTTATCTGGGTTAAAGACCCATGACTAGCATAACTTTTTGAAACATATTTTACCTTTGGTTATCGATGGATGTACAACGAAAGGAGTACGAGATGTTATAATGTAATTATGATACTTTTATATTTAATATGTATGAATATTGGATATATTTTATTTTTTAATTAACTTCTTTATAATTCTTTTTATGATATGTATAGGTGGACTTTATCCAAAGAGATTGACAAAAACTCGATCCCACAAAAAAAACGTGAATGCAAAGAGTTACTATGTTTGATGGATAAAGAACTTCCTACTTCATTTCTTTTATGTTCAGGTTCATTTATTAGTCCTTCTTGTAGATGAAATAGATATTGCAGGTGTTGTCAACACTCGATGGATGTTTTGGGTCGAGCGATGTATGGGAATATTAAAAGGTTATGTGCGACAAAGAGTGAAACCAGAAGGATCTATGGCAAAGGGTAGGATGCTTGAAGAGTGCATGTATTACGTTAGTGAGTACCTTGAAAGAGTTCATGAAGAAGCTCCACGTGCATGGACCAACGAGTCTTCTTCAAAAATAAAAGATGAGGTATTATCAGGTGGGAGTTCCATTCTTATTTACATTTCAAGAAAAAAATGATGTTTCTACTTTTGTAGCATATAATGGCGAATGCATGCAAGCATTCCTTAGCGAGTACGAGGAACTTCAAAAGCTCTGAAGTAAAAGGCAAAAAAACAAAAGATAGATGTAATCTCAATAATCATGAGATTATAGATATATCTTCTTTCACCGATTGGCTATATAGTCGCTTGCAACGTGCCAATGCAAATAATGAAGAAATCTCAGATGAGTAGAGAGAGTTAATGATAGGTTGTGAACGAAAGGTAATTTTATTAAAATAATATTTTATTTTTTTCATATATGTATATTAGTTTCTATTTACTAATTAAACTTCTTTTGCAGGCTCGAATGTTCACTAATATGTGGGCTTTTGGACAGCATATTAGAATCAAAGCCATTGATTCTTTACGTAAAATAGAGGATTCTAGTATTGTTGCTTCTTTCAAGCAACTATCACGTGCTAGATCAAAAGACACGAACCTTATAGATGGCGAACTTGGTTACGTAGGAACTATTGTTGGTATCTATGAAAATTTCATTTTGTACATGAGGTAGGTCATTGTTTGAATAGTTTATTGTTAGAGAGATCGAAGAAAGTCCTCTTGATGATTCAGCATCAAATACTGATACATCAACATCTGAAAGAGAAATTAGGATCATTATACGTGATAATGATACTAATCTTTTTTATGAAGAGGATAATTCTCTACATGCTGATTCTACTGATGAGGAAGAGGAATTACCATAAATAGATATTAATCCATCAATAGATGATGTGACTCATGAGAACATAGATTTAACAATATAAGAAATAAATGAAATCAATAAGGATAATGAAGATGAGACTATATTGATGTCTTACCAAAATGATGGCAATAATGAAAACATATGAGCAGATTAGATAGTAAATTCTACTCTAGTTACTGATCAATAACTTGAAGCTTCTGAATGGATATCAGATAATAGATTTTTTATTAACTTGAATAACGATGAATCCTACTAGAGAGATGAAATCATGTTCTTTTAAGTTAGAACATGAAGCTCCGGGGTATGCCTAATTATTTTATATATAGCTTTATCTTCTAGGAGCAAATTTTTATCATGTATGTCTGCATATGTGTGTGTATTCATGTGTATTATATGTATACATATGTTAGTATGCATATATATGTATTTCATGTATATGTATGTGTTTGCATGTGTGTGATATATATATACATGTGTTAGTATGCATATGTGTATATATGCATATGCATTTATGTAAAATATTCATGTATTCATGTAATATATGCACGTGTTTATAATTGTGTACATGTATATATGTATATGTGTCTATGTATAAATATGTACATGTAAATATGTATGCATATATATATATATATATATATATATATATATATATATATATATATATATATATATATATATATATATATATATATATATATATATATATATATATGTTTATGTGTGCATGTAGGCATGCATATGTGATGTGTACATGTATATATGTATATGTGTCTATGTGTAAATGTGTACATGTAAATATGTATGTATCTATATATATATATATATATATATATATATATATATATATATATATATATATATATATATATATATATATATATATATATATATATATATATATATATATATATGTGTGTGTGTGTGTGTGTGTGTGTGCATTTAGGCATGTAGGTGTGAGGCATAATATATCTACTCCATTTTATATTTATGTATGTGTATCTACATGATGTGTATATATCTTTATATATATTCTGATCCTTGTTGATTCGAGTAGCTATATATAGAGGCATAAGGTTGGGAGGAGAGACATCTCTCTAGTAGGACATCAGAGGAATAGATGCAATGTGTACATATACTTCAATCATATGGCTAAAAGGTTGAATTAGAGTTTTTAAATTAGGGGTTTTAAAACCCTAATATCGAAATTAGTGTTTTCAAATTAGGATTTTTGAAATAGGATTTATTTATTTATTTATTTATTTCTTTATTTAATTATGTGTATGCATGTGTTGTGTGTGTGTGTGTATATATGCATGTGTATATCTATATATGCATGTATATATGATTATATGAGTCTATGTGTGTGTACATATGATTATGCATGTGTATGTGTATGTGAGTATGTATACGTGTATGTGAGTATGTGTATGTGTCTATGTGTATTCATTACATTTGTGTAACTATATGCATGTGTATGTGTGTGTAAAAATGTGCATGTATGTGTGTGTATGTATAATGTGCATGTATGTGTATATGTGTGTAAATGTGCATGTATGATGTATATGTGTGTCTATGCGTGTATTTGTACCTCTAGTCTCACTCTTTTCTCTCTCTCTCCCATATACATACATACACACATAAATACACATACTCATATCCACATATATATACATAAAAGCAATGCATACCATGCATTATCATGACGATGAGCCATAAGTGTCTGCATCTCTTTTAGACACCACTTATGCAACCATCCTATCCCAAAATCTGTCTCAAGTGAACTAAGTACGTATTTTTTATCCCTCTCATCATGCTCACTACAAAAATAAAAAAATAATGTAAATAAAACATAAGATATTTATTTCAATTTATATGTAGAATTTATACTTACTTCGATGGTAAGTGGACAAGGTGCAGGTAAGAGTCGCATAATGCCCGCATTCTTCTCTTGAACTCCAATCCATTCCCTATGTACACAATGTTCCCCTTTGGCTCTATATGGCACTCTAGTCCTAAGGTGCATATGCATGTCCTCATAGGCAACTCTGCTCTGCTATCATGATCTCGAGGTGGTATAGGTTTCCTGAAAATAGATAGATAAAAAGAAATAAAAATATTTGTTATAATATCATTAAAAAAGTTTATGAATAAAAAACATACCTATGAGCAGATAGCTGTCTTCCTACAAGTGGAGCCGCATAAGAGACCTCCTCTGATCGTTGGGTAATAAGCATCTCGATCATATAGTCCAGCTCATCATCAGACATCTCTGAGTAATCATGCATGATGGCCCATAGAGTATCAGACGGAACTCTTGCTCTCATAAGACTTTTTATGAGAGTGAGTTTCACCTTTCTCTACTAGGATCCATAATACCTAACATATGAAACAAAATGGGTTAGAAATCAATATATATATATATATATATATATATATATATATATATATATATATATATATGTGTGTGTATGTATGTATGTGTGTATGCATTACATATGTGTATGTATGCATGTGTGTGTGTATGTATGTGCATGTATGTGTGTGCATATGTGTGTGTATGCATGTGTATGTGTGTATGCATCATTATGTGTGTATGTGTGTGTATATGTGTGTGTGTATATGTGTGTGTGTATGTGTGTGTGTCTATCTGTATGTATGTGCATCGATGAGTGTGTATGTGTTTATGCGTGTGTATGTTTCTATGTGTGTGTATGTGTCTATGTCTGTATGTGTAAAGTATGTCTGTATGTGTCTCGTATGTATGTGCGTGTATGTGTGTATGTGTGAGCGTGTATGTGTGTGTCTCCATGTGTATGTGTGTGTATGCATCATTATGAGTGTATGTGTCTATGTGTGTGTGTATATGTGTGTCTCTATGTGTGTGTGTCTATGTGTACGTGTGTGCGTCTATGAGTGTGTATGTGTTTATGTATGTGTATGTGCCTATGAGTGTGTATGTGTCTATGTGTGTATGTGTATGCATGTATGTATGCATATGCATGTGCATTATGTATGCATATGTGTGTGTATATGTGTGTATGCATTATGTATGCATATGTGTGTATGCATAAGTATGTGTATGTATGCATGTGCATCATGTATGCATATGTGTGTGTATGCATGTAAGTATGTATGTATGCATATGCATATGAATTATGTATGTATATGTATGCATGTATGTGTATGTGTGTGTATGTCTCTCTATGTCTGTGTATGCATATATGTGTGTGTATGTGTGTGCGTGTATGTATGTGTGTATCTGTGTATGCATGTGTATGTGTGTGTATGTGTCTATGTGTCTATGTGTGTATGTGTCTATGTATGTATGTGTGTGTGTATGTGTGTGTGTATGTGTGTGTGTATGTGTGTGTGTAGTGTGTGTGTCTATGTGTATGTGTGTGTGTCTATGAGTGTGTATGTGTTTATATGTGTGTATGTGTCTATGTGTGTGCATGTGTCTATGTGTGTATGTGTATGCATGTATGTATGCATGTATGTATGCATATGTGTGTGTATGCATTATGTATGCATATGTGTGTGTATGCATTATGTATGTGTATGTATGCATGTGCTTTATGTATGCATGTAAGTATGTATGTATGCATATGCATATGCATTATGTATGCATGTATGTGTATGTGTGTGTATGTCTCTCTATGTGTCTGTGTATGCATATATGTGTGTGTATGTGTGTGTGTATATGTGTTTGTATATGTGTATGCATGTGTATGTGTGCGTATGCATCATTATGTGTGTATGTGTCTATGTGTGTATGTGTACATGTATATGTGTGTGTATGTGTGTGTGTGTGTGTCTATGTGTATGTGTGTGTGTCTATGAGTGTGTGTGTGTTTATGTGTGTGTATGTGTCTATGTGTGTATGTGTCTATGTGTGTATGTGTATGCATGTATGTATGCATGTGTGTGTATGCAATTGTATGTGTGTGTATGCATCATTATGTGTGTATGTGTCTATGTGTGCATGTCTGTGTGTATGTATATGTGTGTGTATGTGTGTGTGTGTATGTGTATGTGTGTGCGTCTATGAGTGTGTATGTGTTTATGTGTGTGTATGTGTCTATGTGTGTGTATGTGTCTATGTGTGTATGTGTATGCATGTATGTACGCATATGTGTGTTTGTGTATGCATTATGTATGCATTATGTATGCATTATGTATGAAAATGTGTGTATGCATTATGTATGTGTATGTATGCATGTGCATTATGTATGCATGTAAGTATGTATGTGTGCATTGCATATGTATTATGTATGCATATGTATGCATGTATGTGTATGTGTGTGTATGTATGTCTATGTGTGTGTGTATGCATATATGTGTGTATATGTGTGTATGTGTGTGTATATGTGTGTGTATGTGTGTATGCATGTGTATGTGTGTGTATGCATGTGTATGTGTGTGTATGCATCATTATGTGTGTATGTGTCTATGTTTATATGTGTGTGTGTATATGTGTGTGTATGTGTGTGTGTGTCTATGAGTATGTGTCTGTGTCTGTGTGTGTATGTGTCTATGTGTGTGTATGTGTCTATGTGTCTATGTGTGTGAATGTATCTATGTGTGTATGTGTATGCATGTATGTATGCATATGTGTGTGTATGCATGTGTATGTGTGTGTATGCATCATTATGTGTGTATGCATCATTACGTGTGTATGTTTCTATGTGTGTATGTGTGTATGTGTGTGTATATGTGTGTGTGTATGTGTGTGTGTCTATGTGTATGTGTCGCTACACGTCTATGAGTGTGTATGTGTTTATGTGTGTGTATGTGTCTATGTGTGTGTATGTGTCTATGTGTGTATGCGTATGCATGTATGTATGCATATGTGTGTGTATGTGTGTGTATGCATTATGTATGCATTATGTATGCTTATGTGTGTGTATGCATTATGTATGTGTATGTATGCATGTGCATTATGTATGCATGTAAGTATGTATGTATGCATATGCATATGCATTATGTATGCATATGTATGCATGTATGTGTATGTGTGTGTACATCTCTCTATGTGTGTATATGCATATATGTGTGTGTATGTCTGTATGTGTGTGTGTATATGTGTGTGTATGTGTGTATGCATGTGTATGTGTGTGAATGCATCATTATGTGTGTATGTGTGTATGTGTCTATGTGTCTATGTGTGTATGTGTCTATGTGTGTATGTGTGTGTGTATATGTGTGTCTGTTTGTGTGTGTGCGTCTATGTGTATGTGTGTGTGTCTATGAGTGTGTATATGTTTATGTGTGTGTGTGTGTCTATGTGTGTGTATGTGTCTATGTGTGTATGTGTATGCATGTATGTATGCATATGTGTGTGTATGTGTGTGTATGTGTGTGTATGCATCATGCATGCATTATGTATGCATATGTGTGTGTATGCATTATGTATGTGTATGTATGCATGTGCATTATGTATGCATATGCATTATGTATGTGTATGTATGCATATGCATTATGTATGTGTATGTATGCATGTGCATTATGTATGCATATGTGTGTGTATGCATGTAAGTATGTATGTATGCATATGCATTATGTATGCATATGCATATGCATTATGTATGCATATGCATATGCATTATGTATGCATATGTGTGTGTATGCATGTAAGTATGTATGTATGCATATGCATTATGTATGCATATGCATTATGTATGCATATGCATATGCATTATGTATGCATATGTATGCATGTATGTGTATGTGTGTGCATGTCTCTCTATGTGTGTGTATGCATATAAGTGTGTGTATGTGTGTATGTGTGTGTATGTGTTTGTGTGTGTATGTGTGTGTACGTGTGTGTATGTGTGTATGTGTGTGTATGTGTGTGTATGTGTGTGTGCATGTGTATGCATTATGTATGTGTATGTTTGCATGTGCATTATGTATGCATATGTGTGTGTGTGTATGCATATGTGTGTGTGTGTATGCATATATGTGTGTGTGTATATGCAACATTATGTGTGTATGTGTGTATATGTGTGTGTATATGTATGTATGTGTGTGTCTGTCTATGTGTATGTGTGTCTGTGTGTCTATGTGTGTATATGTGTGTGTGTATGCATATGTATGTGTGTGTAAGTATGTGTGTGTGTGTGCATACCTAGCTTCAACGATGACTCTCTCTCTCTCTCTCTATCTCTCTCTCTCTTGCTCTTGCGTCCAAATCGTGGCACAAATGTGTCGGGAGAAATCAATTTTTTTTTTTAACATTCTAAAGCGTTGCTTATGCGACGCTCTAGAACATTGGACATGGCATATGGGATGCCATCCAGTTTTCCAATGTCGCAAATAATGTCCCTAGTTAGTGATGCTATTTGCGATGCACACATTTAGCGTCGCATAAGCGATGTAGGCATCGCTTATGCGACGAATGCTTGTAAAAAAAAATCCGAAAAGAACACTGTCGCTTATGCAATGCTAGCATCGCATAAGCGACGATTCTCATTTTTTTCAATTCAGGGGCGTCGCTATGCCCCCCTATTTCTTGTAGTGATGACACTCGATACTAATGAAATATCGTGAAACTTCGTCAATGATACTCGACATTGAGTCAGTCAACACTACTCGAAACCTACTAAATATCACGACACCTTGCCAACGACACTCGACACTTGTGATATGTCGCGACATTTGGCCGATGACACTCGATATTCGTCAAATGTCATGATACCTTGGTCTCAACGACACTTGATGCCTCACACTTTTAGATGTCATGACATTCAGGTGACCGACACTCGATACCTACCAAGTATCGTGTTACTAGATGTCGATGATACCTGACACTTGCGATATGTTGCCACACCCAATGAGTGTAAGTATCGTGATAGTCAACCTAGGGAGATCATGATACCTAAATGTTGTGACACTCAACCTTGGAAGATCATGACACTTGAAATTTTTTCAAACATAAGCAAGTAAATTTGATATTCAAGTATGTGCATGTGCATGTATATGTGTATATGTGTGTATGAGTATGTGCATGTGCATATGTATGTGTGTGTATATGTATGTGCTTGTATATGTGTAACTCTATGTGTATATATGTGCATGTGCATGTATATGTGTATATGTAGGTATGTGCATGTGTATATGTGTGTGTACGCATGTGCATACATATGTGTATATATGTGTATAATGTATGTATATGCATGTGTATGTGGATGCATTTCCATTTACATCCATGTGCATGCATGTAAATGTGCATGCATGTGGATGTGCATATACATGTATTTACGTATATGTTAATGTATATATATATATATATATATATATATATATATATATATATATATATGCAGTAATGCATGCATCTAAGTCCTTTTATATGGTTGTAAAAATGTTTGTGCATATGCATGTGTATATGTGTGAAAGTGCATCTTCATCATGTATAAGTGTGTAAGTGCATATCAATAAGTGTCAGTATGCTATCTAATGAAAATAACACAATTCAAATGATATTCAAAGAATAGAACTTTTACTTACAATAGTTAGCCATACTTTTTGCTTGGTTAGCTTCTTGATAAACCTGCAATAAAGAGAGTAAGAAGAGAGAGAGAGAGAGAGAGAGAATTCAAAGAGAGAAAGATGTAGAAAGAGAGAAACAGAGACTGAGGGAGACAATAAGAGAGAGCTTAGGCAAAACAACAATTCTGCATATACTTGTTTCAGCTCGTAAGCGCAGCGCAATTGCGAATGTTGGAGAGCTCTTTGATGAGATGCGTGAAAATGCCGATCGAAGAGCCTCCAACGCTTTATTTTCTTTCTGTCAATAGTTTGTCATGTAAACGATGCTAACACGTCGAAAAAACCAATGGAGTTGGTGTTGCATAAGCGACATTTTTTAGCGTCGCTTATGAAACGCAAAAAGCATGCTTATGCGACACAAAAATCATCGCTTATGTGATGCTATTTAAAACTGTCATGTTAGCGACGCTCTATGCGAGCGTCACACACCCCATCGTGCCACACGTAAAAGAAAACGTCGTTTGGTTCGTCGTTTAATAGACGGTGCACGATCGACACTCATTGCAACGCATTTTGCAATTTTATAGTGACAAAATTGTGTCGCCTTAACCGTCGCTATGCGCCCGTATTCTTTGTAGTGCATGGATTCAGTAATTGTCGCAATACTTGATGAGTGTCGGATGTCATGACTAAGCAAGTGTTACTTATCGAATGTTGTGGACTCCAAATGTCGTGACATTGAGGAAGTTTTGTATATCGTGATTGGTCGAGTCTCGAGTGTCGTGACTTCTCGTGTCGCAATACCTGCGAGGTGTCGGGTGTTGAGTGTCCATGGCATCAAGTGTCGTGACATTTGGGGAGTACCGAGTATCATTTTGTAGGTTGAGTGTCGCGATATTAATGAAGTACCGAGTGTCATGTCAGAAGACTTAATTGATACTTTAGCCAGGAGATTGCAAATTAAGAAAAAATCCATAGAAAGCACTAGGAACTAAGGGCTATTCAAACTAGATTAGATCCCTTAAGTGAATGAACTTAAGATCGAGAAGAATCCTAGGAAGCTGAAGAAGTGTAATCTCATCTATGGGAAGTGTAGTTGAACCAAGTATTCATTTCATTAGTCCGAAACCTCGAGTGACTCTAAAGAGGAAATCCTTATGGCCTCAGAAGACATGTAGAGTCTTGTACCAATAGTTGGCATAATTTCAATCATTGAGGGAGAGTATCAAACGTCTTTAGAATATATGAGCACCAATGAACATGACTTACCCATCTGCCTAAATGGACTAAACAGATTATTGGCTAGGCTGAAGAAATCAAGAGATGCTCAGATAGTACCTAGGCCAGACGTTAAGTATGTGGGAGAATTCTATATGGATAAAAGAGGGATTCTATATGCAGTCACGGAGAATCCTGAAAACATCAATGAACAAAGGGAAGAAGTTAATGCCCACAACCTTAATGAAGAAGGACATGAAGAAGAGGTGTCTACCCCTAGAGGGAAGTCCAATGTAATTAGGGTTTGGAGAGGGCATCTAATTCGCCAAAATGATTCCCTGATGGATGTCTATTATTTCAACGGAATGGAGTATCTACTTAGAACCAACTCTTCATTCTGGGAAGAAGCTACAAATCAAGCCACCATTTATGAGTTACAAGATCCTGAAAATCCCACTCGTATTACATACTTGGACAAGAATCAGAGAAGATATTGGCCCTTAACAGAATTAGAAAGAGCGGCGCTGAAATATCAGAACATTTCAGTATTCCCACCTATGGATCAAGCCACAACTTAGCAAAATACCCAAGGAACTTATCAGGATACCTCTTATCAGCATTTAGGACAGACACAATAACCGAACATTCCAGTTAGACCCCACTTGCAGTTTGCTACACCTGGTAATAATCCTAACTATTGACCTCCTACAAATGTAGAACCAAGTAATGAAACTGTTTCAAGTTTCCAAATGCATGAGAAGTCACTATGATGGCTCTAATGAGCCATACAATCATATAGCAGAATTCAAGCAAGTGATAAAAGTTGCAGAAGTGGAAGAGTTCTTGATCCAATATGAATCATTCGGCCTAACCCTTATAGACACAACCTTAGCTTGGTTCCAACCCTTAGATCCTAATAATTTCCAAAACATGGAACAAGTCTATCAGGAATGGATTGAAGAATTCACTAAGACTAGAATAGAAAACAACTCGTTATCATTAATCCATAGTTTTAAACAAGATCCTACGGAATCAGTAAGATTAGCAGCAAGATGATTCAAGCAATATGTACTTCAAAGAAAACACCTTCGATTACGCACAAGAAGAATGTGAAGAAGCACAACCTTTGTGGAGAAGAATTTTTTGAAGAAGAATCCTACTTTATGGGTACACTGGCAAGCAGCACCATATTTATTATAGGTAAATCCTTCTTTTTGCCGAACACCTCGTCGCTGTGAAGCATGAAAATTTTTGGACCTACAAAAGAATCGTGCATGGTGAAATCCATTGAATTTTGGCTACATCGATATGCAACAGTACCCGACCTCACTATAAAGATGACTAATAAAATCCTCAGTATGATACTTACAGTACTAAAAGTTCTTAAACATGTAGAATATACATTTTTGAATTTCATTGGCATTAACCAAGGCACATATATCCTTATTTTTTATTTATAAGTTATGTCTAGTCATCCTACGATTATGGCATATTATTCTAATCTGATGTTTTTGTCGAGTCAATACATGCAAACTTTGAGGAAGCCTTTTTTATCGGATTTTTTGAGATTGACTCTGAAATTTTCTTGAAGATGTCAACGAATCTGAATGTCAGACTTGTGCAATATGAATTGAGTTTCTTTGTAGACCATAGACAACCACCACATGATGGTGTAAAAGCCGAACAATGGAAGCAACTGATGATACGTGAAGTCAATCTGCTTAATGAAACATAGCAAAAGGTCTATAAGACGTACTCGCACTGCATTCCAAAGCCTGTTGGGGATGATTGAGTTCAAAAGGGGGTTAGTTTTGAAGGAGAGTCTAGCAAAAAGAAAAGAAAAAGTAAACCAAGAAAGAAGCTTCACTAAAGATAATATATCTCAAGACATATCTCTGCAAGAAGCCCCACAAGGGCATGCAATCCCATCTCTGCACTGAGCCCATAGGGGCATACAATAGGGGGAGGTACACAAGAGGCAAGGACAGATCAAGGCCAACGAGTATCCATGAAGAAGTGCAAGAAGATATCTGACAGATCCAAAGCCCTAGGAAGATGCTTCAACCTCTTGATCTTCGGGAGGTCCAGATCGAAGGCTAAAGATCCACACCTTCATACCATCCATTGGTTGTGTGCATTGGAAAGAAAAAAAGAGGCTAAAACCAATGCAATAGGTCCCGAGTTATGATCAATTCCTTGATCACTAGTAAAACTATATCATTACGACTTCCACAGGAGCTGGCAATGGTCAACTATAAAGATCTATTAGTTAATAAGGAACTAGAGCAACTAGAGGCACATAACTAGAAACAAAGCAAAGCATGTCAAGGGACGATAAGACAAAAGGGGGGAGGGGGAGAGTGTTGTACAGCAAAGAAGAGCAAAGATGCAGAGAAGAAGAAGGGCCCAAAAATTTTCGGATTTGGACACTTTATTTTTGTATTGTAGTCATTTTGTAATATATTTTCTAATTTGAATGCACTAGAGGAGTCCTCTAGATGCATACCCATAAAGATTTGTATCTTTACCTTTGTAAATTAGCACGAAATTAGTCTTTTAGTCAATAAAGTGCCTGTCTGTTGTGTGAAAGGACCATTTTTAGGGCACATGTATATAAGTCATTTTGTGACTCTTTGTAAAGACTTTTTCCCATTTTGAGAATCAAGAGCACATAATTTCGAATTTGTGTCTTCTCCTCTCTGTATCTTCTTCCTTGTGAGCTTGCATGCATGTGTGATGCTTGAAAAGAGTTCTTAGAAGTGTTCTCTATCCATGAAAGTGCTTGTTTGTTGTTGGTAAGGAGTGAGATAAGTATAGGAAGTGTTGAAAGTGTAGGAAGATCATTCCCTTCGCTGATAATTTTGCTCATAACTTGAAGTAGGGGTGTTATTGAATTGAAAGAAAAGACTAGCATTGGATGCGTTGTGGGCATGAAAGTGATGGCTAGTGGATCAAGCCAACCGTTGGAATTATGGCGCACGCTGGGTGCTTGGAGCAATCTCAGGTAATAGCAAAGAACTCAAAGAGCAAATATTAGCAGCATATATATACAAATTGATTCATCATATGTGTTTTCAATATCATGTATCGATGAGTTTCAAAACATTCATAAGTTCTTGTGAAGTCAAGGATTGATGTTTGTTAACAAAATTTATATGTTCTAGTGATCTGATAAAAAACTTCAACGACTATTTGTAGAATTCGTCAGATTACACTTCGGTCATGTGAACCATAAGGCATCTAAGAAGAATCCAGCAAATCAAAATCAATGGAAAGACCTTCTCTAATTGTTCTATTGATAGAAGTGAAGTTTAATCATTCTTCATTCGTTATAAGAATGCATAAACCCGTTCCAAATAGTGAACCTTAATGAGAGTTTAGTAATTAATTCTTGCTTAATTATTTTTTTCTTTTTTCATTGCAAGAGTAAGCACATAAAAATACAAGCATAATCGAATACTACAATCCTTTGATTCCACTACTTTGATGACGTCCAATTCTCCATGATATGATCCCAAGCTTATTAATCAATCATTCAATTCAAACGTTGCATCGTATGCATCAAAAATGTTTATGTAAAAAGAGCACAAAAATTCTTTCATAGTTAGCGCCTAAGTATAAATGTTCTCTACCACTTCAAGTCAATATGGAGGACATGTATGCCAAACCATTACTATCTTAATGCAATTATAAGAACACGAATTCATAACATGACTTACGTTTGTTTGTACAACAATTTAAACTAAAAATATATCTCTGAAGGAGTAAGCGCAATGAATATAAACTAAAACATATCTCTGAAGTTTATTGAAATCAAATGATCCAAAAGACAATCAATTTGTGCACTATTAGAATAACGCAATAAGCTTGAAGAGAGAAATTGCTAGGATGAAACGACATGCTTACAATTTCAAAAGTTAAATAAATAAGATCTGAGTGCATTCAAAAGTCATATCAAATCAGATTTTTGGTAATCGTTTCTGTGTTTTTATCTTTAAAAAATCAAAGAGCAAATTAACCGCAAGAGAATGAATTAGTAGCTCAATCATATATCATATGACAAGCATACATCATATTTCCACTTACTTTGTAGATCATTACGTCACATATCTTCAAATTCGTCACGTTTCTAGTTACTTGATTTGCCTTTCCTTGAGCTTACAAAGTTAAGTTTTCTCTAATCTAGTATGTTCATTGTTTTCTTTATTATTCTATGTTGATTTTACTAGTCCAAAGTCATCTCTAATCTTGTATCGAATATTTTAGACTTGATACAACACTTTTATTAAACTCATTTATTGTTTTGAGCATCTTCAACAGCTTTTAATTATTGATCCTTACTTTAATATTCAAATTCTTTAGAATTAAAAAACACAAGTCCTAAAACGCAAGTCCTACCCAATATTAACCGCGACTCAATCAAACAGATATATAAAGGTATGAAATAAAAATTCTTCAAAACGTTACATGCAAGTGCGAAGACAACATATATTGTTTTTCTTATGTTATTACGGTGACATCCGTACATAATTAATTCTGATAGAACCTGATGAAAACACATGAATATCACAGGTAATTAAATCAAAACCACATTGTAAGAGCTCAAGGTTCATGGCTACAGTAGTTTGATCTGTAAAAAAGTCAGTTGGCGGTCCATTATCGATTATTGTGCTGAACGTAAAAAAACATCAAACTTATAGTAATCGAAATCTGTAGTAATTGAAATACAGAAATAAACTTGTTCATAATTTTAAATGAATGGCGCTGATGGAAAATAATTTTTCCAATTCATAACGATGGAAATCATGTTTATGAACACATCTTCATGTCATCTTTTTGTTTCGTCTTCAATAATCTTGATTACGCTTGATTGGCGTAGCAGCTCAGAAGAAATAAGAGAAGTTTCATCGCCACAACATATACGAATAGTTAACAGAGCATATGTTGTCTCCCAAACAATCGTGCGAGAGGTTCTCTTCCTAAATTGAAGCTTCTTTCGTCAGAAGATTAGCAAAAGTTTGCCTTCGAACATTTTGTGGGTTCCCTTCCCTCCGTAAATTGCTAGAAGAATCTTCCTTGCATGGCCGCCTCTGATCAGCGTACCTCCATCTGCCAGATAACGAACAATGAATTGGCATCCTCTTTTCGTGAGATCTCCCTCTCTTTTATGCTTTCTCCTCCTGAATCCATATCAGCCATGCAGAACTCCCGATTATCCCCTCTTTTCTTATTGTCCTCTGCATGCGCCACTTTCTTTGTCCAAAAGCTACCCGTTACCTCGTTTTGACTGTTCTGCCAAATCAAAAGGTGTAAAGCCCTTGCATTGCTCACTTCAATGTTAGCACCATGATTTAAAAGAACATTGCAAGTTCCAGATTGCCTACTCAAAGTAGAGATCAAAATTCTCTATGACATTCACCCCCACCAAACCTGTGCTTCCTCCGGATGCACCATCCAAGACCTCTTTTGTGCTTCCAAAATAAATGATCAGCTTCATAACATAGGGCATGTGCATGGGTTTAAGAAACATAAGTGCCTATGCAAGGCCATGCAATTAGCCCTATAAAATGCATACTTAATATGGATGTATAGAAAGATATGGTGCAAACAAGAATGAAATGACATCTGATGTTGAGGCTCGTTCACTCTCTTTCATACATTCAATGTTAGCATACATTAATCCTTTCAAAATCTCTCATAGCGCATGGAAAAATAAACGTGGTGCCTTGATGCAAGGTCATGAAGTGCGACCCTACCATGCATACTCTTCATGCATTAGGAAAACAAATGGTGCATAGATAGGGTAATTGGCTTTTGATGTAGAGGCTTTTCACTCACCATATAAACTTATTTGATTTGGATCATGCAATTACAATTCTGTTGATTGTGCAAGTGGATGTGCACCTATGGGTATGAATATGTGCACATACATTTTGAAGAATGCGTACTATAGATGCAATTATAAAATCATGGTGCAAATAAGAAAACGGTTCGCATGATTTCTAATCAAAGCAATATACTCTCAACGCTTTCTAAAACATGTTTTGACTTCTTGTACTTTTCTTCATCTAGTGCATCATCGTCTCGCAATTACTTCCTGAACTTTATTAAACATACTAAAAGATGAAAAGTATCATTTCTCAAAAAAGATAATAACATCCATAAACAAACTTTTGTTTAAAAAAACCATT